>JAJGRX010000912.1:0-600000 GCA_025461125.1 Carex kokanica
ATTTGTTTGATTAGACTAGATTAATCACAACTCTTCTCTAATTTTCGGATTTGAGACCAACCCTAGATAGAAAATCAAGATTGAGATGGAATTGAGAAATGAATTACCAAATTAACAACATAGAAGCTTCATGGAGATAGATTACTCACAACTTATACAAAAATTCCAGATTTGATCAAAACCCTAAACAATTGAGATAAATTTCAGATTTTGAGAGAAGAGGAGAAAAATGAAATACCAAATTAGAGCTTAGAATTGAGTAGAGGGCTTCGTTCTGATCTCGAAACTACGAACGGTTCGATCGGTCTCACTAATTTCACTCTCTCTTTCTCTCTTCCTCTTTGGTTCGGCACACACACACATACACACTCACGATTTAGATGGATATACGGTGGAGAAGGAAGGTTAGCCTAATTAACCATGTAATATTTACACTTAGGTCCTCCAAGTTCTTTCATATTACCTAAGGGTGTAATAATTGTATATATAACCTTTAACTAAACTTTTTATTACCTCTAGTCCTTTGGCTATATTCTCTAATATATACACACATGTAACTTTTAAGAATTATATTCATATACCTATATATATATATAGGATTTCATAATAAATTTGTTACCAATATATGCATATAAACCCTTACTCGAAATTTTTATTACCTATAGGCCCTTATGTAGAGGTTTTCATTATTATATAATTCATAATGTCACATTTCTCCCCCCCTTAAAATAAAGTTCAGTCCGCTGAACTTGATTACGTACCTGTATCGTCGAACAATTCCGGATATTTCTCGCGAATACTCTCTTCGCTTTCCCACGTCGCCTCCTTATTTGAATGACGACCCCATTTTACTAATACGAGCCTGATCACCTTACTTCGAAGCCGTTGCTCTTTTCGATCCAATATCTGCATTGGTTCTTCCTGATACGTCAGATCATCTTGCACGTATAAACCCGAATGATCAATACAATGCGACGGATCTCGCACATATTTGCGTAGCTGTGATACATGGAATACCGGATGAACCCGGTCTAGCGCTGGTGGTAACGCAAGCTCGTACGCCACCGGCCCAACTCGTCGCAAAATCTGAAAAGGCCCGATGTATCGGGGACTTAGCTTACCTGAAACACCAAATCGATGCACGCCTCTGACAGGCGAAACTCGAAGCCATACATGATCACTTTCTTGGAATTCCAACGGTCTTCGATGAATATCAGCGTATTTCTTTTGTCTTTCTTGAGCCGACTTGAGCCGACTTAGAACCATTTTCGTTTTCTCAGCAATTTCTTCTAACATTTGCGGTCCCGTAGGGATATACCCGCTGGTCCCCACCACAGCGGAGTACGGCACTGCTGTCCTGTCAGCGCCTCTTGCGGTGACATACCAATACTCGAATGATAACTGTTGTTATACGCAAACTCCACCAGATACAAATGATCAACCCACGAACCTTGTAAACTTAGCGCGCAGGAGCGCAACATGTCTTCTAATCTGAATAGTGCGCTCAGACTGACCGTCAGTCTGCGGATGGTGTGCAGTGCTAATCTCAACTTGGTACCCATTGTTCTTGAAAACTCTCCCAAAATGAGAAGTAAACCGAGGATCTCGGTCAGAAATGATATTGCGCGAGCAGCCATGATACTTGAACTGGTATTTCAGAAATAATTCTGCCAATTCTTGCCCAGATGTCTCAATTCGAAGCGGAATGAAATGCGCTATCTTCGTCAGCCGATCCACAATTACCCAAACGGTATTATACCTTCCGACCGTCCTCGGAAATCCACTTACGAAATCCATTGTGATGATTCAAATTCTTGTAGGTATCTCCAGCGGCTCAGCAATCCGCTTTTCTCCGCCGATCCGCTTTACTGTGACATATTTGACATTTTTCAACATACCTTTGCACTTCTCGCTTCATTCTCGGCCACCAAAATATTTCTTTAGATCTTGATACATCTTTACTTCTCCCGGATGAATAGCATAACCCGAGTCGTGCGCTTCCGATAAAATCAGATCTTTCAACTGAATTACTTGGTACACAAATACGGTCCTGAAATCGCAACATACCATCTCCTTGAACCTGAAACGGTGAATCAGCATTTGACTCGTAGTGCAGTTTAAATTTCTGACATTTCGGATCATTTTGTTGCGCTGCACGAATTTGCTCGTGTAATTCTGATCGGATCTCAACCGCTGCTAGTACAGCTGATGTAATTGCGGGTGTACCCGCCTCAACTCCACCTCCAACACACTTAGATGCAATATCCAACGCAAATTCGCGTGATGCGCCCACATGGATTTCTAATCTGCGCATTTCCTCAAGAAGATGCGTTCGCTTGTAATTACTGACGCCAGGTTTACCTGACTCTTTCTGCTTAACGCGTCTGCTACACTGTTCGCTTTTCCTGCATGATACTGGATATCCAAGTCATAATCTTTCATCAATTCTAACCACCGCCTTTGTCTCAAATTCAGCTCTTTTTGCGTGAAAATGTATTTCAAACTTTGGTGATCTGTAAATATACGGCATCTCACGCCATACAGATAATGCCGCCAAATCTTTAGCGCAAATATCACTGCCGCCAACTCCAAGTCATGAGTCGGGTAGTTTTGCGTGCGGTCGCAATTGCCGAGATGCATAGCAATTACATGATCATCTTGCATCAATACACAACCCAAACCCGATTTAGAAGCATCGGTGTAAACCGTATACTCTTTATCAATAGTCGGCATAACAGGACTGGCGCGGATACCAGCCGACTCTTTAATTCCTCAAAGCTTTTATCTTGCGCACCCCAATCAATTTCACCTTTATGCAATAATTTTGTAAGCGGCGCAGCTAATCGCGAAAACCCGAGTACAAATCTCCTGTAGTACCCGGCTAACCCAGAAAGCTGCGAATTTCCGTAACTGTCTCTGGCCTCTTCCAATCTGTCACAGCCCGAATCTTTTCGGAATCCACCTAACCCTTTTCCAGATACCACATGCCCCAAAAATGAAACTTCTTCCAACCAAAATTCACATTTCGAAAATTTTGCGAATAGCTGATGTTCGCGCAATCTTTGCAAAACAATTCTTAAATGTACCTCATGTTCCTCTCGCGAGCGCGAATATACAAGTATATCATCAATGAACACCACAACCGTCGAATCCAACAAATCATGAAATACGCGGTGCATCAAGTCCATGAACGCTGCCGGTGCGTTCGTCAGCCCAACGGCATGACCAAGTATTCATAATGCCCGTACCTTGTACGGAATGCTGTCTTATCCACATCGCTCGGCCTAATCCTCAATTGGTGATACCCTGTTCTCAGATCAATCTTTGAATATATTGAGGATCCCTGCAACTGATCAAACAGATCATCAATCCGAGGTAACGGATATTTTTTTTCACAGTTACCTTATTCAGCTCGCGGTAATCAATGCATAACCGCAATGTTCCGTCTTCTTCTTGACAAACAACACTGGCGCGCCCCACGGCGACGTGCTAGGTCTGATAAACCCGCTTTCTAACATATCTTCCAGTTGCGCCTTGAGTTCTTTCAGTTCTGCCGGTGCCATTCGATACGGCGCTTTTGAAATCGGTGTTGTGCCCGGTACCAGTTCGATACCGAACTCCACTTCTCGCTCGGGTGGCATCCCTCAATCTTTTCCGGAAATACATCCTCAAATTCTGAAACTACCGGAATACTGCTGATCTCTGGAACTGCTGCAGCCGCATAAACCACGGCCGCCAAATAAGCATCGCACCCTGATTCTATTAGCCGCCTCATTTTTACGGCTGAAACACAAGTTGTTAGTTTCCCAATTTCTCGACAATTTAGAACACATGACATACCTCTCGAATTCGAAAAATGAACCCTTCGATGCGGACAGTCAATGGTTGCCGCGTGCCTCGTCAACCAATCCATTCCCAACAATACATCATATCCCATGATATCCATAACATTAAATCAGCTTCGAACTCCCTTCCTTCCACTTTAATTCTTAGGTTACGGCATATCGAAATTTCTTGATCGGTCGAACCAAACGGAGTTTGAACATTTAAAACTTGGTTATTTTTTTCAACTAGCCAACCCCTTTTTCTACCAACTCCCTCGAAACAACTGAGTGGCTGCACCCCGTATCAATCAAACAATACGCATTCTGACAGATATAGAGAGTATACCTGTCATGACATCAGTCTGGCCATCCCCAGCGTAGTTGCAGCGTTGCGCAAAGTTCCAGCAATGTTAAGCGCATGCGCCGCTACACCGCCGTTGTTCCTGCCGGCGCTGCTAGCCCTGCTTGCGTTAGCCCCGCTAGCATGAGATGCGCCACGTCCGCGCCACGTTGGCGCACCGCCCAACACTAGCAGACCCTCCCACGCTACTAGCGCCTCGCATCCGCATAAGCGCATTAGGGCACTCCCTCGCCCAATGTCCTGCGCTACCACACACGAAACAAGTATTAGCTTTGCGCCTACAAGCAACCTCGTCGTGCGCTTGATTGCACGATCGGCACCACTGCGAAGGTCATCCCCGAGTCTAACCAACCCGAGCATGGATGTCTGACTGATGAGGGTCTCGTGCCATACTCGGCCGAGGGGGGTCTAGCAAATGATGGTCCTCCCCCTCGACTTAGACATCTGTCCACTCTGAGCTTCTTTTCTGTTTCACGTTTCTTTCAGCCATTGCTCTTTGCCTTCCTCGTCCGTTTACCATGCATTTCAATCTGTCCAGCGTGATCCATCATTGCCTGTAACTCCGTCGCTACTGAGTATCCCGATCATAGAAATCTGCCCGTCCAACCCATCCAAGTATTGCCTATTATACCTTTCCACGTCATTTCTGAGATCCTGAGCATAGCGCGACGAGCCAGAAACTCACTATTGTATTCAGCCACCGGACGACCATTTTTGCTTCAGCTCCAAGAATTTTCTCCGCAGCGCTTCACGTTGTATATTACTCAGAAAACCTCCTATTGAACTGCTGTTCAAACCATTCCCAAGAATCACTCGCTTCATCCCCGTCAGAAGGTGCGTCGGACTCCATCCCACCAGAATCGAGCATCACGCTCTCCAGCTGCTGCTACAACTAACTCCACTTTATCTGCCATCAGGGGCAACGGCATAGAGTCATGTTTGCATTTATTGCGCGAGCCATTCTTCAGCGGGCCGCATAACCCGCCGGTTCCATCATAACGCGGCGGATTCAAGCGCAAAAATGCATCATATAACGTTCTGAAATCTTCAGGTGCACCAGCGTGAGCCACGTGCTGCATCCCGCATCTGTGCCTGACGACCTCTCTCATAGGCCGCAATCAACCGGTCATCCAAATCCCGTCTCGATCCGGCGCTCCACCAGCTTCTCTAGCACCACCAGCACCAGCCCAGACCAGCCCCAGCCCTGATCCCACTGGCTCGTTAATCAACTCCGGATTTGGTTCCGGATTCCTCCGAGGTCTGCCTCTGCCTCTACCTCGGCGTCGTGTTTCCATTTTCTGAATAATCAAAGTTAGTTTATAACATTTGGTATTCTTTACTTATCATACGAAATTCGTAACGTGCCGGCCCCAATTAATACGTATACCACTCTCGTATCCAAACAAGTCTGGTTCGGGTTTTAAACCATGCTCTGATACCACCGAAGAAGGACCTGTCACACCCCGCAGCCCCACGAGGCGCGACAGGGTGCTCCTGCCGTAAGCATACGGTTGCCCGTATACCTACTAGGCAATTACGATATAATAAACAGTAAAACATAACACGCAACCAAACAAATACATAACATAAACAGATCCCAAATCCCAACTGGTCAGGTCACAGTATACAAAACCCGTATCTCGATGGATACGTATCACCAAAAAATGACATAGAGAATATATATATACAATCAAAACACAACTATATACATAATCTCTAATGTCACCATACCAGACAAACTATGCAGCGGAAAACCCAGGGCCTACCGACCTCGTGCCGCTCTCCGGATCCGCCGAACCGGAACCTGAAAATATTACCCAAAGAGGGGATGAGAATTGAATTCTCAGTGCGATAATTGCCACAAAATAAATCCCTGGACTTGCAATCAAAGATTATATTCAAAAAGAAACACAAATAAAGCATACCACATTTATATAACAGCATATACAGATAAATGCATAACTCTGACAGCATATATATCCAAATGAAATCACAATTCAGGAATTGCCAAGATGAATTTTCAATCACACATAATTGGTTTACCTCGGTTTCAGAATATCTGGTAATAACTACAGATGTTCCACCCTGACCACTAGCCCGTCGACACCTGTAGGGTTCCAGACACCTACAGATGGACCACCCTATTGGAACCTGCATATGACACCCATCTGTAGTTATAGGCCTAACCGTTTAATTAAAAGACTGGTTCTAATTCACATCCAGAAATCCATATAAAGTCAACTGACCATCCAAACGCGTTACCCCCTGGGTAATGCCTCCGATACACAAGTCACATATATCCACAATTATAATACAAAGTCACTTACCCCTCGTCCCAACCGGTACTGGGACAACCTGAGGGCCAGACGATCTAAAGCTTTAGAACACTGGGTATCAAAGTCCCTGCAGAGGACTTTGACAAATCCGGTTTCACCCCCTGGGTGATGTCATCACGATGGATGACCACAATCCACCAACCGATGGTGATGTAAAGCACGGTGACTTTAATTCCAAAAATCAGATCTTTCAGATCAACACAATTTATAACCGTACCAGCATGCAAGTCAATCAGATAAAACAATCCGAGTTTCACTTTATTTGTGCAATGCAATGCATATGCAACACAATTCATTAATGCAATTCAAACAATATTCAACATGTCAATCGAACACAGTTTAATTCTGAATATAAGCTATCAAACAAGTCCAGAAATCCCGCACCTGATTACGAAAAGCCTAAAGCGCACCTATGGTTCGGACGTCTCGAAAGGTCCCGCAAAATCTTGCTCAACCGAGCCTACCCCTATGTCAACATATATAATTGATTTAATCTTTGTTCAGCAATTGATAGGCTTACTTGAGTTATATTAATTTCTTTATACTTTGCTTAAATTAAACTCTTAAAATTCGTACACAAAACAAGTGAAAAACAGAATTCTAAACAGCAGTCCTAAATCCTGACCCTTGGTTACTAAAATTGCAAGAACTTTTTATAGGAAATTCCAAACGACTTGAAACTTGAACCACTAGAAACTAGACTCCAAGACACTTCAACTAGACTCCTCATTTGTCCAGAATGATTTAGAATTGCCCTTTCAAATTAGCTCATTAATCAGCCCCAAAATCTGTCCACTGTGCAGTCACGAATTTAATAGCGACTCAAGTTTATTTGTCAACACTTTATTCACCTTTATCACTTGATGGTTGAACACATAAAAGATTTAAGAGATAACAATTCAATTTTCCCCACTACTCAAACCCTAGATCAATCAAACCAAAACAATTTCAGATTTTAAAGAAAGAGTAACTTACCAATTAACACCTCTATTTGTTTGATTAGACTAGATTAATCACAACTCTTCTCTAATTTTCGGATTTGAGACCAACCCTAGATAGAAAATCAAGATTGAGATGGAATTGAGAAATGAATTACCAAATTAACAACATAGAAGCTTCATGGAGATAGATTACTCACAACTTATACAAAAATTCCAGATTTGATCAAAACCCTAAACAATTGAGATAAATTTCAGATTTTGATGAGAAGAGGAGAAAAAAAAATGAAATACCAAATTAGAGCTTAGAATTGAGTAGAGGGCTTCGTTCTGATCTCGAAACTACGAACGGTTCGATCGGTCTCACTAATTTCACTCTCTCTTTCTCTCTTCCTCTTTGGTTCGCACACACACACATACACACTCACGATTTAGATGGATATACGGTGGAGAAGGAAGGTTTAGCCTAATTAACCATGTAATATTTACACTTAGGTCCTCCAAGTTCTTTCGTATTACCTAAGGGTGTAATAATTGTATATATAACCTTTAACTAAACTTTTTATTACCTCTAAGTCCTTTGGCTATATTCTCTAATATATACACACATGTAACTTTTAAGAATTATATTCATATACCTATATATATATATATAGGATTTCATAATAAAATTTGTTACCAATAATATATGCATATAAACCCTTACTCGAAATTTTTTTATTACCTATAGGCCCTTATGTAGAGGTTTTCATTATTATATAATTCATAATGTCACATAATATATTTTTGTTCTTAATTTAATCAGCATTTTGTTTTTCTTTTCCGTTTAACTATTTTGTTAAATACTTCATGCTATCTAAATAAATACTGTTATAGATATGAATTAGCAGTACAAAACAACCAACAAATAATTAATTCATGGATAATCACTAAAAAGTAAATTATTTAAAATTAACTTAAATAATCTGTCTAAATAATATCATAGAATGCCTAATGCTCTCTAAATAATCCGATTTGAAAACATAAATGAACACTTTACTTGATATGACCTTATCTGGGTGTTACAAATTTATAAAACAACCATAGAATAATTTTTTCGGAAAAAAAATACCTTCTGTTCAAGTAATTATTTCAAATATTTTTTACAAAAAATATTTCAAAATAACATGCAATTTAGTCCCTGTTGTTCAAGTAAAGTATTTTCAAGAATAATGTAATTTGAATATTTCAATTTCTACACGGGCGTTTAATTAAATATCCGTGTAGAAAACCTTTTGTACACGGATTATTCATTAAACGCCCGTGTACGTTTCTTAGAAGGCCAAAAAACTCTTGAAAATTAAACGACCGTGAAGAAAACTTTTCTTACACGGATTTTTAGTTAAACGTCCGTGTCCAATTTTAAGTTAAAACGTTTAATTCGAGAAGTTGTCTTATCTTTTTAATTCTGAAAAGACGAAAACGAATTCAAATAATCACTCCCCCGTTTCGATTACTTTTTCTCTGAGAATAATTTTAGGGGAAAAAATACCTTTCTACACGGATGTGTAATGAAATATCTGTGTAGCTCCCTTTGAATTTCTACACAGACATTTTATGAAACGTATAAATGTATTTGTACACGGATGTTTAATTAAATGTCCGTGTCGCTCCCTTTGAATTTCTAATGAAATTAAAAATTATTCTTAGAAAGATGGGTTTTTTTTATTTAAACAAATAAAATATAAATTTCACGTATTAATTAAATTATATCAGAAATTATACAAAAATTCATGTCTAGATTATATCAAAAATTAATACAAAAAATCCTACACTAAATTTGTTATAACCTGTAAAATCTAATTAATTAATTAAGTCTAATAACTAAGATGTTACAACTAAATAAAATTTTGGATCGAATAAATTAGTTAATAAACTAGTTAGTAATTTTAAACAACGTCTAGATTCAAAATTAACAAATAAAAATTTGATTATATAAATGCAAATGTGAACGAAATTATTAATTAAACTTCGATGGAGATACAAATGGATTCGAACGTTAAATTCTGATCATTTGAAACATTCGTATTAAATTTTAATTGCAAGCGTCGTTAAATTTTGTTGATAGAGTGCAATTGATTAGGTTATTAAATAAAACCAAATTAATTCCCTTCTTAAATTTTTGAATAGATCTCAACCGTTCATTTTAATTCTGCACGGATCTCAAAGCAGTCCCCTCTATTAACCCTTCCCACCGACCCTCTCTATTTCCCCTCTTCCTCAATCATCGGACCAGAGATGATCTCTCTCTCTTTTCTTTCGCTGGAGAACCGACCCCCCCTCTCTCTTTTCTTTCTCTCTCCACTGGCTTGTCGCGATTTTGTGCTGAGGACTGGGTTTGGAGTTGAGGTGGTTGTGCTGGCCCTGACTTGCTGTTGCCTCGGACGTGTGGAGGTGTTGCTGATTTTTGACGGTCGGAGGCGAGACCGAAGTTCCCCGGAACCGACCGAGTGACTCGGGCCGTGCGGTTTTGCCTCTTCAACCCGGTAATCTTGACCCTTCTTGGTTGGATTTTTGCCTCGTGGCATGTGGCTGTTGCCTTGACCTGTGGCCTCCGTGCCTTTTTGTTCTGATCTGTGGCTGTGCGCCTTTCTTCTTGTGTGGGCTGTTGCCTTGACCTGTGGCCTTTGTGCCTTTTTGCTCTGACCTGTGGCCGTGTGCCTTCTTCTTGTGTGGTGGCTGTGCCTTGACTTGTGGCCTTGGAGCCTTTTCTGTTCTGTCGGCCTTCGTGCCTTTTTCTGTTGTGTGGCTGTGCCTTGACTTGTGGCCTTTGAGCCTTCCCTTGTTCTATAGGCCTTCGTGCCTTTGATTTGCTGGGTTGATTTGCGATTTATTACCAGCCTTGATCTGACAGGGACCCGAATGCGAATAGTTTAAATTAAAAAGGGCTGAAGTGAATAATGAAAATTTAATTGATTCACATGCCTTCGGATAAGTAAAATTCAAAAAGAAATTTAATTGGGCTTTTATCCCATTAGAAAGTAAATAAAGTTTATTAAAATTTGTTGTGCTTTCGGACTTGACTGAAATGCTACAAGGTTTGAATTGTTTTGAGTTAAGCCTTTAAATTAAGTTAATAAAATTGAAATAGATTTTGTGGACTAGGTTTTGGTTTAAAGCCGAAAATGAATAAGTCAGGAACTTGAACTTAAATGATTTGGACTGAAATTTGTTGGATAGATACAGACGGTTGGATTGATGAGCAATCATATATTGAACTAAAATTGATATAAATAAAAAGGGGTTAAGGAAATAAGGGAATAATTAATATACAACTCTACTATATGAAAATGTTACAAATATTGATTACAATATATATATTGTTTTAAAGTAGGCATAATTATGAGAAAGACAGACGAGATAGAATGTTCAGGAGGAACAGACTAATGGTGATCTTATTTGTTGCCCTACGATATCAGGTGCGGGGTTCTTGGACTTGTTTGATGTTTCATTTTCAGGAATTAAATTATTTCTCGATTGTCATGTTGTATGTTGATTGCTGCATAATTTGAAATTGTGTGATTCATGTGCATACCTCAATTAAATTAGAACTGAACTGTTGTGAGATGGTTGATTTGCATATTCGTATGGTTGTCAATTGATGTGTTCTATTCGTTGTTCTATGTGTGAATGAATCTGCCAGGCTGACCCGTAGAGGTAGCTGGATAAGGTGACGGTGACCTATCCGTTGACCTGTTTCTGAATTTGCCAGGCTGACCTGTTTAGGTAGCTGGATAAGGTGACGGTGACCTATCCGTTGACCTGTTTCTGAATTTGCCAGGCTGACCCATAGAGGTAGCTGGATAAGGTGACGGTGACCTATCCGTTGACCTGTTTCTGAATTTGCCAGGCTGACCTGTTTAGGTAGCTGGATAAGGTGACGGTGACCTATCCGTTGACCTGTAAAATGAATTTGCCAGACTTTGACCTTATTTGAATGAAATTGCAAAGTAGAGCCAGATGGCTGACTTTGATTCTGTGTAGATGCATTTGTAAAGCCGAGCTGTATAGCTGACTTCGAACCAGACTTTAGTAAATGGTTAAGCCAAAGCACTGCAGATGGGTGTCAGATAAAGGGTCCAGCTCGGTGGGACATCTGTAGGTGACAGTAACCCTACAGATGAGGGTTTGACAAAGGGTCCAGCTCGATTGAACATCTGTTGGTGCTACCAGTCATAATGAGATAAGTTAGGCCAAATATGTGTTTGTTTGAACTTCATCTTGAAAATTCCGTAAGTTGTATTTTATTCGATTATTGTTGTCAAGCATGTGCATTCATTTATATATTGTGTTTGAATTGTTAATGTAAGTTTGTATGGATTTCATTTTTGGATATGAATTCTGATTGCAAGTCCAATATCCTGATTGTGGCAAATTCGCACTGAGGGATAATTTTATTATTTTCACCCGTTTCCCCTTGTGGGATTCGCAGGTTTGTTAGACGAAGACAGAGAAACGCTTTTGGGGTTCAAATTGACAGCAAGGCCATCTAAAGGTTTGGGATTTGGGTTATTATATCTGTCTCAGCTTGCACATCGGTACAAAATTGAGGTATCTCTTCGAACTGGTCGTACTCTTCTTCGTCGGTGACGTTTTCTACCCCAACAATCCTTCTTTTTTCCGGATAGGACGACACTCCACCTATCATCACTCGGGTCAGTGACATAAATACTTGGGTGGCTTGCTTGGCAAGTATGAATGGATCATCCACATACCCGACTTTGTCAAAATCAACGAGGGGGAACCCGTCGTTATCAACTTTAACACCCCGGTCTTCGACCCATTGGCACCGAAACAAGGGAATTCTAAGGTGAGGATTGTAAACGAGCTCCCAAATTTCTTCAATAACGCCGTAATAAGACTTTGAAGCTATTACAGGCCGGGCATCCCCCGATCTACTAAATTCTTGGGACGTCGCCACCAACGTCACCCCCACTATTTTGCATCGTGCTCTTATCACACTGTAATTTAGTGTAAAATGTATATCCATTAATCTCGTATCCTTGGAATGTTCTAACAACCATTTGGGGTCCTTCGCCTAGCAATCTAACAGTTTCATTTACGGGGGACATTTCGGGGTGTGATTTCACTCTGTCTTTCATCCATCCTATAAAAGAACGGTTATGCTCGTCAGTAAGCCACTTCTGACTTCTCGTGTAGTTCTGTTGTCGAAGGATCGTCATGTGCTCATCTATATATGGAGCAACATCTGCCATGTACTCGCCACGGTACAATACACAATCATTCGGACATGCATGTATTTTTTCAATCTTCAAACCCATTGGACAGATCAACTTCTTCGCCTGATATATTGTACAGGGTAACTCGTTGTTATCTGGGAGCATCTCTCGTAAAAGCTTTAATAAGGACGTGAAACTCTTATCGCTCCAACCGTTGTCTGCTTTTAAGTTCAATAATTTCAACACAGCTGATAGTTTTGTAAATTTGGTACACCCGGGGTATAACGGCTTTTTAGATTCATTAGACAGATACTGAAATTTTTTAAAATTTTTATCACTAATTTCATCTTCCACATCACGTAACATGTCCTCTAGATTCTCAGTAAAATTGTATTCTGCATTTTCATCAATCTCCACCTCATCATCCTCGTTGCAATCAAGCCCAGCATTATCGAAATTTTTGACATTCTCAAAATCATCGTTGCATTCAAATTCAAAATTATCAACAGTTTCTACATTATCATCATTCTCGTCCAAAACAAAATTTCTATTGGTTCCACTACATTCCCCAATTTTCTCACCATGCATAAACCAACATGTATATTTTTTCTTAAATCCCCGACAAATCAAATGAGCTCTAATTTCTTCCGAATCCCCAAATCTTATAGAATTTTTACAATCTCTACAAGGACACAAGATGTCGTTATCTTTTGTGTCCACTCTATAACTCTCAGCAAATTTTAGGAACTCATCAACGCGAGCCAAGTATTCTGCACTATCACGTCGCAATTCGTACATCCAACTTCGATCCATCTGTAAATTAAAGTAAACAAAAAAAAATTCCAATTAAACATATATGGTGGTCAACAATATATTGTTCCAAATTCTTGGCTTATAAAGGGCCGGTTTACAATCCTAACCCACTCTTTGAATATTATGCCTCATATGTGAACACATATTAGCGGGATTTAATTAGTATTTGAGAAAAATTCGGCAGCATTTCTCCTTAACTCCCCAAGTATGCGTAAAAACCACATACTCGTAGGAGCAATAAGGAGAAATACTGTCGAACTTTTCTCAAATACTAATTAAATCCCACTAATATGTGTTCACATCCTAAATGAGACACAATATTCAAAGAGCAGTCCCAAACGGGGGACTATCCAAAATTAATCCCTATTGGATTAATTTTGAACGGGCATGGACCTCAAAGCATCAGTAGGTCGGTTATTGGACCACAATACACTAATTATTTACATTATCTTAACAAATCAAGCACGCATGCATTAAATAATAATTGACAGAAATAATTAAGCAATATTAATCAGTAACAGAAAATTAGATAAAGAAGAGGGAAATATATATATGTATGACTAACCTTGGCAATAGAGAGGATAATGCGAATTAACTTCCAAGTTAGATCTCAGATCCGGCCTCGTTCCTTGTGCGCAGAAATCAGACCAATTCAATACAGAGAGAGAGAGAAGTATTAATTGATCAAAACGGCGCCGGAAGAAGGCCTTTTTATATAGTTCCAAATCCTAAAATAACCTTTCTACACGGATGATAATCTATAAATCCGTGTAAAAAAAGCATTACGAGAGCTACACGGACTTTTATATAGGTAGCCGTTTATAAAAGATAACCTTTATACACGGACATTTATATAAACAGCCGTGTGTAATATAAAAGATAAACTTTCTTCACGGACATTTAGAATTCTTTTTTTTTTTCCTAATTTTTGTTTTATTTTTTTTGGTTTAGCCTTCCATTATTTCGAGCAAGTATCTTTGTTTTCACGGATATTTAGCTATAAATCCGTGTAGAAAGACACACAGACTTTTATATAAACAGCCGTGTAAATTATTTTTCTACACTGTTAATTAAACAAAAATCCGTGTACTATTTCTCGTTTCTACACGGCTCTTTATTAAACGTCCGTGTAGCATTGTTTTTTTTTTTGTGGCTGTCAACTAGTTTTTTTCCCTATGTTTTTCAGATAGCAAAACAAACAATTTCCAAAACAGAGGAAGACATTTAAAATCCAGAATTACAAAACATAGCAATTTAAACTAAAAATTCATGTACCCTAAATTATACAAAATTAAAGCATTACAAAAGTTGGAATAAAAAGTCATATTGTAAACTAAACATTTCCATTAAGGACTAGAATAGGGTGGTTCTTTCCTTTTGGTGCCGGTAGGGTTTACAGAGGGGTGATATGAAGATATGTTTTACTAAAGAGTTGAGTTAAAAGTTAGATGAAGGACCTTGAAAAAAAATGGAAGAGGTCGATGAAGGACCTTCAGAGCCGGACGAAGAGACGAATGAAGAGTCGGATGATCTCCGACTTCATTCGACTCTTCACCCGGCTCTGAAGGTCACATTCACCTCTTCATCCGGGTCACATTCACCTCTTTCTGAAGGTCTTTAACCCAACTCTTACTGGCCAACTCTTCGTCCAGTAAAATTGATCGGAATAGAGATAATTTCTCCTCTGGATCTTGCTTGCCCGAATTAGTTAGGACATGCAAGGAACTAACCAAAAGACTACCTAGCTAGGTTAATGTAACCAAAGTAAGGACTACTAGTTACATTAATCTAAGTAGCCTTTTGGTTATATGTCCTAAACTAAACACCTTAGCAAGATATAGAGGAGAAATACAAATTAACTTACAATATCTCAGATCCGGCCTCCAGTTATAACATCTCGAAAAAATTGGGGAAATGAAGCACTTCGCATGGGAATTCGAGATGTAGGTTATCAATTATATCGGATCGCTCATCTGTGAGCTCCCAAAACAGTAGCTCATATCGATCTAATTTTGCGATCCGAAACAATTGATAAACCTACATCTCAACCCAATTGTTAACTGTGAGAGGGGAGAGTATAAATTGATCAAAACGGCGCTGGGGAGAAGGCCTTTTATATAACAAAAAACCTAAAATATCATTTCTACACAGCTCTTTATTAAACGTCCGTGTAGCTCGCTCAAGGCTTTCTACTCTGTCATTTAAACAAAAAACCGTGTACAAATTCGACATTTCTACACGGCTCTTTATTAAACATCCGTGTAGCTCCTACAGGTTATCTACACGGTCATTTAAACATTTATCCGTGTACAATTCTTGCCTATCTTCACGGTTCTTTAATTAAGAATCCGTGTAGCTCTCTCAAGGCTTTCTCCACGGATATTTAAACAATAAGCCGTGTACAGTTCCTGGTAAACGTCCGTGTAGCTCTCTCACGTCTTTCTACACTTCTTCTTTCGTAAATATCCGTGTAGAAACAATACAGATATTTCAGGCATCCAAAAAATTACAACTTCTACACGGTTTTTATATAAAATTGCCAAATCCGTGTACAATGTGACGTGTACAATGACCATTTATGTAGTAGTGAATAGTAAAGAAATTAAAAAAAACTGTAAAATTTGGTCTGCAAGTGTTAAGTTTTGTAAGAGTGAAAAAGATGTAAGAAAACAATTATTATTGCAATCTTATTTTCAGATTTTACATACATCTCTATTTATAAAGAAAAAGAAAAAAACTAGCCGTTGTACTATTAATTACAACTACTAACCACTAACCACTAACTCCTACCCACTAACTCCTAGTCTATTAATTAAACTAGCCATTATTTTTAACACTTCCCCTCAAGCTAGGAATGTTTATATCGTACAATCCTAGCTTGCTTGTAATTTTCTTGAATGGACCCGGATCCAAGCCTTTAGTGAAGATATACACGAGTTGATATTCACTTTTTACGTATGGTGTTTCAATTTTCTTTGCTTGAACATTTTCTCTAATAAAGTGGCAATCCACTTCTATGTGTTTTGTTCATTCATGAAACACGGGATTTGAAGCTGTGTCGCGCTGAATTATTATCGCGATACATTTTTATCGGTTTCTTGAGATTTAAATCCCATGTCTAATAGGAGTTGCTTGATCCAAGTTAGTTCACTTGCGGTTGATGCCATGGCACGATATTTGGCTTCGGCGCTTGATCGTGCTACAACATTTTGTTTCTTGCTTTTTCATGTGACTAGATTTCCGCCTACAAATATGCAAAAACCGGTTGTCGATTTTCTATCGAAGCTTCCGGCCCAATCTGCATTGGAATAGCCACATATATCATTAGAATTATTATTTTTCATCCAAATACCCTTACCGGGATTATTTTTAAAAACCTCAAAATTCTATTTACTGCTTCTAAATGTGGTGTTCTTGGTAAGTGCATGAACTTACTAATTTGGCTTACGGAAAATGAAATATCCGGATGAGTAACCGTTAGATAGATCAATTTTCCAACAAGTCTTTGAAATTGATTTATGTCTTTTAAAGGTTCACCATCTTCACTATTTAATTTGCATTTGTTGTCAATTAGGGTAGAGGCCGGTTTACATCCTAGCTTACCGGTTTCTTTTAATAAATCAAGTGTATATTTTCTTTGGGAAATAAAAAGTCCTTTATCCGAAGATGCTATCTCTATTCCTAAAAAATATTTAAGATATTCTAAATCTTTTATGTAAAATTTTTCTTTTAGTTGTTTCTTAATTTTTTGAATTTGCTCTAAATTATTTCTGGTAATAATGATGTCATCTACATATACTAAAATGAGAGTTGCATTGATACCATCACATTTAGTAAATAAAAAATAATTGGCATTACTAATTTTAAAATTACAAGAAATTAAATAAGAGCTAAGTTTGTCATACCATACCCGTAGAGATTGCTTCAATCCATAAATTGATTTATTAAGCCTACAAGTCAAGTTAGAGTTGGTTTCCAATTTATGACCGGGTGGTAGTGTCATATACACTTCATCTTCAAGTGTTCCTTAAAGAAAGACATTTTTGACATCTATTTAGTAGAGGTACGAACCATTGTTTACGAGAAATGTCTCTAAATACAAAACATTTTTAATTTGTTTGTTACACAAGTTAATTTCTCCTATACCTTTTATTTTTTCCTTCATACCGTTTGCAACCAATAGATATTTATTACAATTGGTCGGGTTGAGATTTGACAATAGTTGTTTGTTACCAAACATATAGTATGTTGCACCACTATCTATAATTATTTGATTAAAAAATAAATCTTTTGAGTTAGAGGCAATACCACAAGCACTTGGAGTTTTTTGGTTGTTTAGCAGCGCAGAAAGCTGTTGCAAAACTTGTTGCATTTGATCTCCATGGCTTGACCCGCTTAAAAATAACCCATTTCCTCTCAAATTGCCTTCTGACCCATTCCAGGATGACCCGCTAGTGCCTGACCCGTTCCAGAGTGACCCCTCCAGCGCCAGAAATGGAGAGTCCATTGGATGTTTGGTTATTGGGTCCGAAATTCTCCTTAATGGGTCCGGAATTTTGGTAATTGGATCCATTAGCCGAAAAAACCACTCCCAATGGAGGTTTGGCTTGTGTTATTGGGTCTGAATCCACTTCCAGACGAATCCACTAGCCCATTAAGCCATTTCTCTTCATTTAAAACAGCATAGCTTATGTTTTTTTTCACTGTTTTTCTCCCAATTTTGATTCTGGTTATTGTTTTTGAATTTGTTTGGTTTGAGATGGGCATAAAGGTGCCAACACCTATCCTGAGTGTGACCATTTTTTTTACAATGGTTACATCTCACATTTTTTGATTGATTTGGGTGATTTTGTGAGCTAGGATTTTGATTAAAATTGAGATTTTTCACGGCTAAGCCATGGGTCTCGTGTCCCTCATGGCTTACAATTTGTTGACCATTCATGGCAAGTCTTCTACTTTTCTCTTGTTGGATTAAACTTTTAATTTGAGAATAAGAGAGAAGAGGTATCGTGGTCATGATTTGAGATCTTACGGCTTCATAGCTCGAGTTTAGACCCGTGAGGTACTGAAAAATATCATCCTCTTCAGCTCGTTTTTGGAGTGTGGCCAGATCTGTTTTTATTGGCCGATATGACCGAAGCTCATTTCGTTTTTTCTCAAGAGCACTAATGTACTCCGTATGGCTTCTCAACTCTGGTTTTTCTTGTTGAATTTTCTGCATGAGTTGATAAATATATGAGAAATTATTTTGCTAACCGTACATAGATTTTAACGCTTCCCATAAATCATGTGCTGTTTCGGCCATCATGAAGAGGTCGGATACAGCTGGCTCCATGGAGTTTAGTAGTGAGGTAATGATTCTATCGTATGTTGTTCTCCATTGTTTTGTTGACGTCGTTTCGTCAGGAGTTAGCTTGTTTGCGTCTGCAATTCTGTTTTTTTTCTTTTCACCAGTGATGTATTCTAACATCTCTCGACCACTCAGGGCCCTGGATGCTGCCTTTGCCATGACACGTAATTTTTACCATTGAGCAAAGTGTTTGTTAGTTTGGAGAAGTTAATTGCTTCTTCTTGAACCATTTCTCCTTTTGCTGAAATTTGTTGCGTTTTTGTGGTTTTTCGGTCACAGAGTCTTTTGCTCTGATACCATGTTAAGTTTTGTAAGAGAGAAAAAGATGTAAGAAAACAATTATTATTGCAATCTTATTTTCAGATTTTACATACATCTCTATTTATAAAGAAAAAAAAAACTAGCCGTTGTACTATTAATTACAACTACTAACCACTAACCACTAACTCCTACCCACTAACTCCTAGTCTATTAATTAAACTTGCCGTTATTTTTAACAGCAAGCACATTTTATCATGTTGATCATGTTGAACGGTTTGGAACGACTATTTGAACTTTGAAAATATAGAAAATGATTGAGATAACTTTGTGGTAACTCAAAAGTGTTGTAATCGGATTCCTCCTCTTTCTTTCTTCTTGCCACTCTTCCTCTACCCTCTGTCCAAACAAATGTAATAGCAGATCTAATAATACATAACCGACATGAATTTTTTTTTAAAGACTGAAGCACTGAGTATAAAAATTTTAATTAAAAACAAGTCATCTTTAGTCTTTTTTTTTTTTTTTTTGAAATTCTTGACAGTGCCTGTCAAGGTCAATTTTAGTCAGTAAATACTGTAAATCACATATGTTTTAATATAGTTTCCGAAAGTTGACCAGTTTTGCTTGCAACTGTCACATGTGTGTTACATTTTACCAATAATTTACACTAGTAATTAGAAGTGCATAACTACGAGGTGTCAGGTAAAGACACGGAGTATAACGACAGCTTAATTATTGTGCAAGCGGTACCTCCATATATATATATCTATGTCATCAATTATATAAACTTTCCTTGGAGACCAAAGTTTATATTTTTTGGAGTTTTTTCATTTTAATCTGACTAAAGGAATACCTACATATTCATAAATGGATATTAATTTGTATGGAAAATACTATTGCAGGTGCTTGATTCAAGTCACTAGAAAATCTTTGAACGGCTACTGCAGTATCTGCAGTATGCATGATCTTCTACGGGACCTGGCTATCCGCGAAGCCAAGGAGGAGAACTTCTTCACCGTATTCTCAAATGCAGAAGGTGCTAACCAGCTAGCTGCTAGAAGGTTGTGTTGTGCGGCACTACAGTTTAGTACTCTTACGAAAGATGGTGCTTATTCAGAAAACACTCGTGTGTTACTCTGCTTTGATTCTCATGATAGTGGCTTTAGACTACTTAGAGTGTTAAGTTTGGAGAATGTTGATATGACAAAATTCGAACGGAGACAGTGGCCGAAGGACTTGATACAATTAATTGAGGTACTGAATTGGGTTTAAGAGAGTGCATTATTCCACGAGAAATATTTAAGAAGATTTTCTCCTATAATTTAGAAACCCTTGATTTAGAGAAGTCAGAATTAAGGCCGGAAAAAGTAACTACAAATTGGTCTGATATCATAATCCCAAATCTAAGACATGTATCTGGTAGCATGTTCATTCACCAATGTTTACCACTAAAATGGGATCACCATACAAATCTACAAACAATTAAAGATGTGCGGGTAGTACAAAGAGAAGTTGCCAAATTAGGATGTTGTATCAACCTGCGTACGTTAGGGATTTTCTACAAGGTTGATCTAGATAATGAAAGGGCTCTAGAAGCTGAGTGGGAAACCCTCAAGGGTGTGCTGAGAAGGACAGAACAGTTAGTTGACCTCAACATTGATGTAAAGGAAGAATGTTTCCTACCATTTGGTGGTACAAAAGACTTACCTTGTCATGGGAAGATAGAAAAACTAGATCTCTTGAGAGAGTGGAGAAGAAATATATGGGTTCCAAGTGTTGAGATGTTTCCAACAAACCTCACTAAATTGTCTCTGTATTTTTTCAAAATTGAGGAAAATCCAATGCCAATATTTGGGAAGCTACGGTGCCTCAGGATACTTTATTTACATGATTACTCATATGTTGGAAGAGAGTTGATCTGTTCAACCGGAGGGTTTCCTAAACTCGAAATATTGATGCTTAATTGTTTGCCGAATGTATGTCATTGGGACATAAAAGAGGGAGCTATGCCCGTTCTTAGTCACCTCAGAATTCAGGGCTGTAAAGAGCTGCACACACTTCCTGAGCTACAAAAGGTGCGGACTCTTCAAGTGAGCTAATAGTATGTGTGTCCTCAAGTGAGCTTGCATTTCCCATCAAGATTATAGAATAAAAGTCAAGGGTTTCTAGAAACCCGGCCTTGATCCAAAAATAAAAGCTAGCTTTTCCCATCAAGCTAGATCGAATCCCATCGATTTTAAGGTTAAAATATTGAATTGTAATTGTACTCTTATATTTTGCATGGATTTGGATTAGGTTGGGTTGTTTGTGGTTTACTTCATTTTTATAACATTATATTTGTCACATATATGTGTATTAAGTGATCCATAGAATTGATTATTTGATAGATCCAGAGAAGAGAGAATATTCTCTCTCCTCTTTTTTTATTAATAGCTAGTCTGATATGAAAAGATTTGTTACGGATTTGCACGGAGAGGCTGCCACAGGAAATCCGAAGAAAATAATGGGAGAAGGTGGTGGACCCACTTTTTGCGTGAGTGCGTATCCTCTGTGTCTCTGATATCTCATATTTTGCATAGAGTGCACGATTTGGTTTGTAATACGTATTTATATTTTTGTTTTTAAAATTCGAATGATTGGTTCAAACTGTTTAACATGATTTTCTTATGAATATATACTCGTGGACCGAATTTATATTTTTTTTAATATTTTTACTATATTTTTTAAAATAGATAGAAAATCGTTGTTTTTTAATGACCCAGAATTTCCAGATCAAGTGATTTTCTACCTATCTTTTATATATATATATGGAGAGTGGCTAAAAGATGGTCAAGTTAAATCATGTTTAAAGCAAATTTATGTTTGTACGGACATCTTATTATTTAAAAAGATGGTCAAGTTTAGGATTAAAAAAATTAAGTTCCTTGGGGTAGCTTGTGTTGATCAGCTACAATCTATAAAAAAAAAAAAAATCTTAATTTGTGTATGGTTCACGCTTTTTTAAAAATTAAATTCGTAAATGTTTGTACAGATTTCATTTTAATGAGTGTAAATCCTGCACAAATGAATACATGATTTGTACTTTATTCGCATCAGGGTGGATCTACACTTAGCCTAGGGGTGCTAAGCCACACCATAATTTTAAAATTTTAACAACGTACGTCGAAATTTAATTTAATTTTCATTTTCATAAAGTTTTTATATTATTTAGCTCCCTCATAAAATGTTACGCAAAATATGTGCTTGTAAATTAGTGTGACTAATGACCTATCACAGTTGACGCAAGAGTAATTGAAAGGTCCTCAAGTGAGATAATGACCCCCATGATGTATCTCTTCCTGGATGATGTCACATCCCTATCTAAAGCATGTAATACTTATTTTAATTTAATAGTCCTTCAAAGAAAATTATTTGAATTTCAGTTAATTTTTCAATTGACAATTATGAAATAAATTTTACTTAAGATATCACCAGCTAATTTGTATATGCATGCATGGTTCACGTTTTTTATAAAATTTGAATTTATACATGGTTAATTTACATGGTTCGTTCTTAAGAAACGTAAATTATGCACTAATTTATACATTATTTGTACTTTATTCACACTATAAATTAGTGTAAATATTCATATTTTAGTTACGACGAATGAAGTAAAAAAACTATGTATCAATTACTGTTTACAAATGATGTAAACTTATGTTGTTGTTTGAAAAATAAAAATAATTAAATACTTTATTAAATGTTGCTTAACCATTTTTAATTAAGACAAAAGGTTTTGTAACGTCTTCCAAATTTTCATTTGTGACAATTGTGTAACATTATTTGAAGTATCAATATATTTTTCTTTTCAATATTTATAAAAAATAATAAGTTTGAATAATAAAGGTCACCCTTAAATTTATATTCAGTTCACCCTTAAATAAATAATGAACACAAAAAAGTTGGAATAATATTAAATAATATTTTAGTATATGGTTCACATTAATTAATGAATTATATATAATTCGCACTTCAATTGAAAAGTACAAAAATATATAAAATTTTGGATTTCTTTTTATTTATTGTCTCATCTGACGTCACGCAAGGTAAAGGGTCTTTTTCTTCCAAAATTCACAATTTGCCACTGTTTTCTCAAAAATTCAAAACTTACCACATGCGCAGACTGGGTCTGCGCACCAAAAATCTGATTTTTTTTTCTGTTATGTTCTATTCTCTAGTCTGCGTACCAAAAACTTACAAAAATAAAATAATAAAATAGTGTGCAGACCTGGTCTGCGCAAATAAAAAACAGTGTACAGTCTAGGTCTGTCTGTACACGTGCCAAAATCTGAATTTTAATTTAAACGGTGACAATATCAGAATTTTGAATTATTAAGGTGGTAACTAAAAAAATTCGGCTTTTTTTCGTGCGACAAAAGATAATGGGAGCTTTAGAAGTCACGGAAAATTTTGAAAAAAGTAAATCCACTACTCACGCATGATAATGTGAAATTTGCTGGTCAAAAGTGACCCAATATTTTATTGACTATACCCAATTTCTACTAAATATGCACCCAAAAATATTATGCCTTCCCATCAAAGCCACTACTAGAATCTGGGTTTTTTGCATGGGTAAAAATCTTTGTTGCATGGGTAAAATTCTTTGTTGCATGGGTAAGTAGTGTCCATGCAACAAATATTGGAATTTCTGACACAGTCAAACTTGTTGCATGGGTAGTCCATGCAACAGTTACTCATGCAATAAGTCTGATGGTTACCCATGCAACTGCTTCTTATTTACCCATGCAACAAATATTTGATGACCCGTGACCCGCCAGCAAAGATAGAAAGTATATTTTAATGAATGTCCATGCAACAACTCATCTCATACCCATGTAACAAGTCTCCCGAATTTATATTAAACAGTTGCATGGGTAACCCATGCAACAAGTATTTGAGAACTATTTGTTGCATGGGCTTACCCATGCAACAAGTCTCCAGAATCTAGACTAAACAGTTGCATGGGTAACCCATGCAACAAGTTTGGAGAATAATTTAGAACTATTTGTTGCATGAGTTACCCTTGGAAATGTTGTGATTAGTTTGTTTATATTATTTTATAGTGAATGTTCATAGAAATACTAGATCACTATACTCTTGAAAATGTTTTATGGATTCAATTTATATTATTTTATAATTAAACTTATTATTTCCATGAGACTTCCGTTGGAAAAGTTAAATTCGTAAAGACAACAACATTTTTGTGTATTTGAAATATCCCTTTGAATGATGAAAATAATAAATCACATCAAAATGACTAGTACAATAAACACTCACAATTCCAATTAATCATACTAAATAACACAATAATAATATCATATTATCCAAGTATCACTTTTACAAAATCAAAGTGTCTCGTTATTCAACACCCAATTTCATATATCTAGGATCAGTAAAAATCCAATAAGTGTAAAAAAATCACCTACATTTTTTCTCAGAGCACTTGTCTAGTTTTCTATATATCAAACAACTGGACTGGTTCTAAATTTGGAGGAATATCTGAATAAACAGTCATCTAAATCAAGAAATATAAGCTCTTCTTCGTAATCTGATCGTTTGTCCATTTCCTTGTATGCTTCCATCTCCAATTACTCGACTAAGAGGCAAAAAAAAAAAAAAAGCAATGTCAGTTTTTTTTTTTTGAATAAAATGAGGTCATGGATAAGATAAGTCACTCACCAAGTACAAGATTATAACAAGAAGACTGTAAATTAGGAAGACACTAGTTTGGAATTCTTTAATCCCTTAACAGGCAAATCCTTATCTCCAAATTTACAGCAAGCACCAAGTAAAACTAAGTTTAGAGTCCACCCAAACAAGTTAGCCCCTTAAAATTGCACATTTTTACAATCTGGCCTCTGTCATCACAACACAAAAATAGCCCTGATCGGTCTAATAATTTCGTTAAGTTTATAGAACCCTACACAAACTGATAAAATTTTACTCTCTAATTCTTAGAGAAATCCTACAAAATATACCTTATTTATGTTTCTCTTTCTCTAAGACAATATTACATACACCTCATGTGCATATTCCTATCCTGATAAGTACCAACAAACTAATACTCAAGAAACACAAGGAACCAAGTTCAAATCAGAAAATCACTAGAGAAGTTCAAACAAATCAGGCTTATTCAACAAACAATTCCTAATCAGATAATAAATTAAGGCTCAATTGGACATGTACCAGTTCAGGTCTGAATCGGTACCAGTGGTACATACATAAGAAAAAGCATAATGAACTTGGGGTAATAAATTAAGGCTCAATTTAATTTAAAGTAGTAGTAGATGTCTGCCTGTTACTAATTTGACACCTCATTTTCTAAATTAAGGCTCAATGTCACGAGGCAGACGAGGGTCGTCTTCGTAATTTGACACCTCATTTTCTAATTTTTTTAGATCACAGTACCCAAAAGCGGCTTCTCTTAGGGTATCAGCCTTTTTCTCCGGCCAATCAAAGTGCTTCAAAACAGCTCTCTCATCCACCTTTACAATAAAGAGAAGAAAGAAAAGTAGTTAATAAAGCACTATTATCATAAATTATAAGGGTCATAAAAGACAAACCCAAATCTGAGATAAACATGCAAAAGTGCCAACGGGGCAAAGAGATGCATTTTTCAGCCACATGCAAATAGAACTCTATAGCTCAAGAGTTACGTTTTTTAAAAGTGTACATGTTTTGCATTTATATGGGAAATAAGCAAAAGCTTTCTCTTTTTATGTAAATAGTACAAATTTCACCTCAAAAGCATATGCATTTTAAAAGTATGTGCTTCGAGAGTGCATAAACTACAGAAATGACTATATGCATGACCTTTTAAGTGTTACTTCACCATTTTCTCTTTCGGACATTTTATCAAGCAATTTGTGTGCACGGTTAGAGGACTCCTAAATTGGACCAAATACAGGACCTAGAATCTGAGGAAAGAAAAAAAAGTCATCATAATCTATCAAGGTGATAAATTTCTGGCCTAGATGCAAAAAACTTAAAGGAACTGGCACAAGAGGAGTTACCTTAGAATTGCTCCTAGAAAATGGACGGTGTCAGGTTCTTGTGGCTATCAGACGGTTGAAAAATCAAAGAGCTTCAATATTGAGGGTGCCCGAACAACAGCCTTCTTTTACAAGTGATTCCAGGTTCTTGGAGCAACAAAACTTCTCAGGAGCATTTTGACAAACAGTTGAAGTGCAAGAGACACTTGAGAGAGGAAGTGAGCTGAGAGTAGAGAGGAAGGCAGGAGTTGCGTCGGACGAAGAGAATGTGTTGGTGGTGGGGCGCCGCACTGTCAGTAAGGGAGAAGTAGAGGAGTCACGGTGGGGCGCTGCTCTGGGACTAATTACACGAAGTAGAGGAGTTGCGGTGGGTGGGTTTGAGCTAGAGTGAGAGAGGGAGCAATTAAAATGGTGAAATTGCAGCGGGAACTTTCGCTGAACGGTGGGACATCGATTGTCAAAGAAGAGAAAAATGGCGCTGAAATGAAAAGTTTGGAGGGTGGGACATGATTGTCAGAGATGGTAGAAAGAAAGAAAGGGCGCTGAAATGAAAAGTTTGGAGGGAGAAATGAAAATAAGTCTAAGTACAGTAGTGAAGAAATCTGGAGAGTCCTTTAAGCTGCAAATCAGGACCCATCTTTCACTGAAAAAATATGTATAAAAAATATAACTAGTATTGTTAAATGGAGACGTCCATTGATAATCAGGATAGCACATTTTTAATTGAACGGTTCAGATTTACAAATGTTTATAACCCTTCGATGTTTTGATATTCCGTCGACTCGATGGATAGGTAAATAAAAATAAAATTTCATCAAAATTTGCGGTAGGAATATATATGCAGTGCTCTTTAATTTCAACGGTTCCGATCGACCGACGGACAACGTGTTTACGTGCGCCTTCATTAACTCACAAAGCAAGAGTATATGTCTTATGAAACACAAACTCTTGCTTTGTGATTTAATGAAAGCGCACGTAAACACGTCGTCCGTCCGTCGATCGGAACCGTTGAAATTAAAGAGCACTGCATATATATTCCTGTAGCAAATTTTGATGAAATTTTATTTTTATTTACCTATCCATCGAGTCCACGGAATATCGAAACATCGAAGGGCTATAAATAATTCATGTTTGATCGAAGCTTGGACATAATAAAACTTCATAAGTTTTAGTTTGATTACGTTCAATGTTGTCTCTTGATCATTTCAAAACAAATTTGGAATCATTTCATTGCAGATCGACCGTCGATCGCTCACGTGAAAATGAACGGTTCGCAAATATTTACTAAATTTGAAGGGTCAAATAATCATGAAAATCTATAAAATTTACAATTATAAGTATAATTTGGTCATGAAAACTGTAGCAAATTTAAAAATATATTTTTTGAAATTTTTTCATATTATTTTCTGTAAATGCATTAACTAATTTGTAAATATGTAAATCTGAACCGTTCGATTGAAAATGTGTTGTCCAGATGTCTTCATTTAAGAGGTTGTGGGTAGGGAGTCTCTATTCTCTGAAGTAGCATAATATTTTTGTTTAGATCCGAACCTAGGCGATGCACAGGCTCCTTTAATATTCATGCGTAATTATGATCAGACGGCTCCGATCTAAACACAAATATTATATTACCTTAGAGTATATAATTGGTGGGTAGGTCTCCCAGCGCAATACAAAGATCTAAAGAGAGATACAAATATTATATTGGTGGGCGATTTTATTAGCAGAGCAGTTTTGATTTTATTCAAGCATGGCTTGTATAATTTAAAGAGCATCCAATATATTTAATACACTGATTGAAGGTAAAACTGCTCTGTTAATATCTATACTTCAGAATTTTTTTGTTCCCCCATCGCATCCAGAGAGGATATAGGGAGCTGCCATCTCTCTTGTACTCATTTCGCCCCAAGATGTTTTCATTTCCCTCTCTCACTCAGCAATATTTTCATTTCCCTCTCTCCGAGAGTTTTCAAAATCGATCTCTCTGAGAGTTTTCATTTCCCTCTCTCCCTCCGCCGTTATCTTCGCCGCTCAGCGCAACGCCGCCCCCTATCTCTAGGTCAGTATCGGCCTCTCTCCCCCAGTGCCGGTCCTCCGCCGCTGACCCTTTGAAGCAATCTCTCTCCCCCGACGCTGCTTTATCTTGCTCAGCGGTGCTCTTAGTCCCGTCAGCCTCGCACCCCCTTTGCCACATCAGCCTCGCGCTAAGGTTTCCAGGTCATCAGACTTTCTTCTCTCTAGCTCTTTCTCAAAATTTGAACAAATTTCTGTATATTTTCGAAGAAAGAAAAATACCCAAATAGAACTGATTCGGCTTTTTAGTACAGTAGCATCTGAACTGGTTAGGATTTAGTTTTCCTTTTAAGTTTTGATTTGGGTTGACATGAACGGATAGTTGTTTTAGCAAGCAAGGGTTGCTAGCTAGGTAAGTTTATTTACAAGTAGGGAAGGGAGAAAGCGTAAGAGAGCCAAAATCGGAAAAAGAGCTCACCTAGCCCACTCATCAATAATAATAGGAGACTTCGTTTAACAGGTACCAGACTGGTAGAAAGTACTATAAGAAATTAGCGGCTTAGTGCTTATACCAGACCGATTGAAATTGCCCCCCCCCCCCCCCCCCCCCCCCCTAAATGTTCAATGAAGCTTTCATTACCTCCATTACTGCAGTTTCAAGACCATTTCTTGACAATTGGCTACACCAAAAGTTGTGTTCTTTATATGGTTTTACAGAGGGGATCCTGATCTAGGTGCCAGTGAAGTTTCATGGCTTTTGGAGCATTAGTTATAGGCTTAGGGGTAAATTTGGGACTGTCACCTTACATATACATCTTTACCAGTTTGGTCGAACTTTGGGATATAATATCTCTCAATTCATTTGGGGGTTTTGGATGAAACTTCACAGTCTTGTTCTATGGTGTCAAGACTATAAGTCAGCCGAATTTCATGATTTTTCATGGTGTTTAGCTATGTCAAATGAAGGTGGGAAGTGGTGACCTGATCAGCAATTTTACAGATTTTTACAGTTTTTCTGATTTTGTCTTTTTCATTGTGATTTATCCACTTGGCCATTTTGGGAGTTCTTTATATGGATTTAAAGCTTGACACATAATCTAGTGACAAAATATTAGATTTTTGTGAGAGGTGTGGCTGTGATGGTCTATGATGCAAAGTGGTGACAGAACACCAGTTTTTGGTTGATTTTGACAGCTTTTCATAATTTTCAAAGATTAACTTTGATCAACTGCCATTTCCAGGTGGTTTGCTCAAATTGAATGATTATTTCACCATTCTTTCCATTTCAAAGTCCTTTATTTGTGGTCGAGTTGGTTTGACCAGACTTGACTTGGTTTAACCAGCAAGAATCATTTACTGGTAAAGGGTATTTGGGGCACTTTTGGGTACCAATTGGATATTAATTGAGTTTTGCTTGGTTTTCATGTTGGTATTAGCATGGGTTTGGTTTGTTTGGCTTACCACTAACTGGTTTGATAGACCCACAGTATACAAATCATCGAAATCACTGGGAATCAAAATTTTATATTTACCAGAAAGTGTATTATTACATTTCGGACCCTATAATTCTGCATAATTATCTATTTTGTAATTTTGTAGAGTTTGGATTTGGTATTGGAATTCCCTATAATTCTTGGCATATCTTTGCAGATCCATCTGACCCATTGTTCACTAATTATGTCTATTATGATTATAGTTCTAGTTTTCTTTATTTTCAACTAATTTTTAATTTTTAATTTTTGTAATTTTTTGGATTTTGGACAGGATATGGAGGTTCACATGCAATATAGAATAGGTGAAGCTTTGGTATGTTTTGTGATTCAGTCCAACTTTGAAATTAGCTAATTCTGATTAGATGAGTAATAATTTCTGATAATTGCTGATTTCAAAATTTCATCTAATTTCGGTCACTGTTTTCTGATTTCGTTGTTTCTTTTCCTTTATCAGACGGACACAGCATCAGTACTGCTCGAAACAATAAATTACATAAAGTTTTTGCATGAACATGTACAGGTATGGTCATCACTTTGTTGTTTTTTAAATTATATATAGTTGCATGCTACTTTATTGATTAATCATAGATTCATAGTTACATGTCATAATTACAGCAATATGCCATTTCTCTTTTTGTAACTCAAATCATAAGGTACCGAAAGTGTATATCTCTGCTTCCTTGGGTATTTATGAATATACATATTGTTTTGGAAAAAGTCATCCAGTCTCTACGTAGAGAGTATGTAAAAAATAACAGAAAATTGATTATTTCTTTATTCGATCACCCTTTGCTAATTTGGATAGCATGCTATTTGGGTCCAAACTAGTGTAGCAAGTTTATGTTTTTTTTTTTGATAAAGCCAACATTGCTACTGTTTTTCAATTTCAGGTTATGGTCATTTCCTCTGCTGATTTCCTCCGCTCCTCCCCGTCACCATAGCTGGAGTTGTAAAGGTAACTTTTGTAAACTCAAGGATTTCTGCTGGATCTAGTCGATTTAAATTTTACTCAGAAATCACAATTAAAGTGTTGGGCCCTCAAAAGTTGGAATCTTTTTAATTTTTTTAAGAACATATGTTGTATTATGAAATTTCCTTGTTTGTGGCTTTTTAGATATCATACTTAAAAATATGTTCTAGCTAGATGCATGAAGATAAACTGATAATTATCAATTAGTCCTATGTTATGAAGATAAACTGAGAATAAAAATATACTTATTTTACCATTTAGTCCTATGTTATGAAGATAAACTGATTTTTTATGTGTAGGGCCTAGGTTATGAAGATATACCTATTATGCTTATTTTAATGCTTTTCGAGTGTTTCTACAATGTATTATCAATATTAACTTTCATTCTATGCTAATGTTGTATATGTAGGGTCTAGGTGCTTGATTTTATATAATCAAATGGGGGAAGAACTTTCCAAGCACTCGTCAATGCGCAATCTGAAAAAGAGGTGACAACATATCTAGGTTTGACATCGAGTGGTTCGGGGAAGAAAGGCAGCTGTGATAATGGGGTGTTGTAAACCATTATCACTGTTATACATAGTACAGTGCAGCTATAAAAGGTTGTCTCTATTTGTAGATTTTTTGGAGATGGGTTGTGCATATATTTTGTTTATAGAAACAAGTTATTTATAGTTATGTGGTTGCAATTCTTTTTGGTCTGATGTTTCAAGGAAAGCTTGAATTTACTATAATGATTAATGTTAATTAAAATGTTACTCTCCATGTTTTATTGTGTTGTTGTTCTTATTATGTTTCAATGTGTAATGTAAAAGATTTCTTGGTTGCTTATGGGTTGGTACCAAATCGGTACAGGTACCAAATTGGTACGGGGTGAATTATAGAATTGGGCCTGAATTTTTTTTTCAGGAACGACAATTTTTTGCATCGGAAAAGCTATACAAATATGGGGCCCAGACAATATCCTTGCAAATAACCTGGTGGGGCCCACCTTCTTTACCCATGCAACTAATAGGTTAATTATCCATGCAACTAACCATGTGGGACCCACGTTATTTACCCATGCAACTACTCACCCCTCTATCGTTGCAACTAATCCATGGGACCCACACATTTTACCCATGCAACTACTCAATCCTCTATCGTTGCAAATACTCCATGGGACCCACACACTTTACCCATGCAACTACTCGATGCTTTATCGTTGCAAATACTTCCTGTATCAGATTGTTGCATGGGTACTTATTGCATGGGCACACCGTTGCAACAAGTATTCCATAAGTTATTGCATGGGTAACCCATGCAACAAGTCGGAAATTGAGTAATTGCAACGGGGGTTGTTGCATGGGTACTTGTTGCAACGGTAGCCCATGCAACTGACATTTTTGGGGGTTGTTGCATGGGTAAGCCCATGCAACAAGCCAAATTTTACTCATGCAAAAAATCAGAATTCTAATAGTGAGCATAAAAAAATATTATGCTCCCCCAAAAGCGTTTTTTATGTATATCAAAGCATAAAAAATACTTGGAAACAAAAATCTCAGACCTGAAAACAAAAGAAAAAAATTGAAACTTGCAAAAAATGTAATAAAATTTCGTGCATATCTTCATTAATTGCAAAAACACGGAAGAAATGCTTGCCCTTTGGTTGGTATTCATTTTGTGCTTCAAGAGAAAGAACAAAGGGCAATTTTGTCTTCTTTTGAAAGCATAGATAAATTAAGGAGTTTTCATAATTTAAGTGAATGGTTAATTACAGGAAGGGCAAATAAGAAACAATTTAACAAGTTGAGAGGTAAATAAGACAAATTAAAGACTTGAGGGATAAAAAAGAAACTGTAAGAGTTTTCATTATTACTAACTAATATGATCTGCACTAATTTAGGGCTTATTCGGATGTCTCAATTTCCATGAGAACTAATGAAATTTGAGGCTAACAGATATAAATAAGAGTAGAACTAGGGTGTTCCTAAGTTCACCAAACCCCTTTGTGAACTCAACTCTAAAACCCATCGGATTGGCTTCAAACGACGAATCCAAACCGTTGAAATCCTTCTACCTTACGGGTGATGCGTCTACATGTGAAAATTTTAAACTTTCAATTTAATTTAGTATAAAGTCAAGTGGTCAAAATTAGAAGGTTTATAAATTAATTTTAATGCATTCATTTTTTGGACCCATTTTGACCACTTGACTCTATACAAAACTAATTTAAAATTTTAAAATTTTCACATGTAGATGCATCACTCGTAAGGTAGAAGGATTTCAACGGTTTGGATTCGTCGTTTCAAGCCAATAAATGAATACACATAAATTTGAGGCTAACAGATATAAATGAATACACATAAGCTGAAAATAATTATTATGCATATCTGAATTTTTATTATTTCAAAAAATATACGTATTAAATTATAAACTATAAAGTAAATCATTTTGAGGTCTTTCATACATGAATATGTAAGGATATGCAATATTGATTGACCAAAAGATGAAATGATTTCATTGAAAAAAGGTTCAATAAAATTATTTTAAAATTTACTTCTTATGGTCGTAACGAGTAATTTCTAAATTCATGCATAATTATGAAAAACAAACATCTCACTCTAATTATTGTGTTTGTATACTAATTAATTAACCACCATAATAAAAACAACTTCCTTTTGAAAAAAAATATTAAAAAAGAAATTCAAAGTTCGTTGTAGAACGGAAGTACTTAAGTAGGCAGTCTTGTCAAATCATTAGATTCACCGAAAACAAAATTTAGGGATTCATAAAATAAAACGAAATACTCAATCCTGAGAATAGGAAATGCAAATTAAACCATGTGTGTAGTCTAGATGGGGTTGGTAGATGGATTCTCTTTAATTCTTCTTTTTTTATTAATAGTTTGATATGAAAATATTTGTTACAGATTTGCACAGAGAGGCTGCCACAGGAAATCCGAAGAAAATATGCGAGAAGGTGATGAGTGCGCATCCTCAGAGTCTCTGATATCATTTATTTTGCATAGAGTGAGTCTATGGTACTATGTATAGCACAATTTAGTTTGTAATACGAATTAATATTTTCGTTTTCAAAATTTTAACGATCGATTTGAACCGTTCAAGATAATTTTCTTATGAATATGTACTTGCGGATCGAATTTTATATTTTTAAGAATTTTTTTACTATTTTTTAAAATAGGTTGAAAATCATTATTTTTGAGTGGTTCAGAATTTTCATATTAAGTAATTTTCTACTTATCTTATATTTCGCTTATCTTATATTTCGAATAGTGCGTACCCACTATTCGACAACTACTACATGTTCAGATTCTCTATGACATGATCTTCAAATATTGTGTATTGAAGCTTCATAATAGTAACTTTTTTTTAATCTGCTCCAGGCAAATTGGTACAGTCACGGATAAGTTCTGAAAAGTATGATTATAATCTTCAGATGTTTATATCTTGTCATATGAATATTGGATTCGCATAATTGTTTTTTTTTCAAAATGTTCATACATTCTATAAGAACATAATGTTCATACATTTCCATGCTATGTTCATATCTTTATTTAACTGTTTTTTTTGTTTAAATCACAAAAACTAGATTATTTTTATCTTAAATTGATTTGTGCGTAATATTATTTCTTCTCGCAAAGCATTTAGATATAAGAGAAAACTATATATGTTTTGTGTTATCTCATATTAATTGAATGAAATTATTTCGGCAAATAAGTGATGTGCAAGTTAATATTAATGCAATTTTTGTTAGGTGAATCGTGCTTTGTTGACAATTATATGTATGTTATTAATTGATTATAATGATTTGTAGATTACTTGACAAAATAGGTTTATTCAAAGTATATGTTTCATAAACAAAAATACTATATCATTTTGTGTATTACATCTATTCTTAACACAATAAATCATGTTTAAAGAAAATTTATGTTTTTACGTACGGACATCTTATTATTTAAAAAGGTATTCAAATTTAGAATTAAAAAAAAAATTAAGTTCCTCGGGCTTGTTGATCGTCAGCTACAAGAGTTGGTATTGAGTTAGATGATGTACATGTTCGATTAGGCACTTAATTTGAACTGGATCGATTTTCTATGATTTTTGTTCAATTTTTCCTTTCGAATCTTTTTGTGATATGGACTTTATTACCAAACATTCAGCAGGTAGATAACAATAAGTCCTTGGCTCTAAAAGGATTTATAAGAGATTTGCACTGGTAGATAACATGAAATCCGAAGCATTCCGTAAAGTAACTCATATTTTGAGTTTGAATCCGGACCGCCCAATTTGCCCTGGAACGAATATTAAAGACCCCGTACATCCTACATTGGATTGAATTGATCCGGATTCTGATCGGACAGTTCATTATTCACTTTGATTTGATGTAGCAATCTTTCTGGATACTGGTTCTAATTGCGTATGAGAAATAATATATATACTCACAATTTTTGCAGGGTTTGTGGGGAGATATGTTAGTAGGTACACCATCATACAAACTCTTATATATTCTCATTTGGATCACTCTCCGTACTGATTGGAACAAAGAGGTAGCTGCATTTCTTGCAGACATGTGCTCTTGTTTTCCTGTCGGACGAAGACTTGAGTAGACCGCATCTCTTATGTTTTTATTCCAATCCCAGCTTTCTAAATTATGTAATTTGCTATGAAATGGAGCTCTAATTTTCATATTATGTAAAGAGACTAAATCGAATATTTAGAGATAACTTTTATTTTATTTTTGAGTTGGTCGGTCAAATATTATCATAAATGTAACATTTATTCTATTTTTTATGCTCAATACTCATTGTTCACTTTCATACAATTTGATTGTATCGTATTTATAATTTATCAATAAAATATAGAATAATTATTTAAATACCCTCACTCCAGTATCCCAAAATCCCACACCCATTTAGAGAAATCATGTACTATGTTTCCCACTAATTATATGATCCCCATTAATTATTATTCTAAAAAAATATTATATTGTCCCCACTATTTATATGGTCCCACTAATTATTATTCTAAAATGTTTGCAGCCCTCTTCCTCTATGGTCCCCACTAATTATATGGTCCCCCCTTTTTGAGTCTCTATACTCGTTCTCGCATCAACCTTCATATATATATACTTGGAAGATAAATATAAGATATTAATACTTTGATACGTAACTTATTATGATCATTCATTTTCCATTCCCTCAATCATCTCCGCGTCAACCTTCCTCCAATGAAGTCGTGGAGACCTCGTATCACTGCATCAACATTCCCCAATCATCCCCGCGTCAACCTTCCTCTAACAAAAATAATTTACCACATAGGTATAAATATTTCAGTGCATAAGTATAAATATTTGCGGTACTTGACATTAATACTTTCAGACGTCATCCAGTATCATATGTAAAAAATACTTGTAAGTATAGGTATAAATACTTGCACGACAAGGTATAAATACTTGTGTGACGATGAGCCCGAAAGTATGTAATAATGAATCTCATTTGAAAAAGAAAATTGCATAGAAGACGTTTGTGGTTTTAGATTCGAGAAAATAGTCATAGATTGTTAGAAATATGGACGAGATTGAACAGAGAAAAAAAAATCATCTCTAAAAATGTGTATCCCCATGTAGTTTGAATGGTCCCTCACAGGTATTTTATGGCGCGGGTATGTTTGAGAGATTTTGTTGGGGAGACAATTATTTACGTAAAAATTGTTCACCTCATAAGTATAAATACCTGCATAGGCATAAATACTTCCTTGCATAGGTATTAATACTTTAGAAAAAAATTCAGTACTGGAGTTTTTGCTGTTCCCCAGATAGTTATGGTAGTTATATAATGCGGGTACTGTAGTGCATGTACTGTTATTTGCTCCCTAAAATATAAAATTAGGAGCTTGGTCCGTTCTTATTTTCACAAAAACAAGATTGCCAATTTGTCATCTGTTTATCCAGTTATTTTATTTAATTTTCTTTGTTTTAGTAATGTGTTTAATTGCTTGCTTTTTCACTTTGATTACTTGAATGATAAATTATTCGCTCTTGATTACTTTTAAAAGCAAGAATGATGACAGAACTAAAGATCCCTACAAAGGACACAATCACAACAACAAAGTAGGCACTTTTCGCGACGGGAAAAGTCACTTTTTATCCTCACGAAAAGTGCCTGTCTTTTGTAGTGAATATTCGTATGGTTGCTGCTGCAATGATTACTTTAAGTACATTGCGTTAATTACATACATTTAGTGCTCTGGAAATACTTTTCTTTTATTAATACAAATATTGTTAGTGGAACCTTGCCAAACTTTAAAAAATCTTAAAAAATATAGCATGCTTTTCCACTTGTGAATGTAACAAAGGAACAATAAACAACGGAGCCCAAGCTGTCATTCCATCTTGTAGCAACAAAATATTTTATATTGTACCCCTGAAGACCGAGCTGGAGATGACTGACTATGAAAGTTGGGACCCGAATTGTGAATCATTTTGCACCAAGACAGAAAAGAAATAACACCATGCTCTAACCTTGTATTAATGTGCATGGTGCTGGCACCTGGAAGACAAAACCTAATGCATATTTGGCCAACAAAAAAATCTTGCTTATTTCTTGCCATCAGCACACAATCATCTTTAAACATCAAAATTTATTGGGTAATGAATAAAAATGAATGCGAATTAGCTCTCTCACACACACACCATTACGTGAGAAGCCAACAATTTTTTTTAATCCATATGCTTACCAATAATTAGCTATTTTTTTAATCCATATCATTTTTCTAATAAGCTAATTATAAATGAATGATAAATTATTCGCTCTTGATTACTTTTAAAAGCAAGAATGATTACAGAACTAAATATCCCTACAAAGGACACAATTAATATTCGTATGGTTGCTGCTACAATGATTACTTTTAAAAAAAATACTTCTAGTGCACTGGAAATATTTTCTTTTATTAATACAAATATTGTTAGTGGAACCTTGCCAACTAACTTTAAAAATTCTTAAAAAATATAGCATGATTACAGAACTGTATTTTGGTGTTGACCTGCAATTGACTTGCAAATTTCCAGGATAGCATGGTCCACAATAATAAATCCAATCTAGATCGCAATACTGAAGAATTCAAAATGAGAGTAGACCGTGCCGCTTATGTTTTTAATCCGATTCAAGCTTTCTAAATTCTGTAAATTGCTACGAAATGGAGCTGCAATTTTAAGGCAATAGTTTCATCTAAGTTTCATATTATGAAGAGAGATGTAATTGAATTTTAAAGACAATTTTTATTCTATTTTTGAGTTGGTTGGTGAAGTAATATTATGATAGATGTAACTTTTATTCCATTTTTTATGCTCAAAATTCATTAAAAAATTCACGCTTTTTTGGCTCATTTGATTGTATTGTATGTCTAATTTATCAATAAAACATAGTATTAGAAGACTGACCCCTTTCTATCTTATTACAAAAGAAAAAGGATTGCCAATTTGTCATCTTCTTATCCAGTTATTTGATTTTAAGGAATGTAAATGAAAAAACAAGGGAAACACACTTTTGAGATTTTCTTGGTATTAGTACTGTGTTTTTTTGTGCTTTTCCACTTTGATTACTAACACGTGTGAATGTAATAAAGGAAGAATGAACAACCGAGCCCAAGCTGTCATTCCATCTTGTAGCAGCAAAATATTTTATATTGTACCCGTGAAGACCGGGCTGGAGATGACTGACTATGAAAGTTGGGACATGGGACCCGAATTGTGAATCATTTTGCACTCAGAACGCACCATTGGAGTCTTTAATTTGAACGCACTCAGAAAATTCCTAGAACCAACGACCAAAACCAATATCAGTACGACACACTATATAATGAGATTTATCTTACTTTAATAAGATTTAGCTTTATCTTACCAGTCTGATTGGCATCAGATCAAATTCAGTCGGATGTCCGGTTAGATTCGCACTTGATCTACATGAATTAAAGTTGTCTGTGTGAATCTTGATGCGGATCAGATAGCTCCGACCGGCTATCGGACCAAATTTGATCCCGATGCCCATCGGAACCGTCCCGGATTCCGTTGAAAGAACCTCATCATCTCTATACTAGGAAAAAAATGGAAAATTTAGTCATATAAGGAGTGGTAGATCAAAAGCGATTCAGTGTACCATTTAAAGTTAATGTACTAAAACCACCATTATAAGTCATGCCATCATCTCTTTTCATCTGGAGCCTAATGCAGCGGCATGACTTAGTTACCGGTCGTATGTTTATCTTCTTGGGTGGGAGTTTGACTGCTTGATCGACCAGAGGTTTGAGAGAGAATGACATGAGTGTTATGTTGTCGTGCAGAGGGAGGCAACAGTCGACAGAATCCTGGAGGCCTGATTCTATAAGTTTCAGTAAACATCAGTCGAGAGTGATGTTAGCGATGTCCCCAGGCCAGCTGGTTACCAGCAAAACAAAAAAGAATGTTGACGTAGTAGTCTATTAGTACCGTGTTAAAGCACGATAACAATAAAATATTATGCTATTATACCCCTTGCGGCCTTTTTTTTTTGTTTTTTAAGGACAGTGGTTGTCGTCATTTATTGAAGATTAGATGATTAAACTATGTAGCATTTGTTAGAAGATTAGAGCAATTTTTCCTGTCATACCTCAATTTTCTACCTGTGGGGCCCGCCACTCAACTAAACTTTTTCACGAAATTCAGGTCCTACTTCTGTTCCTATCATCCGATATAGCTCAATTAGTTGTCAAATTTCCACACAAATTCCAATCAAATTTAGGAAGGCCATGGAAATTTTAATTTCTTGTATCTATTATTCCAATCAAAATTAAACTATGTAGATGATACTTTAATTGTTGTTTTAAGCTGCTGATTCTAACTAAGAATATGGCTCTAAAATGGGCTTTAGCCGGTTTTTAACAAATATCAAGCTTGAATTTTTTTTTTCAAAGTGTGAAATGCTAGATCTGAAATTAGATAATATGGAAATTAATTATTATATATTACAAGAATCTGTTACTATCTACGAGAGTAAAACATGACTATTATCAAGGGTAAGTAGACAAAAATATCTAGTACCGACGAAAGTATTCACGACAATACGACAATACAAAGCACCTTTATCCTCATGGATAGTGTCAAATATGTTTTTGGCACGAACTTTAAAGGGAGCTCGTCCATTCACCTCGAGCCAGATTTGCCCGAATTCTGACTAGACGTACGGTGCGGATCTAAATTTAAATCTTCTGTTATCTCAGAGGATGTGGATTTGTCGGAAAATATCCAATCAAGTGTCTGGGGTCCATTAACGTTGGAAAAATTATACAAAGTGATTTGCAAGATGTGATAGATAAAAGTGAAAAATAGATTAAAGGAATGGAAATGCAGGAATTTGTTCCTTGGAGAGATGATCATTATGATGAACGGTGTTCTCTGTGCTATACATATGTAAATGTTAGCAATGTATAAGCCTCCTAAATTTGTGATTAATAATGGGAGATAAAATTATAAGTTCCTTTTTTTTAAGGGTGTTACTTCACTAGTACAGAAAACGTGACTGTACACGATCCGAAGTAACTTATGCTTCAACACACAAAGTACAATTAATACTACTAATTGTTGCTTCAGGATCGAAGTGACTTATGCTTCAATTTTATATCTTGCAACTTGTTTGTGATGTTGTGTCTGAGAATTCACACCAGTCCATCCATTGATTACATTCTGAACATTTAGAAAATGCTTTCTTCGGAGATTCTGAACATATTTTATTCTAACATTAGTTTAATAAAAAAAAAAAATTAGCACCAATTTTTTTCAAACACTTGTCCTTTATATTAAAATTTCTAAGAATCGACATTTTTTGAATTTTTTTTCTGAATTATTTTCACTAAACAAATTTAAATAATGAAAAAATAGTTAAATATGATCAAACATGAGGAATGTAACCGGTCATGGTACGTTTGGTCAAGATATGTTTGGACCTTTGGTTACGACACGACTTGGTCATGGCATGACCAAATTTAACTGTTATAACCCAAATATTATCTAATAATTGAAAAAATAATTGTTAGAACAATTTCAGATAAATGATTAGTGATTATGCAAACAAATGTTTTATTAATTTTTTTTACAACAAATTAAATACATATTAGTCATTTTCATTTAATTATGGACCCATTTCAAATCATTCAATTATAACTGCAAGAAGTGTGAATAGCGATGCAAGGTTTTTTTTTAAGGTTAGTGGTTTTAAATTTCTACTAATAATTTTATTGATAAAAAACGTATTTACAATGGATCAAATGACCGTAATTTCTAAATCTATTCTTTTATTCTCACAAAATACTCTAAACTACTCTAATATTCTAATTCTCTCTTAATCATCCTAATACCTTAATTCTCATCTTGCTCCACGACCGGATCCGCTTCTTCCACCACTGTTGCGCTTCGACGACAATCGGATCTACTCACCGTCGTGTTCCAATAGAGATGTTGATCACCCTAATACTTTAATCACCATCCCGCTCCACGATAGGATCCGCTTCTTCGACCGATACTTTAATCACCATCTACCCACTATCGTGCTCTAACAGAGATGGGGACTCTATGCTCCGAGCGATGGTACAGCACTCTCGATTCCGCTCGGCTCCGGATCATCCTCTCTCTCATTCTCCTCTCTGTTCGAGAAGGTAGAACCGAGAGAGAGGAAGGGTGTTAATATGTCGGGAAAGAGGATTATATCAAAGGTGTCTCTCATGCCATCATCTATTTTCATATAGAGCCTAATGCCGTCGTCTCTTTTCATATGGTATGTTTATCTTCTTGGGTGGATGTTTGATTCTATTAATTAGTTTCAGTAAATCCTGGAGTGATGTTACCAGCCAAACAAAAAAGAATTTTGATGTAGTAGTCTCTATTAGTACCATGTTAAAGCACGATAACAATAAAATATTATGTTATACCCCTTCCGGCCTATTTTTTATTGTTTTTTAGGTCACTTATTAACAATCTATTCACATTTGACACCTACCGGACTTTTAATTTAAGAGGTAATTACCAAAAGTTGGAGACTTGATGATTAAACAATGTAGCATTTGCTAGTAGATTAGACCAATTTTTCCTGTCATACCTCAGTTTTCCACATGTGGGGCCCACCACTCAAATAACTTTCCCCGAAATTCAGATCCGATATGGCAGAATTAGTTGTCAATTTTCCAAGCAAATTCCAATCAAATTTAGAAGGGCCTAGGAAAAATTTAATTTCTTGTATCTATTATTCCAATCAATTTTAAACTATGCAGATGATACTTTAAATTGTTGTTTCAGCTGCTGATTATAACCATGAACAAACAAATATCAAGCTTGAATTTTTTTTTTTTAAGTGTGTAATGCTAGGTCGGAAATTAAATAATATGAAAATTCATATTACATGCTACTACAAGAATATCTATCGCTATCTGTGAGGGTAAAAATCTGTCACTATCCGCGACGATACCAACAGTACAGGGAACTTTTATCCTCGTGGATAGTGATAGATTCTTGTAGTATATGCTTTCAACCATTCTAGGCTGTCAATTAGGAAAATGAATTCAGATCTTCTGAGGTTATGGAAAATTTGAGTTTAGATCTGAATTGCCAGATATGTTTTTGGCACGAATTTTAAAGGGAGCTCGTGCATTCCACCTAGAGCCAGATTGGCCCAAATTCCAATCAGACGGTGCAGATCTAAATTCAAATAATCTATTATCTCAGAGGATGTGGATTCGCCGATAAATATCCAATAAAGTATATAGGGTCCATTTGCATTGGAAAAATCATATTAAAAGTGAAAAATAGATTAAAGGAATGGAAATGCATGAATTTCTTCCTTGAAGAGATGATCATTATGATGAATGGTACGTGTTCTCAGTTCTATATATATGTACATGTTAGCAATGTACAAGCCTCCTAAATATATGATTAAAGAGATAGATAAAATTAGATGATCCTTTTTTTGAAGGGTGTTCCTTGGTAATCAATGAACAGGTGGCATTATGTACCACCCTTTTTTTTTAACAAAAATAAAATAATATATAATTTGAATTTTGCAGTGCAACAATTTCTGTTTAATATTCCTCTGAATTAAGTTTGCTAAATTGATCTCTTTCCACTTGAAACCAATTAAAAGAAGAAACAAGCAAACAAACAAAAACGAACAGAACGAATGCTATTGCTAACCCGTGTTATATCAATGATTGATAAAAAGAACCAGCTAGTTAATTTGGTTCAGTTCATTGATAATCTCCTGTCAAATTGCTAATTAAATCTTTCAACTTGGGCTGAGACGGTTGGTTGTCCGGTACCGACTTTTCCAGTTCATACAGTATGGTTATAATAACAACGATTATATATAATATTTCATAATAAGTCATTCCATGATTCAAGCTACCAACAAATTCAAATGATGGTGACATATGTATATTCCCTGAATGAATACTGTTTATTTCTGGTGAGGGCACCCTCTAGCTCATATAAAACAAGGCGACAGCATGTCAATTAATGGATTTTCTAAAGTCTTGTTTCCAGTTTTAATTTGAGAATGACATAATGAAAAATATAATGGCAATTTCCTGCGGTAATTCATACATGAACAACAGTAGATATGGATCATCATGGAAATGTATATACTAGTGTTTTGAAAACGAGCCGGTCTGGTCCAAACCCGCCCGGTTCACGGGTAGGACGGTCCACGGGTCCAGCGGGTTGGACGGGTTTGACGGTCCGGGTCCGGCGGGTTTATTTTTGGGAGGGCAAATCCGGCCTGTGCTTGGACCGTGGTTCCCACGGTCCATGGTCCGGTCTGGTCCGATCCAAAGTCCAAGCACGGGTAGGACGGTCCGGTCCGGCTTTCTTTTTTTTTGCTGTTTTTTTTTGCGGGTCTGGCGGGTCCTCAAGCGGGTCCGACGGGTCCAGCAGCGGGTCCAGCGGGTAAAGTAGGCGGGTAGGACGGGTAAAGCAGCGGGTCCAGGCGGGTAAAGTGGGTTCGGGAGGGTAAAGCAGCGGGTCCGACGAGTCTGGGGTGGTCCGGTCCGGGTTTGGTCCGATCCGGTCTGGGACGGGTAGGCGGGTTAGGACAGTCCGGGTTTAGGCGGTTCTGGGGTGGAAAAAAAAAAAAACCGGTCCTTCTCCGGAACGGACCTTGCCTAACCCCGGTCCGGGAAAAAACCACGGGTCCGGCGGTGCACGGGTAATATCAATACACTAGTATATACTCAGAATATATATAAGAATATATATAGAAATATTTGTGTCTATTTATAACAAGACAATGACTAGCACTAGCAAAATTCCAAGTGTAGTCAACTCTGATAGTCTTACCAACATATTTGAAACACGATAAATAGGATCATCGAAGATTGCCATTAATTAGAGATATCCTCTTACAACACTTGATAACCCAAGAAAATGAAAGGTTTACACCTCTTACTTCTCATATTCTTATTCTCCTTTCATCTTCCATCAAACAGCTTCACCACAAATGAAACTGACATGTTTGCACTTCTCATAAAATGTTACGCTAAATATGTGCTTGTAAGTTAGTGTGACTAATGACCTATCACAGTTGACGGAGGACTAATTAAAAGGTACCCCATGATGTATCACCATACCTCTTCCTGAATGATGTCACATCCGTATCTAAAGCATGTAATACTTATTTTAATTTTCTAGTCCTTCAAAGAAAATTAATTGAATTTCAGTTCATTTTTCAATTGACAATTATAAAATAAATTTTACTTAAGATATCGCTAGCTAATTCGTATATGCATGCATGGTTCACGTTTTTTTATAAAATTTGTATTTATACATGGTTAATTTACAGGGTTCGTTCTTAACAAACGTAAATTATGCATTAATTTATACATGATTTGTACTTTATTCACACTATAAATCAGTGTAAATATTCATATTTTAGTTAGCACGAAATGAAGTAAAAAAACTATGTATCAATTACTAATTACAAATGATGTAAACTTAATTATGTTGTTGTTTGAAAAATAAAAATAATTAAATACTTTATTAAATGTTGCTTAACCATTTTTTAATTAAGACAAAAGGTTTTGTAACGCCGGCGCGCCTTCCAAATTTTGCATTTGTGACAATGGTGTAACATTATTTGAAGTATCAATATATTTTTCTTTTTAATATTTATAAAAAAATAAGTTTGTATAATTAAGGCCACCCATAAATTTATACTCGGTTCACCCTTAAATTTATAGTATATGGTTCACATTAATTAATGAATTATATATAATTTGCACTTCAATTCAAAAGTACAAAATTTGTACTAAATATGCACCCAAAAATATTATGCACACCCAATAGCGTTCTTTTATGTATATCAAAACACAAAAAATACTTAGAAACAAAAATCTCAGATCGAAAACAAAGTAAAGAAAAAATTGAAACTTGCAAAAAAATGTAACTGTAATTTATTACCTACTTTTTGGACATTTTTCTCATACTTTTTAACATTATTTCTTTATGTGATTAAATTCTTACCTTATTACTTAATTTTTAATTATTTTGTAGCAATATTTCAGAAAAGGAATTCAAAAATCAACACGGCATGCCGAAATAGGCCTGACCAAGTCGTGTTGTGCTGATAAACGTGTTGTGTTAATCTCCAGCATTGTGTGGCACGACACGACACTACATGTTTCAAAATTTAGACGTGTTGGAATGGCATGTGTTCCGAACATGCCTAAACAGGCCCAGCCGGAACACGGCACGGCATGACACAGCTTCAATAAACTATCTCAGAAAAAAATATACGTATGAAATTATTATGCATATTTGAATTTTTATAATTTAATAAAATATACGTATGAAATTAAAAACTATAAGGTTGATAATTTTGAGGTCTTACATACATGAATATGTAAGGATATGCAATATTATATTGATTGACCAAAAGATGAAATGATTTCAATGAAAAAAGGTTCAATAAAATTATTTTAAAATTGAATTCTTATGGTCGTAACGAGTAATTTGTAAATTCTCACTCTAATTATGAAAAACAAACTTCTCACTCTAATTATTGTGTTTGTATATGCAAATTAAACCATGTGTGTAGTCTATATGGGGTTGGTAGATGGATTCTCTTTCTTCTTTTTTATTAATAGTCTGATATGAAAAGATTTGTTACAGATTTGCACGGAGAGGCTGCCACAGGAAATCCGAAGAAAATATGGGAGAAGGTGGTGAGTGCGTATCCTCCGAGTCTCTGATATCATTTATTTTGCTTAGAGTTAGTCTATGTTACTATGTACAGCACCATTTAGTTCGTAATACGGATTAATAATTTTCATTTTCAAAATTTTAATGATCGATTCAAATCGTTTAACATGATTTTCTTGTGAATATGTACTTGCGGACCGAATTTTATATTTTTTAGAAGTTTTTTTACTATTTTTTTAAGATAGATAAAAAATCATTGTTTTTGAATGCCCAGAATTTTTAGATCAAGTAATTTTCTACCTATCTTATATTTCGAATAGTGCGTACCCACCCGAAATTTTTAATTATACCATTATTAAAAATAAAAATCAAAACACTCTCAAATATGAGTTTTTCCAGATCTACCCAGGCCGCAGAACGGCCCAGCGGCCCCAGCCAGGGGTCCGCATAATGGTTCTGCGGCCCCAATTTTTTTTTTACAGAAAATTTATTAATAAAAAACAAAAATATCGATTTCTGCGGGCACAGAAACCAACTTTTTTTGTTTCAACACCATCAAAATTGAAAAAATTTCCCTCATAAATGATTTTTGTTTCAAAATTTTCTGTAAAAAAATTTGGTTTCCGTGCCCGCAAAAAAAGTTGGTATATTTTAATCGATTTCATTTTTAGCCTTTCATTTTTAAACTTCCTTCTTGAACACGGAAACCAACTTTTTTTGTTTTTTATTAATAAATTTTCTTAACAAAACAAAAATTATTGGGGCCGCAGAACGCCTGTACGGACTCCAGTATTTGAGGCTGCAAAATGATTATGCGGCCTGTATAGAACTGGAAATTTCGGCGTACCCACTATTCGATGAATACTATGTCTTCAGATTCTCTATGACATGATCTTCACATATTGTGTATTGAAGCTTCTTAACAATAACTTTTTCTTATCTGCTACAGGCAAAGCCCCACTGGCAATTTCTCATAGATTGTTTATCTTTGCATATCAGACCCTGGTAATTGGTATAATCATGGATAATTTCTGAAAAGTATGATTACAATCTTCAGATGTTTATATCTTGTCATATGAATATTGGATTCGTATAATTGTTTTTTTTTCAAAATGTTCATACAATCTATAAGAAAAAATGAGTCTAATATTGATAATTTCCATGCATATGTTCATATATTTTATTTAACTGTTTTTTTGTTTAAATCTCAAAAGCCAGATTATTTTTATCTTAAATTGATTTGTGCGTAATATTATTTCTTCTCGCAAATCATTAGATATAAGAGAAAACTATATATGTTTTGTGTTATCTCATATTAATTGAATGAAATTATTTCGGCAAATAAGTGATGTGCAAGTTAATATTAATGCAATTTTTGTTAGGTGAATCGTGCTTTGTTGACAATTATATGTATGTTATTAATTGATTATAATGATTTGTAGATTACTTGACAAAATAGGTTTATTCAAAGTATATGTTTCATAAACAAAAATACTATATCATTTTGTGTATTACATCTATTCTTAACACAATAAATCATGTTTAAAGAAAATTTATGTTTTTACGGACATCTTATTATTTAAAAAGATGATCAAGTTTAGAATTAAAAAAAAATACGTTCCACGGGCTTGTTGATCGGCAGCTACAAGAGTTGGTATTGAGTTAGATGATGTACATGTTCGATTAGGCACTTAATTTCTCAGTTTGATTATGTTTTGACTTGATGGCGTCAACGTTTGTGGACTGGATCGATTTTATATGATTTTTGTTCAATTTTTCCTTTCGAATCTTTTTGTGATATGGACTTTATTACCAAACATTCAGCAGGTAGATAACAATAAGTCCTTGCCTCTAAAAGGATTTCTAAGAGATTTATTGCACAGGTAGATAACATGAAATCCGAAGCATTCCGTAAAGTAACTCATATTTTGAGTTTGAATCCGGACGCCCAATTTGCCCTGGAACGAATATTAAAGACCCCGTACATTCTACATTGGATTGAATTGATTCGGATTCTGATCGAAACATAAAAAAGGAGTATACATACAGATTTTATTTTGAATGAGTGTAAATCCTGCACAAATGAATACATAATTTATACTTTATTTGCATTAGGGGTAGATCTACACTTAACCTAGGAGTGCTAGGCCACCCCAAGATTTTAAATTTTAATTACGTATATTGAAATTTAATTTAATTTAAATTTCCACAAAATGTTTATATAGTTCAGCTCTCCTCATAAAATGTTATACTAGATGTGTGCTTGTAATCTAGTGGTCATGACTCCCTCACTACAAGTACACATAAAATGCTACATGTGTGTTTGTAAATTAGTGTGACCAATGACATATCACAGTTGACGGAGGACTAATTGAAAGGTCCTCAAGTGAGATAATGAACCCCATGATGTATCTCTTCCTGGATGTGTGTCACATCCCTATCTAAACCATGTAATACTTATTTAAATTAATAGTCCTTCTAAGAAAATTATTTGAATTTCAGTTTATTTTTCAATTGACAATTATAAAATAAATTTTACTTAAGATATCGCTAGCTAATTCGTATATGCATGCATGGTTCACGTCTTTTTTATAAAATTTGAATTTATTCATGGTTAATTTACAAGGTTCGTTCTTAACAAACATATATTATGCACTAATTTATACATGATTTGTACTTTATTCGCACTATAAATCAGTGTAAATCATATTTTAGTTAGCACGAATGAAGTCAAAAACTATGTATCAATTACTGTTTGCAAATGATGTATAACTTATGTTGTTGTTTGAAAAATAAAAATAATTAAACACTTTATTAAATGTTGCTTAAACATTTTTTAATTAAGACAAAAGGTTTTGTAACGTCTTCCAAATTTTCATTTGTGACAATCGTGTAACATTATTTGCAGTATCAATATTGGGAATGATATAATTAAGACAATTAAATGAGTGAGGCTAGGTACTTTGCAATGCGCAGATCATTCCATGCATTAGATTTATATCTCCATTTTCAAAGTTCAAATAGTCGATCCAAACCACTCAACATTATTATCATATCATTGGAAAATAGTAATTAATTGATACATCATTTTTTATTTCATTCGTACTAACTAATATATATGACCGATCTGCACTAATTTAGGGCTTATTCGGATATATGTCTCAATTTCCATGAGAATGAGTGAAATTTGAGGTAAAATGGGTAATTTAAAATTTTGAAATGAGTTTTATTAGAAAAATCAGTAAATTAGATAAATTAATTTCTGAGTTTTTGAACTTTAGAAGGGTAAATATGATATTATGAATTTTAAAGGGAGAAATACGTAATTTCAAGGTTTTTGAGGGGATACATGAAATTCCCCAATATGATTAGAATTACAGAATTTAGAAAGCTGGAATTGGAGTAAAAACATAAGAGATGCGGTCTACTCAAGTCTTCGTCCAATAGGAAAACAAGAGCACATGTCCGCAATAAATTTTGGAATTATTATTGTGGACCCTTCTAGTCAAGCAATTCGCAAGTCATTTGCTGGTCAATACCAAATACAGATCTCTAGTCATTCTTCCTTTGTCACTATCTGTGAGGGTAAAAATCTTCCCCTTCCAGATCAAAAGCGATTCAGTGTACCATTTAAACTTAAAATGCAGTAAAATGAAACTTTATAAGTAAGGTTATATCAAAGGTGTCTCTCATGCCATCATCTATTTTCATATAGAGCCTCATGCCATCGTCTCTCATGCCATCGTCTATTTTCATATAGAGTCTCACTTATTAACAATCTATTCACATTTGACACCTACCGGACTTTTAATTTAAGAGGTAATTACCAAAAGTTGGAGACTTGATGATTAAACAATGTAGCATTTGCTAGTAGATTAGACCAATTTTTCCTGTCATACCTCAGTTTTCCACATGTGGGGCCCACCACTCAAATAACTTTCCCCGAAATTCAGATCCGATATGGCAGAATTAGTTGTCAATTTTCCAAGCAAATTCCAATCAAATTTAGAAGGGCCTAGGAAAAATTTAATTTCTTGTATCTATTATTCCAATCATTTTAAGCTATGCAGATGATACTATAAATTGTTGTTTCAGCTGCTGATTATATCCATGAATATGGCTACAAAATGGGCTTTAGATTGTTTCAAACAAATATCAAGCTTGAATTTTTTTTTTTTAAGTGTGTAATGCTAGGTCGGAAATTAAATAATATGGAAATTCATTATTACATACTACTACACACTAGTGGAAAATTTGGAATCAGGATCGGTTATATATGCATATTAGTATCGGAATACAACCGATCCTGATGAAGGCGATACTGATACTTATAATAATCTGGATCGGTTATTTCAAACAAACTGATCCTGATGTTATACTATTGGTTGTTTGAAAAAACCGATCCTGATACTTTTTTTTTTTTAATGTTGGTTCTGCAAAAAAAAATCAGGATCGGTTGTTTTGAAATAACCGATCCTGATATCTTTTTTTTTTTTTTTTAATGTTGGTTCTGAAAAAAGAAAAAGAAATCAGGATCAGTTTTTTTGAAACAACCGATCCTGATGTTATATTGCATCTAAAAAAAATATATTTTTTTTATTTGGCCAGCTTCCATATATATTTTGCTGGCCAGCATAAATTTTTATTTATTTATTTACCATTGATTTATTGGAGCTCAAAACCAATTAAGAACACAAAATAAAATTCATGAAACACAAAAAGAAGTACAATAGTTGAAGAAATTTGGTGCAATAGCAAAATAAAATTGAAAATACAAATGAAAAAAGATAGTTGATCGGCCGGATGATTAAGATAAATAAAAAGATAGTTTCAAAAAGTCTTGCTCAAATGAAAAAGATAAATAAATAAATTGAAAATACAAAAAAAAATGTGTTTTAAAAGTATAATAATGAGAAAATTAGATAAAGCTAATACCGTGATAGTTGATCGGCCGGATGATTAAGTAACTTGAGCGAGATGTCCTCAAGACTGAAAAACAATATACAAACACCATTAATTAATTTTTGAAACAATAAAAAAAATTAAAAATTGACACAATTGAGCCGGAGGTTCGAGAGGCTCGCCTTTGAGAGGGAGAGACAGAGAGAGAGAGAGAGAGACACGGAGGAGAGGGAGAGACGAGACGGAGACAGAGAGAGGAGAGACACGGAGGTCTGAGGATTTGAGAGGGAGAGACAGAGACACACAGAGAGAGAAAGACGCTAAGTTGAAAATGAGAGGCGCGAAATTAAAATAAGAACTAAGCAGGAGTTATCAGGATCGGTTATTTCGAAATAACCGATCCTGATTGTTTTTAGAATCGGTTATTTCAAAATAACCGATCCTGATTATTTTTAGGATCGGTTATTTATTGAACCGATCCTATTAGTATTGAGTCCTAAAATTTTTGTAAGTACAAAGGCGCGAAACATAATTAAACCCTAGCGTCAAATTAGCATTAGGATCGGTTATTTCAAAAAAACCGATCCTGATAACTTTTTTTTTTTTTAATGTTGGTTCTGAAAAAAAAAAAATCAGGATCGGTTGTTTCGAAAAAACCGATCCTGATAACTTTTTTTTTTTTTAATGTTGGTTCTGAAAAAAAAAAAATCAGGATCGGTTTTTTCAAAAAAACTGATCTTGATACTTTTTTTTTTTTTAATGTTGGTTCTGAAAAAAAAAAATCAAGATCGATTGTTTTGAAAAAACCGATCCTGATTTTTTTTTTTTTTTCAGAACCAACATTAAAAAAAAAAAAGTTATCAGGATCGGTTTTTTCGAAACAACGGGACACCATCCCAGACAACGTCCCTAAAAAAAAAAAAAAAAAAATCAATTTTTTTTTCTGCTGTGTTCCATTAGGATCGAAAAAAAAATTGATTTTTTTTTTTAGGGACGTTGTCTGGGATGGCGTCCCGTTTTTTTTTTTTTTTTTTTAGGGACGTTTTCTGGGATGGCGTCCCGTTTTTTTTTTACGTTTTTTCCGCGGGCCGTAGTCTGGGATGGCGTTCCTGATGGTGGCCTTCTTATTTTTGAAATTCTGATGAACAGTTTCTTATTTTTAATATTTTATTTATTTATTTTCTTATATATAAAAATCTCGGCAATTTTTTATTGACTTACCTAATTTGTACTAAATATGAACCCAAAAATATTATGCACACCCAAAAGCGTTCTTTTATGTATATCAAAACATAAAAAATACTTAGAAACAAAAATCTCAGACCGGAAAACAAAGTAAAGAAAAAATTGAAACTTTCAAAAAATGTAACTTCAATTTATTACCTGCTTTTTGGACATTTTTCTCATACTTTTTAACAATTATTACTTTTTGTGATTAAATTTTTACATTATTACTTAATTTTTAATTATTTCGTAGCAATATTTCAGAAAAGGAATTCAAAAATCAACAATGCACGTCAAAATAGGCCTTACCACGTCGTGTTATGCTGATAAATGTGTTTTGTTAAGCTTCAGCACTGTGTGGCACGACACGGCACTACATGTTTCAAAATTTAGACGTGTTGGAACGGCACGTGTTCCGAACATGCCTAAACACGGCACAGATGAAATGATTGACCCAAAGATGAAATGCAATATTGATTGACCCAAAGATGAAATGATTTCAATGAAAAAAGGTTCAATAAAATTATTTTAAAATTGAATTCTTATGGTTTAACGAGTAATTTGTAAATTCATGCAAAAATGAAAACCAAACATCTCACTCTAATTATTGTGTTTGTATACTAATTAAAGTAGATTTATTGTGTTTGTATACTCATGTGCATGAGTTGGTTCTTGTACCCATAAAATCTCATCCCGTACAATCCCGTGACAACTGAAACATTTACGCTCATTAATAGAAAAATACACAAATAAATATTTTAATTTTCTTACAGCTGCAAAAATTTCCAATTGAAAAATGTTAATTTGGATTATTTGTCGCAATCTTTGTAGTAAATTCAATTCTATAGTATTTCATCTATACATTTTAAAAGAAATATAAATATATTTATAATATTTTAATAGAAAAATAGAAAAATGAAAAATCATAAAATTTTCTAATTAAATAAAAAAACACAAATCCGACAATTTCAGCCACAAAAACATTGTTTCAAATGTCAAATCAAAGAAAAAAAAATATTATGTGCTAACCGTCGAGAATTTCAACGGGCTGGACATTTTTATAATTTTCACGAAATCGTGAGCATTTCTATTAATTTTTATTTAATGTGGGATATAAATAAACATCTCAGCGATCTTGTCCCTTCTAGACTGTAATTATTATTATTGTTGAACGTGATATCCGGGAAATTTGCAAGTCATTTGCAGGTCAACACCTAATACAGTTTTGTAATCATTCTTGCTTTTAATATTAATAAATTATATATAATTTATCTTTTTTTCCTTACGACAAAAGATATTGGGAGCTTTAGAAGTCACCTGCTTTTTGGAAAAGCAAATCCACTACTCGCGTGATAATGTGAAATTAATTTGCTGATCAAAAGTGATCCAATTTGTACTAAATATGCACCCAGAAATATTATGCACACCCAAAAGCGTTCTTTTTTGTACATCAAAACATAAAAAATACTTAGAAACAAAAATCTCAGACCGGAAAACAAAGTAAAGAAAAAAAATTGAAACTTTCAAAAAATGTAACTTGAATTTATTACCTGCTTTTTGGACATTTTTCTAATACTTTTCAACAATTATTACTTTTTGTGATTAAATTTTTACATTATTACTTAATCTTTAATTATTTCGTAGCAATATTTCAGAAAAGGAATTGAAAAATCAACACGGCACGTCGAAATAGGCCTTACCAAGTCGTGTTATGCTGATGAACGTATTTTGTTAAGCTTCAGCACTGTGTGGCACGACACAACACTACATGTTTCAAAATTTAGACGTGTTGGAACGACACGTGTTCCGAGCATGCCTAAACACGGCAAGACGGAACACGGCACGACACAACTTCAATAAACTATCTCAAAAAAATTATATGTATGAAATTATTATTCATATTTGAATTTTTATAATTTAATAAAATATACGTATGAAATTAAAAACTATAAAGTAGGTAATTTTGAGGTCTTTCATACATGAATATGTAAGGATATGCAATATTGATTGACCAAAAGTTAAAATGATTTCAATGAAAAAAGGTTCAATAAAATTATTTTAAAATTGAATTCTTGTGGTTGTAACGAGTAATTTGTAAATTCATGCATAAATGAAAAACAAATATCTCACTCTAATTATTGTGTTTGTATACTAATTAAAGTAGATTTATTGTGTTTGTATACTAATTAAAGTAGATTTATTGTGTTTGTATACTCATGTGCATGAGTTGGTTCATGTACTCATAAAATCTCATCCTGCACAATCCCATGACAACCGAAACATTTACCCTCATTAAGGTCTTAATGAATCCTTGTACAATCATGTAGAAACTAAAATTGTACAACAACGTGAATCATACACGAGTAAGTGATATCTTACGTAAATTTTATATCATAATTGTCAATAGAAAAATTACCTGAACCCCAATAATATTCTTTGAAGGACTAGAAATTAAATTGAAAATAATTATTAGTTGACAATATAAATTACAGAAATTATATCAATTTTTTTAATGAAGATTGGGAACGAGTGAATGATATAATTAAAACAATTAAATATACTCTAACAATTAAATTAAATCGGGTGGAATAATAGAAGGTTGAGATGGATGTGCTATAAATTATAATTAATGGACAAAATTAAGCGAAAGCTTAATTATGGAAATTCTCATACTTTTCATTTACGTGGCACTCGAGTCATCCTTTCAACGGAGGAAAATATGGTCTATATTTTGCCAACAACTGTTTAATTAATTAGTCCTTTTACTGTTCAATTCCCTCGTCAACTGTGATAGGTCTGGTCAATTACCCAATTGCACCACCATTAGTTTATTTCTAACAATTATTTAAGATTATCATCATCCTCCTATATATATATAAATGAGGCCACATACTCTATTGAAGCCATCAATTAATATTCACACAACAGATCAAGCAATGAAGTTATTACTGGCAGTAGCCCTTCTGGTTCTGGTTTTGGTTCCATTACAGTGGGAGAATGCATGTGTGAGCGGGTCAGACTCAGACTCAGTACAGTGCAGAGAAGAGGAGAGGTTGGCTCTTCTCCGCATCAATTCTTCAATGACCATTCCTTTTTACTCTTTAGATGGCAAGTGGGAAGGCAAGGAGTGCTGTCGATGGGAAAGAGTCACCTGCCATCCAATCACCGGCCACGTCACTCAACTTGACCTCGGTGTATCCTTGGATGATTATGATGACTGGTTCGATTATGTTCATGGGGGTATTTTACTAAATGCGAGTATGTTCTTGCCTCTCCGTCAACTAAGATCTCTGTCATTATCTGGACATGGCATATACAATTGCACAGATGGTGCTGGTATGTATCTTCACGTTTCTTTCTTCTTTAAGCATTAATTTTGCTGATTAATTAACAATGACATTACAAGTACTAATTAACGTACTTCTCATTTTGCTTTACCATTTGTTTTGGGTACGGGTACTTAACATATCTGCTTAATTTCTGAAGGCTACACCCACCTTATCGAATACGATACAGGTCAAATAAACGGCTAAAAAGATACCATTGACACCCCTAAACTTACTTATTGATGATATCTAACATGATTCTAGGGAAAGGTCGTAATAAATGAATTTGTAGTAAATTAAGGCACCAATCCTTTACTATAAATTACTTGCACTTTCCAATTGTATTTCATAGATGCGAGTTTTCTTGTAGAACAAGTGCAATATAAAAAAAAAAAATAAAAAAAAAAAAAAAAACAACCTCCAAAATGTATATTTACCTTAGTTTATTAGAATAACTACTGGTCAATTTCAAGTTAATTCGTGTTAAGAAAAGAAAGAAATAAACAAATCCTAATGCAATTTCTCCTTTGTTCTTTTTCAGGACTTGAAACATGGTCCAATTTAACAAGCTTGGAGATTTTAGACCTTTCTTACAACTTCCTGGACGGAAGCATCATACATGATTTAGCAAGTGTTCCATCACTTCGTAAACTCGACCTCAGTGATAATAATATAAACAACAGCAACGGTAACAAAATTCAATTAATTAATGCTTTATTCAAGTACAACGAGTGCAATATTTACAAAAAACTAAAAGTCTTAAACAACCTCAAAAATATATATTCACCTTAGTTAATTATAATAACTGGTTAATTTGTGGTTTATTGGTGTTAAGAAGAGAAGAAAGAAATGAGCAAATTCTAATGCAATTAATCTTTCCTCATTCTTTTTCAGGACTTGAAACATGGTCCAATTTCACCAAGTTGGAGATTTTAGACCTTTCTTACAACTACCTGGACGGAAGCATCATACATGATTTAGCAAGTGTTCCATCACTTCGTAAACTCGACCTCAGTGATAATTATATACACAACAGTAGTGATCTGCCCATCAACGGTAACAAAATTAAGTTAATTAATTAATGTTTATTTATTTAATTTATTGATTAAGAAAGGTTCTCCATGTATTCATGCATGATCCATCTTTTGTATTGAATGACATATACTTTGTCAGGGTTTGAATCTTGGTCCAACTTAACTAAGCTACAGATGCTAGACCTTTCATACAATGACGTCCTCCCTGGAAGCATCATTTCCTCCTTGGCCAAAGTATCATCACTTCGAGCACTTTATCTGGATGATATTTCTATGGGAGACAATATTAATATCCCTGTCAAAGGTAACCTCGATCTCATAAATGAACCATTTTATATTTATGACAACAACAAGTCTTCTTTTATAAATTTTCTTAAATCTGACCGATATTTTAATGGAACAATCTAACAGAGCTTATAAATGCACTAAATTTGGAGGTGCTTAGTCTAAGCGGTTGTGGGCTTTCTGGGAGTCTACCCTATTTCGGACATTGGTCTTCTCTCAAAGCCCTTTCGTTGGCGGACAATGATCTGAATGACACTTTATCATTAGAAGGTAATTATAATGTAATACTAATACACAATTGAACCTTGTTGTCAATAGGAAAGAAGTTATAATTTCTGCAGTATCTCTACACCGGTAGATCATAGATCTTAATTAGTCATTTACTAATGGTAGGGCTGCAATGAATAGTTAGATAAGGGCCCGGTTATATTTTTACTTATCTTAATGCATATTAAGGAAACTTTGCAATTCTCCTTGAAGACTTGAACCATTGCTTGGGCACTTTAAAATAATCTAGAGAGTATTCCTTATAAATTCTCTATTTAATATATATTTTTATTTTATGCATTTCAGTCCATAAAACTATTTTTTATTTTAAATTCTTTTTGTAGCTACTTCTATATATGTGTTTCTGGCATATAACACCAAGTCTCAAAACAAAACAAAACAAAAAGAAAGAAAAAAAGTGAAAATATAGAAATTAAGCAACCCTATCTTATAATTGACCTCATTGGTTTCACATATATTGATCTTATCTGATGATATTTCTCGTTAATATTATAGGATTATGCCAACTGAAGAAACTTGAAGAGTTAGATCTTTCATATAACGATTTCGCTGGAAATCTTCCTCCTTGTATGGGAGATCTTTCTTCTCTGAAGCTAATCGATTTGTCATCTAATCAATTTCAAGTAAACTTTCCTTCATCCATTTTTGAAAGACTCAAGTCCTTGAGATACCTTTCCCTATTCCAAAACCAGCTTGAGGGGACTCTATCCATGAGATCATTTTTGAATCATTCTAATCTTGAAGTTCTGATGATATCAACTTTAGACTTATCGAGCTTCCGAGTCGAAGTTGTGAATCTACCTTTTCAGCTTCAGGTTCTTGAACTCGCTAATTGCACTCTTGATGTTCAGCCCACTTTCTTGTATTCTCAGTATAAATTACGAGTGTTGGACCTCTCTAATACTGGCTCCAAGGGTCCGATTTCAGCTGTGTGGTTGTTGTTAGAAAACAATACGAACTTGATCAAATTAAATTTGCACAAAAACTTCTTCACAGGGCCTCTTCAACTTCCCGTTTTAACTCATGAAAAACTCGTATTATTGGATATATCTGACAACCATCTTAGTGGAGAATTACCGGACAACATTACCACTAAGCTTCCAAATTTATTGTCCCTCAGCTTATCAAAAAACTATTTTCAAGGCCCTCTTCCTCTCATCCCTACACGCAATCTCCAAAATCTAGATTTATCTAGTAACAATTTCACTGAGGATATACATAATAGTTTTTCGAGGATTCAGCCTTCTTTTCCCAATTTCGTGGATCTATCAGATAATAAGTTTTATGGATCTTTCACTAACAACTTGAACTTTACTCCATATTCAACATTACTGTTAAATAATAATAATATAAGTGGAGAGATTCCTTTTAGTATTTGCAATACCAGCTTCGAAGTGTTGGACATCAGTAACAATGAACTAAATGGTGTTTTACCTGATTGCATTGGAAGAGCTGATATTTGGGCGTTAAAGTTGAGTGGAAATAATTTAGAGGGATCATTACCGTTGTTGGAGATGTATGTTGGGCAAGAGCGTTGGTTGCTTGACCTTTCAGATAACAAGCTTTCTGGATCAATTCCGCCTTGGTCTAATGACACAACCATAGAAATTATAAATGTGAGCCAAAACAACCTAACTGGAAACTTTCCGATAACATGGCTGAATATTTCTAATATATATGCCATTGACATTGAGGAAAATAATTTATCTGGAGAGCTTCCAATTGGTATGAAATCCAATCTTAGTATGCTCCTAGCAAGAAAAAATATGCTTGGAGGACATATACCAGAAGAAATATGTCAATTCAGATATTTAAGCATACTAGATCTGTCCCACAACAATTTTTCTAGAGAAATACCATCATGCATTATAGATATGGGATCTACAGCCGACGATTCCTCAATTAGTGAATATAAAACAGATGAATATTTTCCAAGAGGAAGTGACCTGAACTTCAGTGATGCCAATTTTCTCTTACACGTTGGATATGTTGTCTACATGGTTGGTGCAAAATTATCAATTTTTGAATTGGAACTTATGTCAAAAGGAAGGTTAGATTTCTATTGGGAAGAAATTTTACTAATCCAGTGTTTAATAGATTTGTCTTCGAACAAACTAGTTGGCAACATTCCCGAAGACATTGGTCGAATGAATTGGTTGATAACACTGAACTTGTCGAACAACCATTTAAGCGGTGCAATACCAAATTCCATATCCAACTTGCACCAATTAGAAAGTTTGGATCTCTCTCACAACTCTTTGACAGGGGAAATACCGAGAGAACTCACTAAACTAACCTCACTAGAATCCTTCTCTGTGGCATATAACAATTTATCCGGGCCTACATTAGGTGTGGAAGCACAGTTTAGTACATTTGATAATATCAGCTATGAAGGCAACACAAATCTCTGTGGGCCTCCCCTGTCAAAAAGTTGTGTCCCTACTCTTGGCGCGACACAGCCTTCCCCGAATGAAATGAGTGACGACCGAAGGTATGATGGCACCGATTTTCTCATATTTTTCGGTTCCTTTTCCCTTTTCTTTGTGGTTAGTTTTTGGGGCTTCATGGTCATTCTTTATTTCAAGAGAAATTGGCGCTATGCTTTGTTTACTTTGGTGGACCAGTATGGTGATATGATATATGTGAAGGTTGTCCTTTCAAGTAGAAAGATTGGAGCTGCTCTAACTCGAAGGGGGTAGTTGAAGGACCATATGTTTTAGTTTTAATTTGAAAGGTTAAGTTTTATTGTATGTTTCCTGAATAAGTATCTAATATTTATGTATAATGTATTGTAAATCTTTATGAACTTTTGGCTTGAAAAAATATGTAAGACAACTTTTGCATATTTATTTTATGTGATGCATTTTTTACGAATTTCTCAAGTGTCCTATAATGTTCTTTATTGTAAACTTGGGACCATTATGTGATATTTTGTAAAGTAGAAAATATTATATTATTCTGTACACAATCTTCGGTTGATTTGAACTGAAGTTCCAATGGACAGTCCATATAAGGCCCAAAATTGAAAAGGAGGAAAACAAAATGAGAAGCCAGTTTGGTAATGAAGCATGCTACGATACTTGAAAGATATCTTGACTAGTCAAATTAAAGATAGAAGGAAATATTTTATACAGAACAATAAAAGAAAGTTGGTCTTGGTCTCCCTATCAAGGATTATTAATTACATGTTCTAAGAAATTAAACAAAATAGATACTATGTACATTAAATAATGCCTTTCCATAAGTTATATATGTAATTTGAGGCGAACTTGTAACATACCAATTTTTGAATATTTGGAAAATTTTATTTGACTTTGAATAAAATTTGTTTAAATATAGAAATCTGAGTTTTCAAGAATAATTATAAAAAAAAATTCGTATTTCAATAATTTGAAATAAATACACTATGAATACATAGGAATAATTAAATTAGAAACTAGGTAATTGTAAATTCCTTAACAAATGCTGATTAATAAATTTTGCAAGTGTTGAAATCAGAAATTCCGGAAATATTGGAACATGACTAATTTTGTATTGAGATATGGTAAATTTATTTATTTATACATGTCAATTAATTAAATTTAATTTTCTTATAAAGTCATATATAATAATTTGAAAAGTTTAACTCTAGCTTTAGATATTTTCATTGTAATATGATGCTAGTTAAAATCTTGGTAATTATAATGTTCAAGTTATTTAAAAAAAAATGCAAAGGAGTTAATTGCAAACCTATTAATCATTTAGTTGAGAACAATATATAATAGAATATATTTATTTAAGTTCTGGAATTTTATTTGGGGACACGTGGCACGGCCTTTACTTTTCTATTATCATTTTTTTTTTAATTTTTGTCACCACTAACCTAACTTCATTCTCACCCACGTCTACACTCCCTCTTCTCTCCAAATGTTATTACTTTTGTTTTACCCTTTTCTCAATAATGCTATAATCTATTACCTATTTTTCTTTATTTTCCCCAGTGAGGATTTATTTTTCTTGTTGAGTCCGCACAAAACTTTCCTTCCCTCCGCCACACACCACCTCACTTCCATCATATCTCATTTCCCTTGGTATACCCGGCAATTGAAATTGGAAATAATTTGTTAGAAGGACGTGGCTCAAGTGCAACCAAAGCACGGAAGAAGAGAAGATAGGTGGTGGCGCCGACGATTATACAACGATAGATGAATGAGGTGGAGACACTTGCAACACGTCAACCTCTTCGAGCCTGACGAATTCTTCCTTTCGATAATCCGGCATAAGGATGAACATTGCATGACGGGAACAAGCAGGACTATCGGATGTGTCTACGCCACAGTGACAAGTTATTCATTGAGCCCGACATTTCTAAGGTGCGAATTTCGAGTTATTCCTAGCTCCTTCCGACTAATTTTATTGATTGTTGATTGCTAGATTATAATTGTTGATTTAGTTTGCTTGATTGTTGATTGCAATGAACAGTGTCACCCCTCCTCCCTACCTCAAGAGATCGACGATTTACACTCTTGCTGGTCTCCGCTTTCGTCCACTGGTAAGATTTTACAAAGTTTCTTACTCTATCTCTTGCATTCATTTCAGCATTTCTCAACAAAAATCGACAGTTTGTTCAATTTTCTCTCCTCCTCATTTCATTATTTATTTTTGCGATTTCCTAATTTGTAGCAAGTTTCTTCCGGTGGAGCTAGAAAAACAAAGGCGACATCGAGGTACATTCTATCAAACATTCTGAGTAATAACAAAGGCGGCACATATATAGGTTAACTATGCAGATGTTACAAGATGTAATAGTAATACCATAGAAGGAAAAATCGGAATCGGAATCGGGATCGGCCGAATCGGATCGGAAAATCGGACTTTTTTGCTAGCTTGTTTTATAATAAAAAAATAGAAAAAAATAGAAAAATCGGACTTTATTTATTTGTATTATATCAATCCATGATATAATTGATATATATATAAATGAGTTGTGGTATAAAATAAAAAAGCTTGGATGGTGTGGTGGTAACTAGTATAGAGTCCAAGCTAAAGGACAAGAGATCGATTTCCGCTGTTGCAAAAAAAATTTCTGCTTCTTTATAATTCGCGTTTTGGCCGGAATTTGACTGGAACAGGCTGGAACGGGCTGAAATTTGACTGGACACTGGCCGAAATCTGCACTATCCGTGTAAATTGTCCTGGAATCGGATCGGCACCGTCCGATTCCGCTCCGGAACGGCCGATTTTGCCTTCTATGAGTAATACTACTATCCTAGAACTGGTGATATGCTCCTCAATTTGGATCACTATACGCTGTTGTTATGATTTGTGCAATTATTCAGTTGTTTGATTCATGAGTTAATATAACTTTCATTAATTGTCATCATTTTGCACCAAATGTGCCAAAATATTGCTTTATGTACTCCTCCAAGCGACCAGTAGAAAAAATTAGTCCAGTAGAAAAAAAAGGTTGTATGGTGTGGTGAATGGATGGATATAGCACAAATTACAACTTATATTTACATGTAGTTTTGTTTTCTAGCAACAAAAGGTTGTATGGTGTGGTAGTAGCTGGCTTGGTTGCTCAACAAGAGGTGTCACATGTTCGATTCACGTTGAGGAAACAAATTTTGGAGAGTGGTTGGATTGCATTTCGGCCGAAATTTGACTGGAATCGGGCTGTTTCGGATGGAATCGGACTATTTCAGCAGAAATTTGACTGGAATCTGGCAATTTCAGCCGAAATTGAATGGAAAATCACTAACCGTGTAACTCGGCCTGAAATCGGATCGGTACAGCCCGAGTCCGCTTCGGAACAGCCGATTTTTCCTTTTATGTTATTAATGTTGAACTAGATGAGAATTTTAACTGTGGATCTTCTATTGGTAATTGGAAGAAGTAATTACTGGTTAATCTGACATTTTCAGTTCAGATAGCTGGAACATTCTAATATGATGTTTCAGTTAAAAAAATTTGTAACACCTGGGCATAAAAAATATATTTTTGTTTCAAATATTTTTTTTTTCATGAAAGTTTGATTCCTTCAATATTTAGTCTCAGTTGCAAATATATTATTATTGAGTTTATTCCCCAAAGTTGAGTATGATAACTTTGCATTGTAATAAATAATTAGTCACTCAAGAAAGGGAATGCTTACATTAGCCTGATGAAAACTCTTGCCAGGGGCAAAATGGAAATTTCCCGCTACTTTATTGACTTCCCCTTCTGAGTCTTTTATTCTTTAAAGAAACCCTTCCCGTTTGCACTGTTTGATACAGTACAACTTAATGTTAGTACCAAGATTATTTATTCAACTTTTAAATTTGCATACCAGTACATTCCAGCCTGTTTAAGGTTATAAACTTATAATACCAGTATTAGTATTCTTTTCAATTACTTGCCTGACATATTGATATGTGAACACCCAGTATGAGTTAAGGCTGGATTAATAGCCTCAAGCAGGTTAGGCACACTTGTGGGAAGTTTTTGCATATATGCCCAAGAAAACTTTTCATTTGCTCCTAATGTGTAATCAGTAATCACTATCATACCAACTACTATTTATTCAAGGCAGTTTTGAGAAATGAACCCTAGCTCGTAAGTAATCTTAATGCACAGTATTAGCACAAATAATATTTCTCGTTTTGCAAAGAAACTGTCATAAATTCAGAATTTTATCTTAGTTCTCAGGACAAGGTAAATACAAAAGGATATAATAATGAAATATTCCTGCACAGCTCGTTCATAAAGTTTCTCAATCTCAGCAAATGCAGAAATGCTTCAGCACTAGTCATTAAGAAAAAGGAGAAGTTATATCAGAGTGGAACTGAAAACATAATTAAATAGGCCAATTCAGTTGTCTTCCAGTTCAGTCCGGATTTCCTGTGCCAATTCAGTTGTTAACCAAATTGTCAAGCTGTGGAAATGAAAAAATAAATAAATAAAGATTGGAGCGCTGTCATTATATCCGGTCCAAACTTTGAACAGGAAATTTTGCCCCCTTGTTTACGGTCAAAAGTGACCCAATTTTTTGTTGACTTACCTAATTTGTACTAAATATGCACCCAAAAACATTATGCACACCCAAAAATCAACATAACACGTAGAAATATTTCGTAGCAATATTTCGTAGCGATATTTCAGAAAAGGAATTCAAAAATCAACACAGCACGTCGAAATAGGCCTTACCAAGTCATATGAATATTGGATTCGCATAATTGTTTTTTTTCAAAATGTTCATACAATCTATAAGAACATAATGAGTCTAATTTGAATAATTTCCATGCTATGTTCATATCTTTTATTTAACTGTTTTTTTGTTTAAATCTCAAAAACTATAATATTTTTATCTTAAATTGATTTGTGCGTAATATTATTTCTTCTCGCAAAGCATTTAGAAATAAGAGAAAACTATGTTTATTGCAATTTAATAAGTGATGTGCAAGTTAATATTAATGCCTTCTTGTATTGCTTGTTGCCAATTTTTGTTAGGTTAGTCAATCGTGCTTTGTTGACAATTATATGTATGTCATTAATTGATTATAATGATTTGTAGATTACTTGACAAAATAGGTTTATTCAAAGTATATGTTTCATTTTGTATATTACATCTATTCTTAACACATTAAATCATGTTTAAAGAAAATTTATGTTTGTACGGACATCTTATTATTTAAAAAGATGGTCAAGTTTAGGATTAAAAAAATTAAGTTCCTTGGGCTAGCTTGTTGATCAGCTACAAGGGTGCATGGTTGAAGCCTCCTAAGAGGATCTAACGATCGAACAGCACTTAATTTCTCAGGAATATCATAAATAAAAGAATACCCATCACACTTTTTTAATGATCTTAATTTGTAACTTGCAAAAAATGTAACTTTAATTTATTTCCTGCTTTTTGATTAAATTTTGAAAAAGCAAATCCACTACTCACGCGTGATTAAATTTTGAAAAAGCAAATCCACTACTCACGCGTGATTAAATTTTGGAAAAGCAAATCCACTACTCAATTGCACCACCATTAATTTATTTCTAACAATTATTTAAGATTATCAAATATAAATGAGGCCACATACTCTATTGCAGCCATCAATATTCACACAACAGATCAAGCAATGAAGTTATTATTGGCAGTAGCCCTTCTGGTTCTGGTTTTGGTTCCATTACAGTGGGAGAATGCATGTGTGAGCGGGTCAGACTCAGACTCAGACTCAGTACAGTGCAGGGAAGAGGAGAGGTTGGCTCTTCTACACATCAATTCTTCAATGACCTTTCCTATTCACTCTTTAGATGGCAAGTGGGAAGGCAAGGAGTGCTGCAGATGGGAAAGAGTCACCTGCCATCCAATCACCGGCCACGTCACTCAACTTGACCTCGGTGTATCCTTGGATGATTATGATGACTGGTACGATTATGATGGGCGTATTTTACTAAATGCGAGTATGTTCTTGCCTCTCCGTCAACTAAGATCTCTGTCATTATCTTGGCATGACATATACAATTGTACAGATGGTGCTGGTATGTATCTTCACCTTTCTAGTAAATTAATTTGTAGTAAATTAAGGCACCAAGCCTTTACTATAAATTACTTACACTTTCCAATTGTATTTCACAGATGCGAATTTTCTTGCAGAACAAGTGCAATACAAAAAAAAAAAAAAAAAAAAAACAACCTCCAAAATGTATATTTTCCTTAGTTTATTAGAATAACTACTGGTCAATTTGAGGTTCATTCGTGTTAAGAAAAGAAGAAAGAAATAAACAAATCCTAATGCAATGTCTCCTTTGTTCTTTCTCAGGACTTGAAACATGGTCCAATTTAACAAGCTTGGAGATTTTAGACCTTTCTGCCAACGAACTGGACGGAAGCATCATACATGATTTAGCAAGTGTTCCATCACTTCGTAAACTCGACCTCAGTTATAATTATATATACAACGGCAATGGTAACAAACAATTAATTAGTGCTTTATTCAAGTACAACGAGTGCAATATTTACAAAAAACTAAAAGTCTTAAACAACCTCAAAAATATATATTCACCTTAGTTAATTATAATAACTGGTTAATTTGTGGTTTATTGGTGTTAAGAAGAGAAGAAAGAAATGAGCAAATTCTAATGCAATTAATCTTTCCTCATTCTTTTTCAGGATTTGAAACATGGTCCAATTTGACCAAGTTGGAGATTTTAGACCTTTCTTGGAACTCCCTGGACGGAAGCATCATACATGATTTAGCAAGTGTTCCATCACTTCGTACACTCGACCTCAGTTATAATAATATAAACAGCAGCAGTTATCTGCCCATGAACGGTAACAAAATTAAGTTAATTAATTAATGTTTATTTATTTAATTTATTGATTAAGAAAGGTTCTTCATGTATTCCTGATCCATCTTTTGTATTGAACGACATATACTTAATTTATCAAATACCGCCTATTCTTTTGTCAGGGTTTGAATCTTGGTCCAACTTAACTAAGCTACAGATGCTAGACCTTTCATTCAATGACGACCTCCCTGGAAGCATCATTTCCTCCTTGGCCAAAGTATCATCACTTCGAGAACTTTATCTGGATGGTATTTCCAAGGGAGGCAATATCCCTGTCAAAGGTAACCTCGATCTCATAAATGAACCATTTTATATTATATGACAACAACAAGTCTTCTTTTATATATTTTCTTAAATCTGACCGATATTTTAATGGAACAATCTGACAGGGCTTTCTGGGAGTCTACCCTATTTCGGACATTGGTCTTCTCTCAAAGCCCTTTCGTTGGCGGGCAATGATCTGAATGACACTTTATCATTAGAAGGTAATTATAATGGAATACTAATACACAATTGAACCTTGTTGTCAATAGGAAAGAAGTTATAATTTCTGCAGTATCTCTACACCGGTAGATCATAGATCTTAATTAGTCATTTACTAATGGTAGGGCTGCAATGAATAGTTAGATTAGGGCCCGGTTATATTTTTACTTATCTTAATGCATATTAAGGAAACTTTGCAATTCTCCTTGAAGACTTGAACCATTGCTTTGGGCACTTTAAAATAATCTCAACAGTCTTCCACTTATAAATTCTCTACTTCATATCTGAACAATCGATATATATTTTTGTAGCTACTTCTATATATGTGTTTCAGCTATAACACCGAGTCTTAAAACAAAATAAAAAACAGAAAAAAAAATGAAAACATAGAAATGAAGAAACGCTAGCTAGCTATCTCATAATTGACCTCATCGGTTTCACCTGAGTAATATATCTTATTTAATGATATCTTTCTTGTTAACATTAATTATAGGACTGTGCCGGCTGAAGAATCTCGAAGAGTTAGATCTTTCATATAACAGTTTCGCTGGGAATATTCCTTCTTGTATGGGGAATCTTTCTTCTCTTAAGCTACTCGACTTGTCACATAATCAATTTCAAGTAAAATTTCCCTCCTCTATTTTTGAGAGACTCGTGTCCCTAAGGTACCTTTCCCTATCTGGTAACCAGCTTGAGGGGACTCTATCAACAAGGGCATTTTTTAATCATTCTAATCTTGAAGTTCTGGGGCTCTCAACAATGGCATTGAACTTTAGAGTTAAAGCTGTGAATCTATCTTTTCAGCCTCAGGTTCTTGAACTCGCTAATTGCATTCTTGATGTTGAGCCCACTTTCTTGTATTCTCAGTATAAATTACGAGTGTTGGACCTCTCTAATACTGGCTCCAAGGGTCCTATTTCAGCTGTGTGGTTGTTGTTAGAAAACAATACAAACTTGTTCAAATTAGATTTGCACAAAAACTTCTTCACAGGGCCTCTTCAACTTCCGTTTTCAACTCACGAAAAACTCTCAATATTGGATATATCTGACAACCATCTTGGCGGAGAATTACCGGGTAACATTACCACTAAGCTTCCAAATTTATTGTCCTTGATCTTATCAAAAAACTATTTTCAAGGCCCTCTTCCTCTCATCCCTACACGCAATCTCCAAAATCTAGATTTATCTAGTAACAATCTCACTGAGGATATACATAATAGTTTTTCGAGGATTCAGCCTTCTTTTCCCAAATTTATGGATCTATCAAATAATAACTTCTATGGATCTTTCACTAACAACTTGAATTTTACTCAAGATTCAACATTATTGGTAAATGATAATAACATAAGTGGAGAGATTCCTTTTAGTATTTGCAATACCAGTTTCGAAGTGTTGGACATCAGTAACAATGAACTAAATGGTGTTTTACCTGATTGCATTGGAAGAGCTGATATTTGGGCGTTAAAGTTGAGTGGAAATCATTTAGAGGGATCATTACCGTTGTTGGAGATGTTTGTTGGGCAAAGGCGTTGGTTGCTTGACCTTTCAGATAACAAGCTTTCTGGATCAATTCCTCCTTGGTCTAATGACACAACCATAGAAATTATAAATGTGAGCCAAAACAACCTAACTGGAAACTTTCCGATAACATGGCTGAATATTTCTGATATTTATGCCATTGACATTGGGGAAAATAATTTATCTGGAGAGCTTCCAATTGGTATGAAATCCAATCTTAGTAAGCTCCTAGCAAAAAAAAATATGCTTGGAGGACATATCCCAGAAGAAATATGTCAATTCCGATATTTAAGCATACTAGATCTGTCCCACAACAATTTTTCTGGAGAAATACCATCATGCATTATAGATATGGGATCAACAGCCGATGATAACTCAATTAGTGAAAGATATGAACAACCTAACGGAGGGGGGGCCCTGAACTTCAGTGATGCCAATTTTCTCTTACACGTTAGAAATTATGTCTACATGGATGGTGCAAAATTATCAAATTTTGGATTGGAACTTATGTTAAAAGGAAGGTTAGATTTATATTTGGAAGATATTTTACAAATGCAGTGTATAATTGATCTGTCTTCGAACGGACTAGTAGGCAACATTCCCGAAGATATCGGTCGAATGAATTGGTTAATAACACTGAACTTGTCGAACAACCATTTAAGCGGTGCAATACCAAATTCCATATCCAATTTGCACCAATTAGAAAATTTGGACCTCTCTCATAACTCTTTGACGGGAGAAATACCGAGGGAAATGACTAAACTAAACTTCCTAACATCCTTCTCTGTGGCATATAACGACTTATCCGGTCCTACATTAGGTGTAGAAGCACAGTTTAGTACATTTGATAATAGCAGCTATGAAGGCAACCCGAATCTTTGTGGGCCTCCCCTGCCAAAAAGTTGTGTCCCTACTCTTGGCATAACACAGTTTTCCCCTAATGAAATGAGTGACAACCAAAGGTATGACGGCACCGATTTTCTCATATTGTTCGGTTCTTTCTCCCTTTTCTTTGTGGTCAGTTTTTGGTGTTTCATGGTTGTTCTTTATTTCAAGAGAAATTGGCGTTATGCTTTGTTTACTTTGGTGGACCAGTACGGTGATATGATATATGTGAAGGTTGTTCTTTCGACTAGAAAGATTGGAGCTGCTCTAACTCGGAGGGGTAGTTGAAGGACCATTTGTTTTAGTTTTAATTTGGAAGGATATGTTTTATTTTATGTTTTCTGAATAAGTACTTAATATTTATCTATGATGTATTGTAAATTTTTATGAACTTTTTTTCATTGGCTTGAAAAAATATGTAAGACAACTTTTGCATATTTTTTTTATGAATACATTTCTTACAAATTTCTCGAGTGCTCTATAATTGTCATTATTCGTAAACTAAGACCATTATGTGATATTATGTAAAGTAGGAAATATTATATGAATCTATACACAATTCTCGGTTGAGCAATTAATAATTTCAACACTAAGACCCAAATTAAAAAAAAAAAAACAGAAGACAAGCCTGATTTGACTGGAGTTCCCAATGGACAGTCCATATAAGGCCCAAAATTGAAAAGGAGGGAAACAAAATGAAAAGCTAATTTGGTAATGAAACAAAATGAAAACCTAGTTTGGTAATTGAAAAGGAGGGAAAAAAAATGTATTTGAAACAGCAATTGATATGTATTTGAATACCATTGCCGTTTTAGATCTTAAACATAGTAATTTGTTAGAGTGAACGAATCAATTCAATTTAGTAACAATACAAACAAATAAAGTCGCATGGACTTTGGGAATCGGCATTTATATAGATATGCATTGCATACGACTATACGACCATCACATGTTTTTCTTTGAGCTTCTCCTAGGGCGCCATCTACTCATCAACTCATGAGTCATCACAAATTAATTAATTAATTAATCAATTAATTAACTTAGATATTCTTCCCCGTCAATGGATCGCTCCAATTGGTGGTGGGGAGGCCGGAGAACAGCTACCACCACATCAGCAAAGGCCTTAATTATGAACCGATGCATGCTCTTCTAACCAGTCCCAATCCAATGCCTGAAATCGATGGGTCTTCGCATAGTGATGCAGCATCTCCTGCATGGACTGCTTGAAATCCCGGTACGGGTCATCAGAATTCGTGCTCACCGCAATGCCGTCCCCTGGAATATTAATCAGTGGCGCTCGTGCATCACTTGAAGATTTAACCACTGGATGGTCAAGAGTACTACTTATCAAGCCCGAAGAGGACGGAGACACGAAGAATCGGTGGTATGACGGTGGCACCATGAGCTCCTCCTCGTCCTCTTGCAGAGGGGCATTGCAATTGCAGTCCCATGCCGCCAAGGAGCCCGACGTAGAGGGAGACACGAAGAAGCGATCTGACGGTGGGACCATGACAGCAGTGTTGTTGTATTGTGCCGGCGCCTCTAGCATTTGATCATTATTTAAATTGCAATCAGAGAGACCTAGTGAGCGAAAACTATCAAAAATGGTGCCTTCCATTACTTGGGCGGCGGGGGGATCAGAGCGGAGATGCGCAAGTTTTCTTGGGAGATGTTTGAGGTGGTTGGATAGGTGGAGGTGGAAGGATGTATAGGCATAGCTTTGTTTCTTCTTCCCCATATAAAATTTGTGTGTCACTTCTCTTCCCTTCTCTTCTCTCCTGTTTGATTTATATTTGGTATCAGTAATGGAAGAGATGCGCAAGGAATTAATAGAAAGAGAGATCAGGCTGCTTTAATTAATTAGTTTGGGCGCTTTTATTTCTCTCTCTTTTTATTTTATTTAGCTAATTAAGGCCTAAGCAGCAATTAAGGCAGTGGGCAAAGAGAGATTTGCATTTGCTTTGAGTTAATTTATTTATTAAATTTAAATTTAGTTCAGTTTTGTTGTCATAATTAATTAATTAATTAATGGCATGAGTAATTAAATTAAGTAGTAATTAATGGTGGGAGTGGGGGGAAGAAATGAATTAGAGATGAGTTTCCATATCTCGTATGCAACGGTAAAAAAGATTTTAATTTATTGAGCTTTGACTTGACTGATACATATCATGCATGTTGCCTCTCTCTCAACTCTCAACTCTCAAGGTCAAACATATATATCCATTTAAATTAATTGGTTGCACAATTTATTTATTAATTTATTTATTTAATTGTATTTTTATGGCTTGGAATTGGATGACCGTTTATCCGTCTATGTATGTTATCATTCCTGTCAATTAATCAATTTCATTTGCTTCAAATTTTGAGAGTTGAGAAATGAATGAAATGTAGGAGTGAAAACGGAGCAGATAGTGATAAAATCATATTCATATTTTTTTAATTTTACGGATACGGATTGAATATTAGACGAATACAAATACGGATACGTATCGGATCAGATATTTATTAAAAAAATAAATATAAAATATTTTTAAAAAAATACTAAAATTCATAATATTCTTCTAAGTATAATGATGAATACAATAGTTTTTTCATAATATATATTAAACTATATGATATATATACTGTTCGGATACAGATAATTAAAACGTAAAATCATATCTGTATCCATATCTACACGGATATTCGGATATTCACATCTAATTTTATCAAATACAAATCGGATATTATCCATACTGGTCCCCAAGCATTTACCTGAAGTAATTTGGATATTATTCATATTGCTATCCAGGATCGGACTGTACAACTCGTGGTTCGGACCCGGACCGGACCAAAGCTAGGGACGGGTCTGGCACGGGTTTAGTTCGATTTTTTTCCCTAGACCCGCGTAGGACCGAACCGTGGGAACCCGTGGACCCGTGCCGGACCGGACCGGACCAAACCCGGACCGCCCCGGGTAGAACCGAACTCAGACTCACCCGGACCCGCGCCAACCTCCGCTGACCCTGACCCGGACCCAGACCGTGCCTAATCCCCCAGACCCGCGCCAAACCGCGTCAGACTCGCCTGGACCCCCGCAGGACTATTTTATTGTGGCAATTCGAATTTTTTTTAATCCGACGGCTCTATTATTTCCCCCAAAAAGAACCTCTATAAATTAAACCTCATCATTCTCTCATTTTCACATCAAAATCTCATTATTCTCAATATCTCATTCTCTCAGTCTCATACTCTCATTACTCTCAAACTCTTGTTATTTTCATTATTCTCAAATTTTAATTTCATTATTAAAAAAAAGATATAGTTACAAATTTATTTCATTCCGCAAAGGCGCAAGATTTGAAGGTTAGATTTGGTTCACGTTAGATTTATTTTTTGTTAGATTTTGTAGAGTAATTTAAAATTTGAATTGAATGTTAGATTTATTTTATAAATAGATTTAGTTTATGTTAAATTTAATTTTTGTTAGATTTTGTAGATTAATTTAGATTTAGTTTATGTTAGATTTATTTTTGTAGAGTAATTTAAAATTTAAGTTAAATGTTAGGTTTAGTTTATGTTAGATTTATTGAATGTTAGATTTACTTTTGTAAAGTAATTGAACCCTAAAATTGAATGTTATATTTATTTTATAGTAATTTAAATTTTAAATTCAGATTTATTTTGATTTTAATATGTTAGATTCTAATATGTTATGTTAGATATGTTGGATTTTATTTTTGAATATGTTAGATTTTTTTTTTTAAATAGGTTAGATATGTTAGATTTTAATATGTTATGTTGGATTTATTTTGAATATGTTAGATTTATTATTAAGTAGGTTAGATTTATTTTTAAATAGATTAAATTCGGTTTTATGTTAGATTTATTTGATATTATTAGATTTATTTTTAAATTCGGATTTATTTTTTAAATATGTTAGATTTATTTTATTTATAAATATGTTAGATATGTTAGTTTTTATTATGTTATATTGGATTTATTTTGAATATCTTGGATTTTATTTTTGAATATGTTAGATTTATTTTTTAAATAGGTTAGATATGTTAGATTTTAATATGTTATGTTGGATTTATTTGAATATGTTAGATTTATTTTTAAATATGTTAGATTTATTTTTTAATATGTTAGATTTATTTTTTAAATAGATTAGATATGTTAGATTTATTATTAAATAGGTTAGATTTATTTTTATTAGATTTATTTCGAGAGACTTGTGTGCTTGAAAGATTGGATTGATGCGGAAAATCGCACTCAACATGTATCCATGGAAGCAACATCATCCGGTGTTGAAACTCAAGAAAGCGGTACCGAAGTGAAGGATTCAGACGGTGAGCAAGAGAGCGAACTATGGTATATGAACAACAACTTCTAGATAGGTAGTGTCAGTATAAATTTCTAAACTCTTTCCATCTTTATGATTATTTTTTTAAAATTAAAATTTTAAATATTTCAATTATTTTTTAAAATTATTCATTTTTAAAGGAGGTACGCCAGGAGGTTGGCGCAGGTACGCCAGGAGGTACACGAGGAGATCAGAATGGAGTACGATGGAAGGATGGCTGAGATGGAATCAAGGTGGATGAACCAAATTACATCTCTTACGCAGCAATCCGAGCAACAACCTCCCGTTTCGCTGAGATTTCGGCGAAGCAGTCAAGCATCCGGGACCGAAGTGCTGGGCGTGTTGGACAATCTACAGGTAATCACTACTTGTTCATAATCTACCCGTAATTCTGACTTGTTCATTAACTAATTGCTGATAATTATTGCAGGATGCCACAGCATGCGACCTCGTCGTGTGGCACGATAAAACTCCTCTGACCCTTGCTAAGGGCATTGTACATCCCCCAGCAGGTTATCAGCTAAGGCCCAACCATCTCCCCGTAACAGTTGACATGATCATGGCTGAATGGGCTGCCCGCATACCTCTTCCTGTCACTACCGACGAATTGCTAGTGCTTGATGATCCTGTGCACACACGATTGTCCAATGGCCCAAGTGTCAGATTATTTTGGATCAGGTAATCTCTAAATAAAACACGGATATCTTATGTTACATTCAAATTATTATTTTGAAATACTTGAAAAAAGGTTCAAAATTTGATACAGAACCGAAGAGGCGTTTCCAACGCTGCGGACGAAGCTTTGTCACCGGTACGGCAAGGCTTGGAAGTAGTCGTTGGGGCTGATGCGCAAGAATCTCCTGATGCACCAGTAGCTGCGCGGGTAGACTGTACGGGGCTCTCTAAAGAAGAGGTTAGTTGTTTGCCCGAGAATTTGCGGAATCTCCACGCCTGCCTGATTAAGGCACCAGCTTTTATGCATGTCACACCCCACGGCCAAGGGTCGCGACAGTCCCCTGCCGTAAACATACAACACTGTGTATGCTTACCAGGCAATTAATATTTCATTCAGAAAATACACAACAAATGATATAAAACAAGTTTCTAGATATGAATCAGAGTACACAGTCTGGTCAGAGTATAATACAACAAAAGTATCTCATCCGGATACCAACCATCAGGCCTAACCTAGAACTATACAACAAAATATATCTATGTCTAGGGTCATATCAGGGCATTCTACCAAAGGCCTACTACTCGCGTGCCTCCCCAGAATCAGTCGCACCTGAACCTGTAAAAATTACCCGAAGGGTGGGGGTGAGAATAAATTCTCAGTGCGAATTTGCCACAATCAGGTTATTGGACTTGCAATCAGAATTCACATCCACAAATGAAATTCATACAACATTACATTAACAGTTCTAGCACAATATATAAATGAATGCACATGCTTGACAACAATAATCGAATGAAATACAACTTACGGAATTTCCAAGATGAAATTCAAACAAACACACATTTGGCCTAACTCATTTTATTATGACTGGTAGCACCGACAGATGTTCAATCGAGCTGGACCCTTTATCAAACCCTCATCTGTAGGGTTACTGGCACCTACAGATGTTCCACCGAGCTGGACCCTTTATCTGACACCCATCTGCAGTGCTTTGGCTTAACCATTTACTAAAGTCTGGTTCCAAGTCAGCTATACAGCTCGGCTTTACAAATGCATCTACACGGAATCAAAGTCAGCCATATGGCTCAACTTTGCAATTTCATTCAAATAGGGTCAAAGTCGGCTACACAGTTCAGCCTGGCAAATTCATTACATAGGTCAACGGATAGGTCACCGTCACCTTATCCAGCTACCTCTACAGGTCAGCCTGGCAAATTCAGAAACAGGTCAACGGATAGGTCACCGTCACCTTATCCAGCTACCTCTATGGATCAGCCTGGAAAATTCAGAAACAGGTCAACGGATAGGTCACCGTCACCTTATCCAGCTACCTCTACGGGTCAGCCTGGCAAATTCAGAAACAGGTCAACGGATAGGTCACCGTCACCTTATCCAGCTACCTCTACGGGTCAGCCTGGAAAATTCAGAAACAGGTCAACGGATAGGTCACCATCACCTTATCTAGCTACCTCTACGGGTCAGCCTGGCAGATTCATTCACACATAGAACAATAAATAGAACACATCAATTGACAACCATACGAATATGCAAATCAACCTGCTCACAACAATTCAGTTCTAATTTAATTGAGGTATGCACATGAATCACACAGTTTCGAATTATGCAGCAATCAACATACAACATGACAATCGGGAATAATTTAATTCCTGAAAATGAAACATCAAACAAGTCCAAGAACCCCGCACCTGTTTACGACGAGCGTATTGTTTAACTATGGATCAGACGTCTCGAAACGTCTCGCGAATTCCTGCTCGACTGAGCCTACGCCTATATCACATATATACTTGGTTAATTTCCGATTCAATGGTCGAAATTCAAATTAATCGCTAAATGTCCAGGTTGAGGGAGAGGTTTACCGATTACGAGTCTATTCGGTCAGACTAGCCTAATCAATCAACGACATTTTCCAAATTTCTGATTTGGTACCAAAAACCCTAGAAAAGGGAAATCCAAAATCGAGAGGAATTCGAGAAAAGAATCGACAAATAAACAGCAAGGAGGTCGAAGGAGATAGATTACCAGCAATTTAAACACAAATCTCGGGTTAAAAACGAAAATCCAAACAATCGAGAAATCTGAGATTTTGGAGAGAAAAGGGAAGAGAAGGGAATACCGAATAGGAGGGTTAGAAGAGATCTACGGCCACTTTCTCGGTTCCAACTTTGATTTCTCGGACTCTTGAGCGACTTGGAGGGATTTGGAGCTCCTTTTTCTCTCTTCTTTTCTTTCTTTGGGCGGACCACACAAGAACAGGGAAGGGGCGGAATGGGGGAGTGAGAGAGAGACACACAGAAATTTCATAAAATAAACCCTCAACGCATCCAGTGCGGATCGTTCACCCGCACTGGATCTGAGTGCGGACGCACTCAGTACTTAGTCAAATTTTCATCAACTCTCAATACATCCAGTGTGGGTCCTTCACCCGCACTGGATCTGAGTGCGGACGCACTCAGTACTTAGTCGAATTTTCGTCAATTCTCAATACATCCAGTGTGGGTCCTTCACCCGCACTGGATCTGGGTGCGGACGCACTCAGTACTTAGTCAAATTTTTCGTCAAAATCTCACTTGTCAAGAAAAGTCCGAGCCTAATGCGTCCGCATTCTCCTCCAGTGCGGGTCCATCACCCGCACTCACTACTTAGAAGTCATTTTGAAGAAAAATCATAGCACAGGAGATTCATGAGTGCGGACGCACTGATATCCAGTGTGGGTGGTTGACCCGCACTCACAGAAATTCAGAAAAACAAGTTAAGGAACACAGGTGCCAGTGCGGATGGACCACCCGCACTCACCACCAGTGTGGACGCACTGAACCTGCAGATTGTCAGAATTTCGTGTTTCCAACGCAGTTTCTATTTTTTTTAGCGAACTAGGGACGCGTTCTAAAGGTCAGAACTAGACATACTTGTCTGGGAACATTGTTTTAGATTTCTTAACGTAACAATGCAGGACATAATATTCGCTGTCCCGCCCGAGATTCTTCTACACGAAGGCAGGATGGTCCTGCTGCCTTTCCAAGAATTCAAGGACTTTCTACATGCCTCGTCAAGCGATAAATGGCTCGATGTGGGAGTCCTCACCGTTTTCCTCATGTTAGTGACCAAAAATCATATATATCATGTGTATAGCACTCAAATATATATTCTAATGTGAAATGATGATTTTTCAGGATGTTACACCGAAAACATGCTGTGGATTGTGGGAAAGGTAAGGTGAAATCCTGTGCATTCTTGGACCCTGGCAAAACTAATGGTACGATGGTGCAATATCATCCGGAAGAGACTGTCAAGTACTTGTGTTCAGCGATGCATAAGGCTCATTCGGAGAAGAAGAAATTTATTCTCCTGCCATACCACCAAAGGGGCCACTGGTGTTTGATTGTGATTGTGCCACTTGAAAATTTGGTTTTCATCATGGATTCTTCACAGCCCACAGGAAACATCACTCCTCAGCAGTCCAAAATGATCTGCACTCAGATAAGAGAGTAAGCAATAGTAATTCACTTGGTTTGATTTTTTTCCAATTATATATAACAAATTGTGGAATTGCTAATTACATTCACTCAATTTTGTAAGGGCTTTTCTGAAATATATTAAAGATGGAGGAATGCAAAGCACGAATCCGAAGCAGAAAAATAAGTTGAGTTGGAGGTGGCAGCCGGTGAGCACACTATAATTTTATAATTTCATATTTTTGTTCAAAAAATTATTGTCATTCTAACATAGGCCGCTAAATGAAAATTTCAGTGCCCGCAACAGTTGGCGGGTTGGGAATGCGGTTATTACACGATGATTTATATGTTTCACTTTGTCGAATCCATGCAATTCAATTGGCCACAATATCCGGTATGTAATTCATATGTTTGCCTTGACTTGTCCATATAATTAATATTGATTTCCTCTAATATTTTATTCTACTAAATTTGTTTTATTAGTTGCATTGTTATAATTACAATATTTATTTTTATAAAGCAAAACAGAGATGTAGTTGTTATATTGTATTTTTCTAATAACCTACATATTTTGAATTTTTGGTAGCATAAATCGAAGAAACAGGCAGGGCATTACACCAAGGACCAGATAGATTATTTTAGATGTATGTGGGCAAGGTGGTTTCAACAGGAATTTTGTAAACCAAATTATGGATTTGTATAATTTAGTGTGCATGAATTTTTGATATAATTTAGTGTACATGAATTTTTGTATAATTTTTGATATAATTTAGTGGAGATGGACTAGGCTAAGCCATGGTGTAAAACGACTTGGTACTCCACGCCATATCTTCATTTTCAAAGTTCAAATAGTCGATTCGAACCTTCCAACATGTTCTTCATATTGAAATGTACTTGGAGACCAAATTTTACATTTTTTGGAATTTTTTTACTATTTATTAAGCCACTTTGAAAATCTGAAAATCCGGGTGAACAGTAGAAAATAGTAAAAATTTCTGGACCGCCGGATCAGTGATTTTCAAAGTGGCTTAATAAATAGTAAAAAAATTCCAAAAAATGTAAAATTTGGTCTCCAAGCACATTTCAATATGGAGAACAACTTGAGCGGTTCGGATCCGTAGTTTGGATCTTCAAAATGGAAATAATGAGGCGTGGAGCACCAAGTCGTTTTACACTATGGCTTAGCTAAGCCCAGCACTAATTTAGTATACATGAATTTTGTTTAGGGGTTGTATTCTGATTGGAAATTCTCTGTTTTGGCATTGATTTTTAATGGCTAGCAAACTGGAGGCTAGCCAAAATATAAAATAAAAATTGAAAAAAATATTACCATTCTACACGGATATTTCACAAAAGTCCGTGTAGAAAGCCAAATAAAGAGCAAATAAAAATATAAGATAGCTACATGGCTGCTTATGTAATGATCCGTGTAGAAATAGTTATTCTACACGGATATTTAGATAGATGTCCGTGCAGAAACATGATCGTACACGGCCGTTTAGTTAAATATCCGTGTATAGATCTCCAGTAATTGTACACGGTTGTTTATGTAATAAGCCGTATAGAATAACTATTTCTACACGGATATTAACCTAAAAGTCCGTGTAGATAGAGTAATCGTGCACGGATGTTTATGTAATAATCAGCTCGGCGAGCGCCACTGGCAAGGAATTAGACACTGTTGGTCAAGTAATAAGCCGTGCAAAATAACTATTTCTACACGGATATTAACCTAGAAAGTCCGTGTAGACAGAGTAATCCTACACGGCTGTTTATGTTCCAATCCTTGTAGCTCTGCTTTGGAGAGCGCCACTGGCAAGGATTTGGACACGGTTGTTTATGTAATAAGCCGTGCAGAATAACTATTTCTACACGGATATTAACCTAGAAAGTCCGTGTAGACAGAGTAATCCTACACGGCTGTTTATGTTCCAATCCGTGTAGCTCGGCTTTGGAGAGCGCCACTTGGCAAGGAATTGGATACGGTTGTTCAAGTAATAAGCCGTGCAGAATAACTATTTCTACACGGATATTAACCTAAACAGGCCATGTAGACAGAGTAATCCTACACGGCTGTTTATGTTTCAATCCGTGTAGCTCGGCGTTGGAGAGCGCCACTTGGCAAGGAATTGGACACGGTTGTTCAAGTAATAAGCCGTGCAGAATAACTATTTCTACACGGATATTAACCTAAAAAGGCCGTGTAGATAGAGTAATCCTACACGGCTGTTTATGTTACAATCCGTGTAGCTCGGCTTTGGAGAGCGCCACTTGGCAAGGAATTGAACACGGTTTTTTATGTAATGATCTGTGTAGCTCTCAGGAATTGCACACGGGTAAATATCCGTGTATAATTTATTCAGGGATTATACACCCTCTCACTCCACACTGCAGGAAATCCGTGTAGCTCCTCTGTTTATGTCCGTGTACAATGACTATTTCTGTAGTAGTGTGGATCGATTTTCTATGATTTTTGTTCAATGTTTCCTTTCGAATCTTTTTTGTGATATGGACTTTATTACCAAACATTCAGCAGGTAGATAACAATAACATCTTGCCTCTAAAAGGATTTATAAGAGATTTGCACAGGTAGATAACATGAAATCCGAAGCATTCCGTAAAGTAACACTACTACAGAAATGGTCATTGTACACGGCACATTGTACACGGATTTGGCAATTTTATAGAAAAACCGTGAAGAAGTTGTAATTTTTTGGATGCCTGAAATATCTGTAGGATCTCTACACGGATATTTATTAAAGAATCAGTGTAGAAAGACGTGAGAGAGCTACACGGACGTTTACTAGAAAATGTACACGGCTTATTGTTTAAATAACAGTGGAGAAAGCCTAGAGAGAGCTACACGGATATTTAATTAAAGAACCGTGAAAAAAGGTAAGAATTGTACACGGATGTTTGTTTAAATGACAGTGTAGATAACCTGTGAGAGCTACACGGATGTTTAATAAAGAGCCGTGTAGAAAGGTCGTAAATGTACACGGTTTTTTGTTTAATTAACAGAGTAGAAAGCCTTGAGAGAGCTACACGGACGTTTAATAAAGAGCTGTGTAGAAATGTTATTTTAGGTTTTTGGTTATATAAAATACCTTCTCCCCAGCGCCGTTTTGATAAATCTCTCCCCTCTCACAGTTAACAATTGGGTTGAGATGTAGGTTTATCAATTGTGTTGGATCGCAAAATTAGATCGATATGAGCTACTGTTTTGGGAGCTCACAGATGAGCGATATGATATAATTGATAACCTACATCTCGAATTCCCATGCGAAGTGCTTCATTTCCCCAATTAATTGATCTGATTTCTGCGCTAAAGTGTTTTTCGAGGGTAAAGATGTTATAACTGGAGGCCGGATCTGAGATCTTGGAAGTTAATTTGTATTTCTCCCTCTAGATCTTGCTAAGGTGTTTAGTTTAGGACATATAACCAAAAGGCTACTTAGATTAATGTAACTAGTAGTCCTTACTTTGGTTACATTAACCTAAGTAGTCTTTTGGTTAGTTCCTTGCATGTCCTAACTAATTCGGGCAAGCAAGATCCAGAGGAGAAATTATCTCTCTTCTGATCAATTTTACTGGACGAAGAGTTGGGTAAGAGTTGGGTGAAGGACCTTCAGAAAGAGGTGAATGTGACCTTCAGAGCCGGGTGAAGAGTCGAATGAAGTCGGAGATCATCCGACTCTTCATTCGTCTCTTCATCCGGCTCTGAAGGTCCTTCATCGACCTCTTCCCTTTTTTTTGAGGGTCCTTCATCCAACTTTTAACTCAACTCTTTCTTTAGTAAAACATATCTTCATATCACCCCTCTGTAAACCCTACTGGCACCAAAAGGAAAGAACCACCCTATTCTAGTCCTTAATGGAAATTTTTAGTTTACAATATGAATTTTTATTCCAACTTTTGTAATGCTTTAATTTTGTATAATTTAGTGTACATGAATTTTTAGTTTAAATTGCTATGTTTTGTAATTCTGGATTTTAAATGTCTTCCTCTGTTTTGGAAATTGTTTGTTTTGCTATCTGAAAAACATAGGAAAAAAAACTAGTTGACAGCCAAAAAAAAAAAACAATGCTACACGGACGTTTAATAAAGAGCCGTGTAGAATTTGTTTAATTAACAGTGTAGAAAAATAATTTACACGGCTGTTTATATAAAAGTCTGTGTGTCTTTCTACACGGATTTATAGCTAAATATCCGTGCACAAAGGTTATTAACTGAAAACAAAGATACTTGCTCGAAATAATGGAAGGCTAAGCCAAAAAAAATAAAACAAAAATTATGAAAAAAAAAGAATTCTAAATGTCCGTGAAGAAAGTTTATCTTTTATATTACACACGGCTGTTTATATAAATGTCCGTGTAGAAATGTTATCTTTTATAAACGGCTACCTATATAAAAGTCCGTGTAGCTCTCGTTATGCTTTTTTTACACGGATTTATAGATTATCATCCGTGTAGAAAGGTTATTTTAGGGTTGGAACTATATAAAAAGCCTTCTTCCGGCGCCGTTTTGATCAATTAATACTTCTTCTCCTCTGTATTGAATTGGTATGATTTCTGCGCACAAGGAACGAGGCTGGATCTGAGATCTAGCTTGGAAGTTAATTCGCATTCTCCTCTCTATTGCCAAGGTTAGTCATACATATATATATTTCCCTCTTCTTTATCTAATTTTATGTTACTGATTAATATTGCTTAATTATTTCTGTCAATTATTATTTAATGCATGCGTGCTTGATTTGTAAGATAATGTAAATAATTAGTGTATTGTGGTCCAATAACCGACCTACTGATGCTTTTAGGTCCATGCCCGTTCAAAATTAATCCAATAGGGATTAATTTTGGATAGTCCCCCGTTTGGGACTGCTCTTTGAATATTGTGTCTCATTTAGGATGTGAACACATATTAGCGGGATTTAATTAGTATTTGAGAAAAGTTCGACAGTATTTCTCCTTATTGCTCCTACGAGTATGTGGTTTTTACCCATACTTGGGGAGTTAAGGAGAAATGCTACCGAATTTTTTTCAAATACTAATTAAATCCCGCTAATATGTGTTCACATATGAGGCATAATATTCAAAGAGTGGGTTAGGATTGTAAACCGGGCCTTTATAAGCCAAAAATTTGGAACAATATATATATGCTGACCACCATATATGTTTAATTGGAATTTTTTTTTGTTTACTTTAATTTACAGATGGATCGAAGTTGGATGTACGAATTGCGACGTGATAGTGCAGAATATTTGGCTCGCGTTGATGAGTTCCTAAAATTTGCTGAGAGTTATAGAGTGGACACAAAAGATAACGACATCTTGTGTCCTTGTAGAGATTGTAAAAATTTTATAAGATTTGGGGATTCGGAAGAAATTAGAGCTCATTTGATTTGTCGGGGATTTAAGAAAAGATATACATGTTGGTTTATGCATGGTGAGAAAATTGGGGAATGTAGTGGAACCAATAGAAATTTTGTTTTGGACGAGAATGATGATAATGTAGAAACTGTTGATAATTTTGAATTTGAATGCAACGATGATTTTGAGAATATCGAAAATTTCGATAATGCTGGACTTGATTGCAACGAGGATGATGAGGTGGAGATTGATGAAAATGCAGAATACGATTTTACTGAGAATCTAGAGGACATGTTACGTGATGTGGAAGATGAAATTAGTGATAAAAATTTTAAAAAAATTCAGTATCTGTCTAATGAATCTAAAAAGCCGTTATATCCCGGGTGTACCAAATTTACAAAACTATCAGCTGTGTTGAAATTATTGAACTTAAAAGCAGACAACGGTTGGAGCGATAAGAGTTTCACGTCCTTATTAAAGCTTTTACGAGAGATGCTCCCAGATAACAACGAGTTACCCTGTACAATATATCAGGCGAAGAAGTTGATCTGTCCAATGGGTTTGAAGATTGAAAAAATACATGCATGTCCGAATGACTGTGTATTGTACCGTGGAGAGTACGAGGCCATGCATGTTTGTCCTAAATGTGATGTTTTACGGTATAAACGCAAGAACCATGACACCGACGATTGTGATGAAGGAAAGAAGACAAGGCCTTCGGCTAAGGCGGTGTGGTATTTCCCGATAATACTGAGATTCAGACGGTTATTTGCAAATCCCAAATATGCGAAATTGTTGCGTTGGCATGAAGAAGAGCGCAAAAGAGATGGTAAACTAAGACACCCTGCTGATTCAATTCAATAGAGAAACATTGATAGACATTTCGAAGGATTTGGTGGCGAATCACAAAACCTTAAGTTAGGGGTGAGCACAGACGGAATGAGTCCGTTTGGAAGCATGAGCAGTCAGCACAGCACTTGGCCAGTTCTTATATGCATCTACAATCTTCCTCCTTGGTTGTGCATGAAACGCAGGTATATAATGATGTCATTACTAATCCAAGGACCCAGACAACCCGGAAATGACATAGATGTGTATCTCGCACCATTAATTGAGGACCTCCAGAAATTGTGGCGTGATGGCGTCCCGGTCTGGGATGCGTACGGCAAAGAGCAATTTAATTTGCGGGCCATGGTATTCTGCACCATAAATGATTTCCCCGCGTATGAGAATTTATCGGGTTACACTTGTAAAGGAGCAAAAGCGTGCCCCATCTGTGAAGATGACACGCAGGTGCTGAGGTTGAAAAATTGTAAAAAGAATGTTTTTATGGGGCACCGTAGGTTTCTTCCTATTAATCACCCATACCGTAAGAAGAAGAAGGTATTCAACGGGAAAATTGAGCTTGGAGTGGCATGTCGTCCGTTAGATGGGAAGAATGTCTTCATGCGGGTTAAACACCTTGCTGTTGTTTTTGGAAAATGTGCCAAACCACCACCGAAAGATATTTGGAAAAAGAAGTCCATATTTTTGGAGCTACCATACTGGGAATATTTAGAAGTGAGACATTGCCTAGATGTCATGCATGTTGAAAAAAATGTCTGTGACAGTTTGATTGGCACATTATTGAACATTTCGGGGAAGACCAAAGACGGTCTTAAAGTTCGAGAAAACATGAAATTAATGGGAATACGACCCAAGCTTGCACCGCAGGATAAAGGGAAGCAAAAGGCATACCTACCCCCCGCAATGTGCACAATGTCGAAGATCAAGAAAACGAGCTTTTGTAAATGCCTTCATAGTATTAAAGTCCCATCAGGGTATTCTTCGAATATTAAGAAGCTGGTGTCGATGAAGGACCTGAAATTGATTGGTCCGACATCCCACGACTGTCATGTTTTAATGACACATATGATTCCTGTTGCAATTCGGAGAATTTTACCGAAGCCCGTGCGGCAAACCATTACGAAGCTTTGTTTTTTCTTCAATGCAATTAATTCCAAGGTGATAGACCCGCTCAAATTGGACGCTTTGCAGAAGGAGGTCGTCGTTACCCTTTTCCATCTTGAGATGTATTTTCCGCCATCTTTTTTCGATGTTATGGTTCACCTTATTGTTCATCTCATGAGGGAAATTCAGATCTGTGGTCCCGCGTTCCTGCGGTATATGTATCCATTCGAGAGATTCATGGGTATTTTGAAATGTTACGTAAGGAACCGACATCGTCCCGAAGGTAGCATTGTGGAGGGATATTCCACAGAAGAGGTAATTGAGTTTTGCACCAACTACATGACCGGTGTGGGTCCTATTGGCGTTCCAAAATCTCGATACGAGGGAAGGCTACAAGGAGTAGGGACAATAGGGTTGAAAGCCATAGTTGCTGATAACGATGACCTGCGAAAGGCACATTTTATTATACTACAGCACATGGCAGATGTTGCTCCATATATAGATGAGCACATGACAATCCTTCGACAACAGAACTACACGAGAAGTCAGAAGTGGCTTACTGACGAGCATAACTGTTCTTTTATATGATGGATGAAAGACAGAGTGAAATCACACCCCGAAATGTCCCCCGTAAATGAAACTCTTAGATTGCTGGGCGAAGGACCCCAAATGGTTGTTAGAACATTCCAAGGATACGAGATTAACGGTTATACATTTTACACTAAATTACAGTGTGATAAGAGCACGATGCAAAATAGTGGGGTGACGTTGGTGGCGACGTCTCAAGAATTCAGTAGATCGGGAGATGCCCGGCCTGTAATAGCATCAAAGTCTTATTACGGCGTTATCGAAGAAATTTGGGAGCTCGTTTACAATCCTCACCTTAGCATTCCCTTGTTTCGGTGCCAATGGGTCGAAGACCGGGGTGTTAAAGTTGATAACGACGGGTTCACCCTCGTTGATTTTGACAAAGTCAGGTATGTTGATGATCCGTTCATACTTGCCAAGCAAGCCACCCAAGTCTTTTATGTCACTGACCTGAGTGATGATAGGTGAAGTCTCGTCCTATCCGGAAAAAGAAGGATTGTTGGGGTAGAAAACGTCACCGACGAAGAAGAGTACGACCAGTTCGAAGAGATACCTCAATTTTGTACTGATGTGCAAGCTGAGATAGCAACAATTGCAGAACAAGACGAAGCAAATTACATGAGATCTGACCACAATGAAGGATTATGGGAAGATGTTCAAACAGTGGAAAAAAAAAAGAGAAAAAGGAAAAAAAAATCCAATGTATAATATTTACTCCTTTTAAACTTGAAAATTTTAATATTCCTTATTTGGAAAAAAAATTCAATGTATAATTTATTTCTTTTATAATATTTCAAAGAGCCCAATGAAGCTAAAGACTCAAGGCCGGTTTACAATCTCTGGATATTTCTGTCTCATTGTAATATTTTTATTTCATTTCTAATATTTCTTTTTTGCATCATGAGCAAGAACCAGATAGATTATTTTAGATATGTGTCAAGAGTGGTTTCAGCAGTAATTTTTGTAAACTAGAAATATGCATTTGTATAATTTAGTGTATGATTTTTTGTATTAATTTTTGATATAATCTACACATGAATTTTTGTATAATTTCTGATATAATTTAATTAGTACGTGAAATTTATATTTTATTTGTTTAAATAAAAAAAATCCATCTTTCTAAGAATAATTTTTAAATTTCATTAGAAATTCAAAGGGAGCTACACGGACATTTAATTAAACATCCGTGTACAAATACATTTATACGTTTCATTAAATGTCCTTCCGTAATAACCTGTTCGAATTAAACGTTTTAACTTAAAATTGGACACGGACGTTTAACTAAAAATCCGTGTAAGAAACGTTTTCTACACGGTCGTTTAATTTTCAAGAGTTTTCGCCTTCTAAGAAACGTACACGGGCGTTTAATGAAAAATCCGTGTACAAAAGGTTTTCTACACGGATATTTAATTAAACGCCCGTGTAGAAATTGAAATATTCAAATTACTTCTTGAAAATACTTTACTTCAATAGGGACTAAATTGCATGTTACAACAGCGTCCCTGTTATTTTGAAATATTTTTTTTAAAAATATTTTGAAATAATTACTTGAACAGAAGGTATTTTTTTTCCGAAAAATTATTATATGGTTGTTTTATAAATTTGTAAACCCAGATAAGGTCATATCAAGTAAAGTGTTCATTTATGTTTTCAAATCGGATTATTTAGTGAGCATTAGGCATTCTATGATATTATTTAGACAGATTAGTTAAGTAAATTTTAAATAATTTTTTTTTAAATAATTTACTTTTTAGTGATTATCCATAAATGAATTATTTGTTGGTTGTTTTGTACTGCTAATTTATATCTATAACAGTATTTATTTAGATAGCATGAAGTATTTAACAAAATAGTTAAACGGATAGAAAACAAAATGCTGATTAAATTAATAACAAAAATATATTACATCAAAACAAAACGAAAAAAAAAGCTAATTAACTTAATTAAACACTCCTTCACTGGCCTGGCTGGATTCCTCCTTGGCCCTCCTTCTAATCCAGGGTCTCTTTGGCCTGATCCAGGGATTGCCCCTCCTTTTGTAGGGCTTTGGTGGTGGGTGCTCCCTTGGGCTTCGTCGTGGCACATTTGAGGGCGGCCATGGCCATGTCCTCCTGTAGTTGGGGGGAGGCATTTCATAGCCGGGAGGGACTTCGGGAGCATCTTCGGGAGGGACATAGCCGGGGGGCCATGGCCATGGCACATTTGCGTCTTCCGGTGGCACCGAAGCGGCCATTTCTTCTTCCAAAACTTCTTCTTCCAACAGAGAAAAGTAATCGAAAAGGGGGAGTTTCTCAGATTATATTGAATTTTGAAGAGTCGTTTCGTCTTCTCATAATTAAAAAGTTAAGGCAACTTCTCGAATTCCGTGTACAAAAGGCTTTTGAAGGTCGTTTAATTTTGAATTTCGTCTTATAAGAATCATACACGGTCGTTTAATTAAAATTCCGTGTACAAAAGGCTTTGTACACGGCCGTTTAATTTTCAAGAGTTGTTTCGCCTTCTAAGCAACGTACACGGGCGTTTAATGAAAAATCCGTGTACAAAAGGATTTCTACACGGATATTTAATTAAACGCCCGTGTAGAAATTGAAATATTTATTTGCATTAAGTTCCGCCAGATACTCGAAGATACATGGATAAAATAGTTTTCAAGCTAAAATAAAACTGAAATCAGGTTCCTTTTTATTTTTTAAGTTTTCCATTTTGAAAAAATATGGAATTTGAAAAATATGAAATTATGAATTTTGAAAAAATTAATCTAGAAAAACCATATATAGGCGCGCATTTCATAATTTCACGTAAACTAATTATACACGGTAATTTAATTAAACGTGTAGCTATCTTACATTTCTACACGGTTGTTTAGTGAAATGTCCGTGTACAAAATGTTTACGCGAAATAAAAATGCGCGCCTCGTCTCTGTCGCTCGATCTTTTCAAAAATCCCCTCGTCTCCCCTAAAACCTAAACCCCCTAGTCTCCTATCTCTTTCTGTGGTGCTGCCATCGTTCTCTCTCTCGATGCTAGCTCGGTCTCTGCTGTCGCTCTCCTCTGAACTCGCCGATTGAATCTCTAATCTCCTCTCGCGCGGTTGCTGTTCTCTCTTTGAAAGGCTCTCTCTCTCTCTCTCATCTCTCTCTCTAAGTTGCAATGCTCCCTGTATCTTGGTTAAATCAAAACCCTTACCTCTGATTGTATTTTGGTTAAGTGAAAAGTTACCTCAACTGACCTATTCTAGTGACATGGACACCTAATGTTACAGGGACTAAATTGCAAAACCAACACTATGATTGAACAAAGGACCCAACAACACATAAGTTAGACCTAAATTTTACATTTCGTAGCATTTGTAATAATGTTTCTTTTTTGTAGAAAGAACCATGTCACAGTCAGGTGAGAATGCAGATAGGATTTTGGAAACAGTGGAACCGCAGGCAGATATGATAGTGGAAGAAGATGACCCGCAGGCTCAGACAGAAAAGAGGAAAAGAGGTCCGACAATGTGCACGAAGACCTCAGAGGCGAAGGATTTGCAAATCGAGTTCAACAAAATCAGATGTCCGAAGGGTCCACGTAGGGCAGAGTACACAAATTGGTGTAACAGTTTGGTGAAGCAGAAGGCATCTATATTGGTTGAGAGGTGGGACAAATTCGATGACGAAGATAAGAACGAATGGTGGAACATTGTGAAGGTAAAAAAAAAAACCGTACATGCATTATATATTCATTTTTCCTATTCTCTCTCTGTTTGTTATTTCTTTTTTTTTGTTGGATACAAGTTTTCTAGCATGTCTTAACCTTAACATAGTTGGAATTTGCTTTTATAAGTAAATAATAACTTGTTTAAATTGCTATGCATCATGTAGTTGTCTTCTTGCAAGTTATATATGTCTATACCTGACCTGAAAACTTGAATGAACTTACATGCAGTAATTTTGTTGTCAATCATGCAGGCTCATTGGAACATCCAGGATGACGACCCAAAGTCCGCGAAAAAGAAAAAGACTCTGAGGAAAATGAATGAAGCTTGGAAGCAATTCAAGAGCACGTTGAAGACGGATTTCATGGAGGAAGGGAGAAATCCGGTAGGCTACTATAAATGGCTGAAACAAGAGGACTGGGAGGAGTTTCAATCTTTGAAGTCCACAGCAGAGTTCAAGGTATATAAATTTAGCCAACTTAGTCTTTGTTCTTTTTCGATATGTACTTATTTTCCTTAAACTAGCTGATTGATTTACCTTGATGTGTGAAGATAAAAAGTGACGAGGGCAGGAGGATCGCGAAATTGAACAAGTACCCGCACAAATTAGGGTCAGGTGGTTATGAGGGTAAGTCGGCCGAATGGGCGGCAGTACTGGAGAACAACAAAGATTCTGACTCACCTGTGGTTAGGATCCAAAATCCTAGGGGCCAACACTGGCTCATGGGAAGATCCGAGGTAACCGCTGACGGGAAGATAGTACTCCCAAATGACGTGCAACCCGTGGCTCAGAAAATGGTAAGAGTCTTTGTGGTAACTTTGTGTACATTACTTTGTCTTTTGCTATAACTAATTTTTTTTAACACAGTTGGAGGTGGGGAGGAGGTAAATTCGGGCTCCATGACTGTCGAAAGAGTGGATGATTCCTTGTCCGCAGCGCTCGGGAGTAAAGAACACACGGGTCGAGTTAGGGGTGTCTCGGTATACAGTGGCTGGAAGGATGTATACGACGGACCAAAACCAAAAAGAAGACCGCGTGCCAAAGTTAGCACGGAAGAGATGGAATCAAGGTTGGCGCAGGTATGCCAGGAGGTACGCGAGGAGATCAGAACGGAGTACGATGGAAGGATGGCTGAATTCGAATCAAGGTGGATCAACCAAATTACATCTCTTACGCAGCAATCCGACCAACAACCTCCCGTTTCGCCGGGATTTCGGCGAAGCAGTCAAGCATCCGGGACCGAAGTTCTGGGCGTGTTGGACAATCTACAGGTAATCACTACTTGTTCATAATCTACCCGTAATTTTGACTTGTTCATTAACTTAATTTTGACTTGTTCATTAACTATTTGCTGATAATTATTGCAGGAGGCCACATCATGCGACCTCGTCATGTGGCACGATAAAACTCCTCTGACCATTGCTAAGGGCATTGTACATCCTCCAGCCGGTTCTCAGCTAAGGCCCAACCATCTCCCCATAACGGTTGACATGATTGTGGCCGAATGGGCTGCCCGCATACCTCTTCCTGTCCCTACCGACGACATGGTGGTGCTTGATGATGCCCGTAGACAGATTGTCCAATGGCCCAAGTGTCAGATTATTTTGGATCAGGTAATCTCTATATAAAACACGGATATCTTATGTTACATTCAAATGATTATTTTGAAATACTTGAAAAAAGGTTCAAAATTTGATACAGACCCGATGTTATATCCCGTGATTCTAAGTACAATTAAATTTGCCTAATAATTAAAGTTTACGACTAATTAAAATTTAATAAAAATGATTAGAGTTAATAAAATGTAGTTAGTAAATATTTATTAACGAAATGAACGATTAAAATTTTATACGCAAACAACTATCAAGAAATCATTGATTAGATTAATATTCAAATTTGAATTTCCTTGGACATGACCCGTGACACGTTTGGTCACACAGATCGGAATTGAATGATTGAAAATTGGAGTTGATTTTTGTTTGAGATCCGGAGCTATAGCCCCAGCCCCCTCCTGCCTTTCTTCTCCTCTTTCACACTCTCTTTTTCTCTCATCTCCTTCTTACTCTTCTCTCTCTCTCTGATCCGTGGGCCCTCTGTTGGGTGGGCTGCTCTCTTGGTGGGGGATTCGAACCCCTCTTGCCGAGAACCGGGTTGCGAGTTTGTGCGTGGTGTTGACCCTGACTTGCTGTTGCCTCAGACGTGTGGAGGTGTTGCTGATTTCTGACGGTCGGAGGCGAGACGAGGTTCCCCGGAACAGACCGAGTGACTCGGGCCGTGCGGTTTTGCTCTTCACCCGGTAATCTTGACCCTTCTTTGTTGGATCTTTGTCTTGTGGTCGTTGCCTTGACCTGTGGCCTTCGTGCCTTTTTGTTCTGATCTGTGGCCGTGTGCCTTTTTCTGTTGAGCTGGCTGTGATGCTGTGCTGTGCTGTTTTTGCTTATTTCTGTTCTGACATTACCAGTACCGGTGCTGGTACCTGATTTTGTTATCTTGCGGCTGTGATTATTTGATGCTTGTACCAGTAGTCGTAGCCCAGTGAAGCTGCTGATTTTATGGGGTTGCTTTGTGACTGATTACCAGCCTTGATCTGACAAGGACTTGAACGTAAATAAATTAAATCAAGGGGGATATGAGTAACTATTTAGGCCTTGGATGCTATTTGTAAATTATGAGGGCTTAGGTGCAAAATAGTGAAACCTGAAATTTATTTCTTTGCCCGTGGCTGTTGGAAATTAAAAAGGGGCTTAAGCTTTCATTTTTCGGTGTAGGCTTGGCTTTTAATTAAATTGAGATTATTGGATTAAAATAAAGATAAGTTAAAGGATTAAGAAAATAATAGAATACGTAGATTGGGTTGTTATACTTAATTGTTATAATTATTGATCAGAATATAGATTATTTTGATATAGGCATAATTATGAGAAAGATAGACGAGATAGAATGTTCAGGAGAACAGACTAATGGTGACCTTATTTAGTGCCCTACGATATCAGGTGCGGGATTCTTGGACTTGTTTGATAATTTATATTCATGAATTAAACTGCTTCCAATTGTCATGTTGAACTGCTTGATTGATTGCATAATCGAATTGTTTGAATCATATGCATAACCGTATTAAATTAGAACTGATATGCACTGAAATCGCCTTATTGCGGGCCGCAATAACCCCCATTACGGGCCGAAATCAACAGAGCAGCTCAAAGTATAGCCTCTGAATGCTTTGTTGCGGGCCGCAATGAATGTAGCAGAATAAAGTATAGTCTCTGAATGCTTTGTTGCGGGCCGCAACCACATCCATTGCGGGCTACAATGAGAGCCTGAAAAATGCCAATAGGAGCTGGAAATTGTCTGGTAATTAAGTTGCGAGCCGCAATAACCCCATTTCGGTCCGAAATGAATATCACAGTTGTATTTGCATGTTGAATGGTATATCGTTTGTTTGTGTTCTTTTGTTTTGGAACTACGGTCGAAAGTCCCCAACAATTTGTGACTATCTGGGATGGTCGGTAACGTTTCGAAGTCAACGCTGGGCGAGGACTCGAAACCATATGCGCATATGAGTATAATTAATCACTGTTGGGCAGTGATTGATTAAGATCAGTCAATGCTGGGCAATGACTGATCGTGACGGAGACTTTGGGTGACTGTGAGGAAACGATGAAATGGTGTCATATCCAGTCTGGGACAGGAATGACAGTTTGGTTTGACGTGTTGCGAATGGACGATTCTGAGCTTATTGCATACGAATTTTTATCTGATTATGAACCAGACCTTAGTTAATGGTTAAGCCAAAGCAATGCGGATGGGTGTCAGATAAAGGGTCTAGCTTGGTGGGCCATCTGTAGGTGTCAGTGACACTACAGATGTGGGTTGGATAAAGGGTCCAGCTCGGTGGGACATCCGTAGATGCTACCAGCTGTAATAAAGTGAGTTAAGCCAAAAACGTGCGTGTTTGAGATTCATCTTGGAAATTCCGTAACTTGTGTTTCATTGGGTAAATTGTTGTCGATCATATGCACTTGCTTTATTGATGAATATGTATCTGTCTGAACTGCTTTTGTATGGTTTCATTTTTGAATATAGATTTTGATTGCAAGTCCAATAATCTAAACTGTGGCAAATTCGCACTGAGGAATAATATTATTATTTCTCACCCGTTTCTCCTTGTGGGATTCGCAGGTTCGTTAGACGAAGACAGAGAAACATTTTTGGGGTTAAAATTGACAGCAATGCCATCTAAAGGTTTGGGACTTGGGGTATTATATCTGACAGGGTGCAGAGAATATATCTCTAGCATCATCCACTGTAAAATGTCAGATAATTATTGTAATTAAATTGAGATGTGAGAAAAATAATGGATGCTATTGGCAATGCATAAAAATATCCATGCCTAAGGTTACGCATATTGAATGGTAAGATAGAAGCGGTAAGAATCGTCGCACCTCCAGATTTGGGGTGTGACACCCGAAGAGGCGTTTCCAACGCTGCGGACGAAGCTTTGTCACCGGTACGGTGAGGCTTGGAGGTAGTAGTCGGGGCTGATGCACAAGAATCTCCTGATGCGCCAGCCGCTGCGGGGGTAGACCGTACGGGGCTCTCTGAAGAAGAGGTTAGCCGTTTGCCTGAGGATTTGCGGAATCTCCACGCCTGCCTGCTTAAGGCACCATATTATATGGAGGACGTAATGTTTGATATCCCCCCGAGGTTCTCCTACACGAAGGCAGGACAGTCGTGCTGCCTTTCAAAGAATTCAAGGACTTTCTACATGCCTCATCAAGCGATAAATGGCTCGATGTGGGAGTCGTCACCGTTTTCCTCTTGTTAGTGACCAAAAATCATATATATCATGTGTATAGCACTCAAATATATATTCTATGTGAAATGATGATTTTTCAGGATGATACAACAAAAACAGTATGTGGATTGTGGGAAAGATAAGGTGAACTCATGTGCATTCTTGGACCCCGGCGCCACTAATGGTACGATGGTGCAATATCAGCTGAAAGATACTGTCCAGTACTTGTGTTCAGCGATGCATAAGGCTCATTCGGGAAATAAGAAATTTATTCTCCTGCCATACCACCAGAGGGGCCACTAGTGTTTGATTGTGATTGTGCCACTTGAAAATTTGATTTTCATCATGGATTCTTCACAGCCCGAACCGGGCATCACTCCTCAGGACTCCAAATGATCTGCACTCCAATAAGAGAGTAAGCAATAGTAATTCACTTGGTTTGATTTTTTCCCAATTATATAGAACAAATTGTGGAATTGCTAATTACATTCACTCAATTTTGTAAGGACTTTTCTGCAATATCTTAAAGATCGAGGAATGCAAAGCACGAATCCGAAGCATAAAAATAAGTTGTGTTTCAGGTGGCAGCCGGTGAGGACACTATAATTTTTATAATTTTATATTTTTGTTCAAAAATTTATTGTCATTCTAATATAGGCCGGTAAATGAAAATTTCAGTGCCCGCAACAGTTGCAGGGTTGGGAATGCGGTTATTACTGTCACACCCCGCGGCCAAGGGTCGCGACAGTCCCCTGCCGTAAACATACAACACCGTGTATGCTTACCAGGCAATTAATAATTCATTTAGAAAATACGCAACACATGACATAAAACAAGTTTATAAACATAAATCAGAGTACATAGTCTGGTCAGAGTAATCATACAACAAAAGTATCTCATCCGGATACCAACCATCAGGCTTAACCTAGAACTATACAACAAAAATATATATATATCTATATCTAAGGTCATATGAGGGCACTCTACCAAGGGCCCACTACTCGCGTGCCTCCCCAGAACCAGTCGCACCTGAACCTGTAAAAATTACCCGAAGGGTGGGGGTGAGAATAAATTCTCAGTGCGAATTTGCCACAATCAAGTTATTGGACTTGCAATCAGAATTCATATCCAAAAATGAAATCCATACAAAATTACATTAACAGTTCAAACACAATATATAAATTGATGCACATGCTGGACAACAATAATCGAATGAAATACAATTTACGGAATTTCCAAGATGAAATCCAAACAAAACACGTATTTGGCCTAACTTATCTCATTATGACTGGTAGCACCAACAGATGTTCAATCGAGCTGGACCCTTTGTCAAACCCTCATCTGTAGGGTTACTGGCACCTACAGATGTCCCACCGAGCTGGACCCTTTATCTGACACCCATCTGCAGTGCTTTGGCTTAACCATTTACTAAAGTCTGGTTCGAAGTCAGCTATACAGCTCGGCTTTACAAATGCATCTACACGGAATCAAAGTCAGCCATCTGGCTCTACTTTGCAATTTCATTCAAATAAGGTCAAAGTCTGGCAAATTCATTTTACAGGTCAACGGATAGGTCACCGTCACCTTATCCAGCTACCTAAACAGGTCAGCCTGGCAAATTCATTACACAGGTCAACGGATAGGTCACCGTCACCTTATCCAGCTACCTCTACGGGTCAGCCTGGCAAATTCAGAAACAGGTCAACGGATAGGTCACCGTCACCTTATCCAGCTACCTCTACGGGTCAGCCTGGCAAATTCAGAAACAGGTCAACGGATAGGTCACCGTCACCTTATCCAGCTACCTCTACGGGTCAGCCTGGCAGATTCATTCACACACAGAATAATGAACAGAACACATCAATTGACAACCATACGAATATGCAAATCAACCATCTCACAACAATTCAGTTCTAATTCAATTGAGTTATGCACATGAATCACACAATTTCAAATTATGCAGCAATCAACATACAACATGACAATCGAAAACAATTTAATTCCTGAAAATGAAACATCAAACAAGTCCAAGAACCCCGCACCTGATTACGAAGAGCGTATTTCGCACTTATGGTTTGGACGTCTCGAAAGGTCCCGCAAACTCTTGCTCACCCGAGCCTACACCTATACCAACATACATACTTGATTTAAATCTTTGTTCCAAGCACTTATTCTTAAACCCTAATTTGGTCGAAATCCAAATTAATCGCTAATTGACAAGGTTGAGGGTAAGGTTTACCGATTACGAATCTATTCGGTTGGACTGGCCTAATCAATCACTGACATTTTCTCAAATTTCTGATTTGGTACCCAAAAACCCTAGAAAAAGGAAATCCAAAATTGAGAGGAATTCGAGAAAAGAATCGACAAATAATCAGCAAGGAGGTCGAAGGAGATAGACTACCAGCAATTTAAGCCCAAATCTCGGGTTAAAAATGAAAATCCAAACCATCGAGAAATCTGAGATTTTGGAGAGGAAAGGGAAGAGAAGGAAATACCGAATAGGAGGGTTAGAAGAGATCTACGGCCACTTTCTCGGTTCCAACTTTGATTTCTCGGACTTTTGAGCGACTTGGAAGGATTTGGAGCTCCTTTTTCTTTCTTCTTTTCTTTCGTTGGGCGGACCTCACCAGAACAGGGAAGGGGCGGAATGAGGGAGTGAGAGAGAGAGACACAGAAATTTCATAAAATAAACCCTCAACGCATCCAGTGTGGGTCGTTCACCCGCACTGGATCTGAGTGCGGACGCAGTCAGTACTTAGGCAATTTTCATCAACTCTCAATACATCCAGTGTGGGTCCTTCACCCGCACTGGATCTGAGTGCGGACGCACTCAGTACTTAGTCGAATTTTCGTCAATTCTCAATACATCCAGTGTGGGTCCTTCACCCGCACTGGATCTGGGTGCGGACGCACTCAGTACTTAGTCACATTTTTCGTCAAAATTTCACTTGTCAAGAAAAGTCCGAGCCTAATGCATCCGCATTCTCCTCCAGTGCGGGTCAACCACCCGCACTCACTACTTAGAAGTCGTTTTGAAGAAAAATCATATCACAGGAGACTCATGAGTGCGGACGCACTGATATCCAGTGTGGGTGGTTCACCCGCACTGACAGAAATTCAGAAAACGAGTTAAAGGAACAAGGTGCCAGTGCGGATGGACCACCCGCACTCACCACCAGTGCGGACGCAGTGAAACTGCTGAGTGTCAGAATTTCGTGTTTCCAACGCAGTTTCTATTCTTTTAGCGAACTAGGGACGTGTTTTAAAGGTCAAATTAGATATACTTGTCTGGGAACATTATTTTAGATTTTTGATTCCTAGTTTATCAATAGAATTTTCGATTATGTTTTTAAACATTCTAATTATTTTATTGTTGAAACTTTCGATACGTAACAATTACTCGATGATTTATATGTTTCACTTTGTCGAACACATACAATTCATTTGGCCACGATATCCGGTATGTAATTCATATGTTTGCCTTGACTTGTCCATATAATTAATATTGATTTCCTCTAATATTTTATTCTACTAAATTTGTTTTATTAGTTGCATTGTTATAATTACAATATTTATTTTTATAAAGCAAAACAGAGATGTAGTTGTTATATTGTATTTTTCTAATAACCTACATATTTTGAATTTTTGGCAGCATAAATCGAAGAAAAAGGCAGGGCATTACACCAAGGAAGAGATAGATTATTTTAGATGTATGTGGGCAAGGTGGTTTCAAAATGAATTTTGTAAACCAGAATATGGATTTGTATAATTTAGTGTGCATGAATTTTTGATATAATTTAGTGTACATGAATTTTGTTTAGGTTGTATTCTGATATATTCTTTGTTTTGGAATTGATTTTTAATGGCTAGCAAACTGGAGGCTAGCCAAAACATAAAATAAAAATTGAAAAAAAATATAACCATTCTACACGGATGTTTCACAAAAGTCCGTGTAGAAAGCCAAATAAAGAGCAAATAAAAATATAAGATAGCTACATGGCTGCTTATGTAATGATCCGTGTAGAAATAGTTATTCTACACGGATATTTTGATAGACATCCGTGCAGAAACATGATCGTACACGGCCTTTTAGTTAAATATCCGTGTATAGATCTCCACTAATTGTACACGGTTGTTTATGTAATGAGCCGTATAGAGACTATTTCTACACGGATATTAACCTAAAAGTCCGTGTAGATAGAGTAATCGTACACGGATGTTTATGTAATAATCAGCTCCTGGCAAGGAATTGGACACGGTTGTTCAAGTAATAAGCCGTGCAGAATAACTATTTCTACACGGATATTAACCTAGAAAGTCCGTGTAGACAGAGTAATCCTACACGGCTGTTTATGTTCCAATCCGTGTAGCTCGGCTTTCGAGAGCACCACTTGGCAAGGAATTGGACACGGTTGTTCAAGTAATAAGCCGTGCAGAATAACTATTTCTACACGGATAATAACCTAAAAAGGCCGTGTAGACAGAGTAATCCTACACGGCTGTTTATGTTACAATCCGTGTAGCTCGGCTTTGGAGAGCGCCACTTGGCAAGTAATTGAACACGGTTGTTTATGTAGTGATCCGTGTAGCTCGGCTTTGGAGAGCGCCACTTGGCAAGGAATTGGACACGGTTGTTTATGTAATGATCCGTGTAGCTCGGGTTTGGAGAACGCCACTTGGCAAGGAATTGAACACAGTTGTTTATATAATGATCGTGTAGCTCTCAGGAATTGCACACGGGTAAATATCCGTGTATAATTTATTCAGGGGATTATACACCCTCGTACTCCACACGGCAGGAAATCCGTGTAGCTCCCCTGTTTATGTCCGTGTACAATGACCATTTCTGTAGTAGTGTAACTCATATTTTGAGTTTGAATCCGGACGCCCAATTTGCCCTGGAACGAATATTAAAGATCCCGTACATTCTACATTAGATTGAATTGATCCGGATTCTGATGGGACAGTCCGGATCTAAACTCAAAATTTGAGTTACTTGAGGGGATCCACACTCAGAATATAGCATGCCACTAATTGCAAACTTCTAGACAAGCCATTATTCGCTTCGATTTGATGTAGCAATCTTTGGATACTGGTTCTAATTGCGTATGAGAAATAATATATATACTCACAATTTTTTGATACAAACTCTTATATATTCTCATTTGGATCACTCTCCGTACTGATTGGAACAAAGAGGTAGCTGCATTTATTTAATTTCTATCAAACTTAAAATGATCAATTTAATTTAACAAAATAGATTCATAATCTTTTGGCTTACTAATGCAAAGATTCTATATGAACATGAAACATGCCGAAACATAAAAAAGGAGTATACATACATATTTTATTTTTAATGAGTGTAAATCCTGCACAAATGAATACATAATTTATACTTTATTAGCATTAGGGGTGGATCTACATTTAACCTAGGGGTGCTAGGCCACCCCCAAGATTTTAAAATTTTTAATCACGTATATTGAAATTTAATTTAATTTAAATTTCCACAAAATGTTTATATAGTTCAGCTCTCCTCATAAAATGTTATAGTAGATGTGTGCTTGTAATCTAGTGGTCATGACTCCCTCACTACAAGTACACATAAAATGCTACATGTGTGTTTGTAAATTAGTGTGACCAATGACATATCACAGTTGACGGAGGACTAATTGAAAGGTCCTCAAGTGAGATAATGAACCCCATGATGTATCTCTTCCTGGATGATGTCACATCCCTATCTAAACCATGTAATACTTATTTAAATTAATAGTCCTTCTAAGAAAATTATTTGAATTTCAGTTTATTTTTCAATTGACAATTATAAAATAAATTTTACTTAAGATATCGCTAGCTAATTCGTATATGCATGCATGATTCACGTTTTTTATAAAATTTGAATTTATAAATGGTTAATTTACAAGGTTCGTTCTTAACAAACGTAAATTATGCACTAATTTACACAGGATTTGTACTTTATTCGCACTATAAATCAGTGTAAATCATATTTTAGTTAGCATGAATGAAGTCAAAAGCTATGTATCAATTACTGTTTACAAATGATGTATAACTTATGTTGTTGTTTGAAAAAATAAAAATAATTAAATACTTTATTAAATGTTGCTTAACCATTTTTTTAATTAAGACAAAGGGTTTTGTAACATCTTCCAAATTTTCATTTGTGACAATCGTGTAACATTATTTGCAGTATCAATATTGGGAATGATATAATTAAGACAATTAAATGAGTGAGGCTAGGTACTTTGCAATGCGCAGATCATTCTATGCATTAGATTTATATTTGCATTTTCCAAGTTCAAATAGTCGATCCAAACCACTCAACATTATTATCAGCATATTATTGGAAAATAGTAATTAATTGATACATCATTTTTTTATTTCATTCGTACTAACTAATATATATGACCGATCTGCACTAATTTAGGGCTTATTCGGATATATGTCTCAATTTCCATGAGAATGAGTGAAATTTGAGGTAAAATGGGTAATTTAAAATTTTGAAATGAGTGTTATTAGAAAAATCAATAAATTAGGTAAATTTGTGAGTTTTTGAACTTTAGAAGGGTAAATATGATATTATGAATTTTAAAGGGGGAAATACGTAATTTCAAGGTTTTTGAGGGGGATACATGAAATTCCCCATATGAATAGAATTACAGAATTTAGAAAGCTGGGATTGGAATAAAAACATAAGAGATGCGGTCTACTCAAGTCTTCGTCTAACAGGAAAACAAGAGCACATGTCCGCAATAAATTCTAGTCAAGTCTTTGTCCGATTTTTTTTTATTAATATCTAACATTAAATAAAAATTAATGCAAATGCCCACAACTACTTTGTGGAAATTATAAAAATAGTCCGACCTCGGAGATTCTCAGCAGTCCACGATAATTTCTTTATTTACTAAAAAAATTTTGAACCGGGATTAATAACTTAGATTCAAAATATTTTTATTTTTTGCCAGTAATATACAAAGAAATATTTTAATTTTTCTTACAGCTACAAAAATTTCCAATTGAAAAATGTTAATTTGAATTATTTGTCGCAGTCTTTGTAGTAAATTCAATTATATAGTATTTCATCTATATATTTTAAAAGAAATATATAAATATTTCTAATATTTTAATAGAAAATTAAAAAAATCACAAAATTTTCTAATTAAATAAAAAAATACAAATCCGACAATTTCGGCCACAAAAAACACTGTTTCAAATGTCAAATCAAAGAAAAAAAATATTATGTGCTAACCGTCGAGAATCTCAACGGTCTAGACATTTTTATAATTTTCACAAAATCGTGAGCATTTCTATTAATTTTTATTTAATGTTGGATATAAATAAACATCTCAGCGATCTTGTCCCTTCTAGACTGTAATTATTATTATTGTTGAACGTGATATCCGGGAAATTTGCAAGTCGTTTGCAGGTCAACACCTAATACAGTTTTGTAATCATTCTTGCTTTTAATATTAATAAATTATATATAATTTATCTTTTTTTCCCTACGACAAAAGATATTGGGAGCTTTAGAAGTCACCTGCTTTTTGGAAAAGCAAATCCACTACTCGCGTGATAATGTGAAATTAATTTGCTGATCAAAAGTGACCCAATTTGTACTAAATATGCACCCAGAAATATTATGCACACCCGAAAGCGTTCTTTTTTGTACATCAAAACATAAAAATACTTAGAAACAAAAATCTCAGACCGGAAAACAAAGTAAAGAAAAAAAATTGAAACTTTCAAAAAATGTAACTTGAATTTATTACCTGCTTTTTGGACATTTTTCTAATACTTTTTAACAATTATTACTTTTTGTGATTAAATTTTTACATTATTACTTAATTTTTAATTATTTCGTAGCAATATTTCAGAAAAGGAATTCAAAAATCAACACGGCACGTCGAAATAGGCCTTACCAAGTCGTGTTATGCTGATGAACGTATTTTGTTAAGCTTCAGCACTGTGTGGCACGACACAACACTACATGTTTCAAAATTTAGACGTGTTGGAACGACACGTGTTCCGAGCATGCCTAAACACGGCAAGACGGAACACGGCACGACACAACTTCAATAAACTATCTCAAAAAAAATTATATGTATGAAATTATTATTCATATTTGAATTTTTATAATTTAATAAAATATACGTATGAAATTAAAAACTATAAAGTAGGTAATTTTGAGGTCTTTCATACATGAATATGTAAGGATATGCAATATTGATTGACCAAAAGTTAAAATGATTTCAATGAAAAAAGGTTCAATAAAATTATTTTAAAATTGAATTCTTGTGGTTGTAACGAGTAATTTGTAAATTCATGCATAAATGAAAAACAAATATCTCACTCTAATTATTGTGTTTGTATACTAATTAAAGTAGATTTATTGTGTTTGTATACTAATTAAAGTAGATTTATTGTGTTTGTATACTCATGTGCATGAGTTGGTTCATGTACTCATAAAATCTCATCCTGCACAATCCCATGACAACCGAAACATTTACCCTCATTAAGGTCTTAATGAATCCTTGTACAATCATGTAGAAACTAAAATTGTACAACAACGTGAATAATACACGAGTAAGTGATATCTTACGTAAATTTTATATCATAATTGTCAATAGAAAAATTACCTGAACCCCAATAATATTCTTTGAAGGATTAGAAATTAAATTGAAAATAATTATTAGTTGACAATATAAATTACAGAAATTATATCAATTTTTTGAATGAAGATTGGGAACGAGTGAATGATATAATTAAAACAATTAAATATACTCTAACAATTAAATTAAATCGGGTGGAATAATAGAAGGTTGAGATGGATGTGCTATAAATTATAATTAATGGACAAAATTAAGGGAAAGCTTAATTATGGAGATTCTCATACTTTTCATTTACGTGGCACTCGAGTCATCCTTTCAACGGAGGAAATATGGTCTATATTTTGCCAACAACTGTTTAATTAATTAGTCCTTTTACTGTTCAATTCCCTCGTCAACTGTGATAGGTCTGGTCAATTACCCAATTGCACCACCATTAGTTTATTTCTAACAATTATTTAAGATTATCATCATCCTCCTATATATAAATCAGGCCACATACTCTCTTGAAGCCATCAATTAATATTCACACAACAGATCAAGCAATGAAGTTATTACTGGCAGTAGCCCTTCTGGTTCTGGTTTTGGTTCCATTACAGTGGGAGAATGCATGTGTGAGCGGGTCAGACTCAGACTCAGACTCAGACTCAGTACAGTGCAGGGAAGAGGAGAGGTTGGCTCTTCTGCACATCAAAGCTTCAATTCACTTTCCTATTCACTCTTTAGATGGCAAGTGGGAAGGCAAGGAGTGCTGCAGATGGGAAAGAGTCACCTGCCATCCAATCACCGGCCACGTCACTCAACTTCACCTCGGTTTATCCTTAGATGACTTGTTCGATTATTTTCATGGGGGTATTTTACTAAATGCGAGTATGTTCTTGCCTCTCCGTCAACTAAGATCTCTGTCATTATCTCGGCATGGCATATACAATTGTACAGATGGTGCTGGTATGTATCTTCACGTTTCTTTCTTCTTTAAGCATTAATTAACGTACTTCTCATTTTGCTTTAGCATTTGTTTTGGGTACGGGTACTTAACATATATATATGCTTAATTTGTGAAGACTATAAAACTACTTAACTGTAATTGCTCAAATTTTAAAACAACTTACTTAGGGGTGTCAATGGGTACAGTACGGGTCGGGTGGAGGCATTTTCATACTCATATCCATTAAAATTTGACTTTACCCTACCATACCCTACCCTTACCCATTAATATTATCGGGTAAGAAAATAGTAGCAGATGAATAATGGATAATGTTAATATAATAAGAGGAGGGATCCAATTACACCCCTGTGTTATGACTTATGCGTTCGAACTTAATTGGTCACTTACGGTGTACAATACTCAATCAATTCGGTCGGCTCGGTCGGTCCTACTCGGTTCCGATTGAGGGTAAGTATTTACGGCTAACTTAGTTTAATTAAATTTAGCATAACTAATTTATTTATAACTTTTAATTTGAAGATAAACTGTTTTAATTAAATTCTCTAAGTATTTAAAAAGAAATCCTATTTACTTATAAGATTAAAACACGTAAATAATTTATTAAGTTAAATATTGCGATTATTAACCACGTTTAGATGTTCGTAATGTAAAATACGTATTTTACTTCACGAGTGATGTGTGTACATGCAAAATTTTAATTTTTTTTACTTCATTTAGTCTAAAGTCAAGCGGTCAAAATTGATAAAAAAATGAATGATCTAAAATGAAGTCTTATAAGTTATTTTAATACATTCATTTTTTTATTGATTTTGACCGCTTGACTTTGTACTAAATAAATTCGAAAATTTCAAACTTTTGCATGTACACGCATCACTCGTGAAATAGGTCGGTTTGAACGGTTTGGATTCGTCTCGTTTGAAGTGAATTTCATAGATCATGGAGTTATGCTCACCAAAAGATTTGGTGAGCACATCACACCCTAGTTCTACTGTTACGTTAAGAAGTTTCAACAATAAGATAATTAAAAGGTTTAAAATAAATAAATAGAAACGGCGTTGGAAACATGAAATTCTGACAATCTACGGGTTCAGTGCGTCCGCACTGGTGGTGAGTGCGGGTGGTCCATCCGCACTGGCACCTTAGTTCCTTAACTGGTTTTCTGAATTTCTGTGAGTGCGGGTGAACCACCCACACTGGATATCAGTGCGTCCGCACTCATGACTCTCATGTACTATGAGTTTTCTTCAAAATGATGTCTAAGTAGTGAGTGCGGGTGATTGACCCGCACTGGAGGAGAATGCGGACGCATTAGGCTCGGACTTTTCTTGACAAGTGGGATTTCGATGAAAAAAATTTGACTAAGTACTGAGTGCGTCCGCACTCAGATCCAGTGCGGGTGAAGGACCCACACTGGATGTATTGAGAGTGATGAAAATTTGGCTAAGTACTGAGTGCGTCCGCACTCAGATCCAGTGCGGGTGAACGATCCGCACTGGATGCGTTGAGGGCTTACTTTATGAAATTTCTGTGTCTCTCTCTCTCACTCCCTCATTTCGCCCCTTTCCCTTCCTCTTGTGTGGTCCGCCCGAAGAAAGAAACAAAGAGAGAAAGAGAGCTCCAAATCTCTCCAAGTCGCTCCAAAGTCCGAGAAATCGAAGTTGGGACCGAGAAAGTGGCCGTAGATCTCCTCTAACCCTCCTATTTGGTATTCCCTTCTCTTCCTTCTTCTCTCCAAAATCTCGAATTTCTCGATTGTTTGGATTTTCATTTTTAACCCGAGATTTGTGTTTAAATTGCTGGTAGTCTATCTCCTCCGACCTCCTTGCTGATTAATTGTCGATTCTTTTCTCGAATTCCTCTCAATTTTGGATTTCCATTTTTTTCTAGGGTTTTTGGGTACCAAATCAGAAATTTGAGAAAATGCCGTTGATTGATTAGGCTAGTCCGACCGAATAGATTCGTAATCGGTAAACCTCTCCCTCAACCTTGACAATTAGCGAGTAATTTGAATTTCGACCAAATTAGGGTTTAAGAATAAGTGCTTTGAACAAAGATTAAATCAAGTGTATATGTTGGTATAGGTGTAGGCTCGGGTGAGCAAGAGTTTGCGGGACCTTTCGAGACGTCCGAACCATAAGTGCGAAATACGCTCTTAGAAATCAGGTGCGGGGTTCTTGGACTTGTTTGATGTTTCATTTTCAGGAATTAAATTGTTTTTCGATTGTCATGTTGTATGTTGATTGCTGCATAATTTGAAATTGTTGATTCATATGCATAACTCAATTAATTTAGAACTGAATTGTTGTGAGATGGTTGGTTTGCATATTCGTATGGTTGTCAATTGATGTGTTCTATTTATTATTCTATTGTGAATGAATCTGCCAGGCTGACCCGTAGAGGTAGCTGGATAAGGTGACGGTGACCTATCCGTTGACCTGTGTAATGAATTTGCCAGGCTGACCTGTTTAGGTAGCTGGATAAGGTGACGGTGACCTATCCGTTGACCTGTTTCTGAATTTGCCAGGCTGACCCGTAGAGGTAGCTGGATAAGGTGACGGTGACCTATCCGTTGACCTGTGTAATGAATTTGCCAGGCTGACCTGTTTAGGTAGCTGGATAAGGTGACGGTGACCTATCCGTTGACCTGTAAAATGAATTTGCCAGACTTTGACCTTATTTGAATGAAATTGCAAAGTAGAGCCAGATGGCTGACTTTGATTCCGTGTAGATGCATTTGTAAAGCCGAGCTGTATAGCTGACTTCGAACCAGACTTTAGTAAATGGTTAAGCCAAAGCACTGCAGATGGGTGTCAGATAAAGGGTCCAGCTCGGTGGGACATCTGTAGGTGCCAGTAACCCTACAGATGAGGGTTTGACAAAGGGTCCAGCTCGATTGAACATCTGTTGGTGCTACCAGTCATAATGAGATAAGTTAGGCCAAATACGTGTTTTGTTTGGATTTCATCTTGGAAATTCCGTAAATTGTATTTCATTCGATTATTGTTGTCCAGCATGTGCACCAATTTATATATTGTGTTTGAACTGTTAATGTAATTTTGTATGGATTTCATTTTTGGATATGAATTCTGATTGCAAGTCCAATAACTTAATTGTGGCAAAGTCGCACTGAGAATTTATTCTCACCCCCACCCTTCGGGTAATTTTTACAGGTTCAGGTGCGACTGATTCTGGGGAGGCACGCGAGTAGTAGGCCTTTAGTAGAGTGCCCTGATATGACCCTAGATATAGATATATTTTGTTGTATAGTTCTAGGTTAGGCCTGATGGTTGGTATCCGGATGAGATACTTTTGTTGTATTATACTCTGACCAGACTGTGTACTCTGATTTGTATCTAGAAACTTATTTTATATCATTTGCTGTGTATTTTCTGAATGAAATATTAATTGCCTGGTAAGCATACTCGGTGTTGTATGTTTACGGCGGGGGACTGTCACGAATTGTGGCCGCGGGGTGTGACAGTTCTCTTTGGTGGTATCAGAGCACAGGTTTAAGCCTTAACCAGACTAGTAGGATGCGGGAGTGGGGTATGTTATAAGTGGGTCGTGCAACTAACGATCTATCTATCGTAGTAATAAGTAAATACAAACTTAATAAGATTGTTTATTGTAAACAGAAGTATGGAAGTACGTCGAGGTAGGGGACGACCCCGAACGAGAGCTCGTGATCCTGTTCAGGATCTGCCTATCGAACCAGCCGGGAGTAGAGCTGAGACCGGACCTGCAGGGCCTGAGGTCCAGGGAGTGGATTTGGGACCTAGGGGTGTGCAGGACCGGGATCGAGATTTAGATGAGAGGTTGATTGCGGCTTACGAGAGAGGTCGCCAGGCAGAGAGACGTGATGCGGTACCCGAGGTACAGAGGGGTGCTCCTGAGGAGTTCAGGAGATTATATGACTCTTTCGTGCGTCTCAATCCACCTCGTTTTGATGGCACTGGTGAGTATGCCGTAGCAGAAGAATGGCTAGCTAATATGAATACCAAGCTGGTTCTGTGCCGAGCACCTGAGGGAGATATGGTGGAGCTGGCAGAACAGCAATTGGAGAGTGGTGCGAGATTCTGGTGGGACGGAGCCCGACGTGGTTATGCCGGGGAGGAGGTAAAGATTCCGTGGGAGTGGTTTGAGCAACAGTTCACTCGACGGTTCCTTAGTAACTTACAGCGAGAAGCGTTGCGGAGGAAATTTCTAGATTTACGGCAGAACGGGCGACCAGTGGCAGAGTATAACAACGAATTCCTCGCCCTATCCAGGTATGCCACAGATGTGCAGAATGAGGTGGGGAGATATCATAGGCAGTACTTGGATGGGTTGGATGGCGGGATATCGATGATTGTGGATACCCCAGCCGCTATTGAGCTTCAGGCTATGATGGATCATGCAGAGCAGGTGGAGTTGCACAGTAAGAGAAGAAGAATACAAATGAACGAAAGAAATGTCAAACAGAGAGAGGACCAGAACAGGCAGACGGTGAGGTCAGGGGGAGGCCCTTCGACGGCTAGACCACCTCCTAGGCAGATTATGGCACCTAGACCTCCTCCTAGACAGATAGCGACACCTGGATTCCGGCCGGGTTTTCCTTCCACATGGTGCCGTTCATGCGACCAGGCACATTCGGAGCAAGATTGCAGACGCTACAACCGCGCGTGCTTTACGTGCGGCAGTTTGGAGCATTGGGCAAGAGAATGCCCGAACGCTGCGGCAGGGTTCCAGAGAGACAGTGACATGAGGGGATCCGCAGGACGTGGGCGGAGTGGACCACCATTCCGTGGTCGAGGTGTTCCGCAGCTCAGCGGAGGCAGGACTGGTGGGCGAGTGGCAGCACATGCGCTTGGCATAGCGGAGACTGCACACGACGCGTCAGAGACTCTAGGTGAAGGTGATGGCAGTATACCTTCTGGTTCTCAGGCCGATGTGATGACAGGTATCCTTTCTATCTCGGGTCATTGTGCTCATTGTTTGATAGATACCGGGTGTAGCCACTCTATAGTATCGAAGGCGTTGGTGGGAAAATGTAACTGGCCAACCGAAACTGGTAACCAAATCCTTAGTGTCCAAACCCCTTTCGGTTCGACTGACCGAACAATCGCCATATGCCGAAACCGAAAAGTCAGAGTTGATGGGAGGGATCTCGATATAGACTTGTTAGTTATGGAGATTACGGGATATGACGTGCTGTTAGGGATGGATTGGCTAACAAGACATGCAGCGACAATTGACTGTCCGCACCGCAGGATTCGTTTTGCAACTGCAAGAGGTAGTATGTCGTGCATGCTTAACTGTAGAAAAGTTGGAGAGTTAATACCGTGCATTTCAGCTGTGGAAGTTAGGCATCTGATCGATTCTGGGTGCAATGCATATTTGGCGGCGATAGTGTACACCACTGCAGAAGTTCCTGAAATGAATATGATTCCGGTGGTGTCAGAGTTCATGGATGTGTTCCCAGAGGAGATAGTTGGACTACCACCCGAACGAGAAGTGGAGTTTGGCATAGAATTGATATCAGGCACGTCACCAATTTCTAAGACTCCGTATCGTATGGCCCCTGCGGAATTGAAAGAACTCAAGGCCCAGTTAGAAGAGATGCTGGAAAGCGGGTTTATTAGGCCGAGCACATCTCCATGGGGTGCTCCTGTGCTGTTTGTGAAGAAAAAGGATGGTACCTTGCGGTTATGCATTGATTACCGCGAATTGAACAAGGTAACCGTTAAGAATAGATACCCATTACCCCGAATTGATGACTTGTTCGATCAGCTGCAAGGATCTTTGATCTATTCCAAGATAGACTTAAGGACGGGGTATCACCAGCTGAGGATACGACCAACTGATGTAGAAAAGACAGCCTTCCGTACACGATACGGGCACTATGAATATCTGGTTATGCCGTTTGGGCTAACGAACGCTCCAGCTGCATTTATGGATCTGATGCATCGAGTGTTTCATGATCTGTTAGACTCGACAGTGGTGGTTTTTATCGATGACATTCTGGTGTATTCGCGATCCCGAGAGGAGCATGAGATACATCTGCGGATAGTGTTGCAGAGGTTGAGAGAGCATCAGCTGTTCGCAAAATTCTCGAAGTGTGAGTTCTGGCTCGAGAAAGTCACATTTCTCGGTCACGTGATATCAGGAGAAGGTTTGGCAGTAGATTCAGAGAAGATTCGAGCGGTGACCGAATGGAAAAGACCGGAGACAGTTACAGAGATTCGCAGTTTTCTGGGGCTAGCAGGTTATTACAGACGGTTCGTACTGGGATTCTCACAGTTGGCTGCTCCCCTTACGAAGCTGTTGCATAAGGGTGAGAAATTCGAGTGGGGTGCCGCACAAGATCAGAGTTTTCAGGAGTTGAAGGATCGGTTAGTATCTGCACCGGTTCTCGCCATGCCTATTACGGACGAGGAGTATACCGTCTACACCGATGCATCCCGATCAGGTTTGGGATGTGTGTTGATGCAGAAGGACCATGTTATAGCCTATGCCTCTCGGCAATTACGATCACACGAACAGAATTACCCGACCCATGATCTGGAGCTAGCTGCAGTGATCTTCGCTTTAAAGATTTGGCGGCATTACCTGTATGGAGTAAGGTGCCGTATTTTCACGGATCACCAAAGCTTGAAGTACATCTTTACTCAACGGGAATTAAATTTGAGACAGAGGAGATGGTTGGAGTTGATGAAGGACTATGATCTGGATATTCAGTATCACGCAGGGAAGGCGAATGTGGTAGCAGATGCGCTAAGTAGGAAGAGTCAGGTAAATCTGGCATCGGTTATCACCAGTGAGACTCACCTTCTCGAAGAAATGCGAAGAATGAATTTGTACGTAGGTGCATCTCGGGAGTTCGCATTTGAAACATCATCCCGTTTGATTGGAGACAGCGCTAGAGCAGGTACATCTGCTGTGGCCTCGATTATCTTGGCCGCGGTCGAGATTCGACCAGAATTACACGAGCAGATTCGAGCAGCACAACAGGAGGACTCAAAATGCCAGCAGTTTCGACAACATTATGAATCAAATGCAGACTCACCATTCCAACTCCGCGAAGATGGTATTCTACAGTTCCATGACCGAATATGCGTCCCGAATGACTTAGAGTTGAAGAAGTTGATTCTATCAGAAGCACATGACTCGGGGTACACCATTCACCCTGGAGAAGTTAAGATGTATCAGGATCTAAAACGACATTTTTGGTGGCCAAAGATGAAAAGGAACGTGCAAAACTATGTCGAGAAGTGCCAGGTCTGCCAACAAGTCAAAGCAGATAGACGGAAGAGGGCAGGATTACTAAGACCTCTTGAGATACCTACACGGAAATTTGAGTCGATCACCATGGACTTCGTGACTGGATTTCCGAAAACCGTCGGACGATACGATGCCATCTGGGTTATAGTGGATAGGCTGACGAAAATTGCACACTTCATTCCACTTCGGATCGAGACATCTGGAAGAGAGTTAGCTGATCTATTCTTACAATACCAGTTTAAATACCACGGTTGCTCGCGAAACATTGTCTCCGACCGAGACACTCGATTTACCTCTCACTTTTGGGGAAGCTTTCAGGAAGCCATGGGTACAAAGTTGAGATTCAGTACAGCACATCATCCGCAAACCGACGGTCAATCCGAACGAACGATACAAACCTTGGAAGATATGCTTCGATCCTGTGCTTTAAGTTTCCGAGACTCCTGGATCAACCATTTGTATTTGGTAGAGTTTGCGTACAACAATAGCTACCATTCGAGTATTGGAATGTCACCACAGGAGGCACTTACGGGACAGCAGTGTCGCACACCGCTGTGGTGGGGACCCGCAGGTACGTATTCACCTACCGGGCCCCAGATGCTAGAAGAGGTTGCTGAGAAGATGAAAGTCGTTCTGAGTCGGCTTAAGTCAGCCCAAGAGCGACAAAAGAAATATGCAGATGTTCATCGAAGGCTGCTGGAATTTCAGGAAGGGGATCATGTGTGGCTTCGAGTTTCGCCCGTCAGGGGTGTACATCGGTTCGGCGTTTCAGGTAAATTGAGTCCCCGATATATTGGACCGTTTCAGATTACGCGGCGAATTGGACCGGTGGCATATGAGCTTGCATTACCACCAGCATTGGACCGGGTTCATCCGGTATTTCACGTGTCACAGTTACGCCGGTATGTGCGAGATCCATCGCATTGCATCGATCACTCCGACTTGCATGTCCAAGATGACTTGACCTATCAAGAAGAGCCGATGCAAATAGTGGATAGAAAAGAACAGCGACTTCGGAGTAAGGTGATCAAGCTTGTTCTGGTCAAGTGGGGACGCCATTCGGAGAAGGAAGCAACATGGGAACTCGAGGCAAGCATACGTGAGAAGTATCCGGAACTGTTCGACGACTCAGGTACGCAATTCAGTTCAGTGGACTGAACTTTATTTTAAGGGGGGGAGAAATGTTACGTTAAGAAGTTTCAACAATAAGATAATTAAAAGGTTTAAAATAAATAAATAGAAACGGCGTTGGAAACATGAAATTCTGACAATCTACGGGTTCAGTGCGTCCGCACTGGTGGTGAGTGCGGGTGGTCCATCCGCACTGGCACCTTAGTTCCTTAACTGGTTTTCTGAATTTCTGTGAGTGCGGGTGAACCACCCACACTGGATATCAGTGCGTCCGCACTCATGACTCTCATGTACTATGAGTTTTCTTCAAAATGATGTCTAAGTAGTGAGTGCGGGTGATTGACCCGCACTGGAGGAGAATGCGGACGCATTAGGCTCGGACTTTTCTTGACAAGTGGGATTTCGATGAAAAAAATTTGACTAAGTACTGAGTGCGTCCGCACTCAGATCCAGTGCGGGTGAAGGACCCACACTGGATGTATTGAGAGTGATGAAAATTTGGCTAAGTACTGAGTGCGTCCGCACTCAGATCCAGTGCGGGTGAACGATCCGCACTGGATGCGTTGAGGGCTTACTTTATGAAATTTCTGTGTCTCTCTCTCTCACTCCCTCATTTCGCCCCTTTCCCTTCCTCTTGTGTGGTCCGCCCGAAGAAAGAAACAAAGAGAGAAAGAGAGCTCCAAATCTCTCCAAGTCGCTCCAAAGTCCGAGAAATCGAAGTTGGGACCGAGAAAGTGGCCGTAGATCTCCTCTAACCCTCCTATTTGGTATTCCCTTCTCTTCCTTCTTCTCTCCAAAATCTCGAATTTCTCGATTGTTTGGATTTTCATTTTTAACCCGAGATTTGTGTTTAAATTGCTGGTAGTCTATCTCCTCCGACCTCCTTGCTGATTAATTGTCGATTCTTTTCTCGAATTCCTCTCAATTTTGGATTTCCATTTTTTTCTAGGGTTTTTGGGTACCAAATCAGAAATTTGAGAAAATGCCGTTGATTGATTAGGCTAGTCCGACCGAATAGATTCGTAATCGGTAAACCTCTCCCTCAACCTTGACAATTAGCGAGTAATTTGAATTTCGACCAAATTAGGGTTTAAGAATAAGTGCTTTGAACAAAGATTAAATCAAGTGTATATGTTGGTATAGGTGTAGGCTCGGGTGAGCAAGAGTTTGCGGGACCTTTCGAGACGTCCGAACCATAAGTGCGAAATACGCTCTTAGAAATCAGGTGCGGGGTTCTTGGACTTGTTTGATGTTTCATTTTCAGGAATTAAATTGTTTTTCGATTGTCATGTTGTATGTTGATTGCTGCATAATTTGAAATTGTTGATTCATATGCATAACTCAATTAATTTAGAACTGAATTGTTGTGAGATGGTTGGTTTGCATATTCGTATGGTTGTCAATTGATGTGTTCTATTTATTATTCTATTGTGAATGAATCTGCCAGGCTGACCCGTAGAGGTAGCTGGATAAGGTGACGGTGACCTATCCGTTGACCTGTGTAATGAATTTGCCAGGCTGACCTGTTTAGGTAGCTGGATAAGGTGACGGTGACCTATCCGTTGACCTGTTTCTGAATTTGCCAGGCTGACCCGTAGAGGTAGCTGGATAAGGTGACGGTGACCTATCCGTTGACCTGTGTAATGAATTTGCCAGGCTGACCTGTTTAGGTAGCTGGATAAGGTGACGGTGACCTATCCGTTGACCTGTAAAATGAATTTGCCAGACTTTGACCTTATTTGAATGAAATTGCAAAGTAGAGCCAGATGGCTGACTTTGATTCCGTGTAGATGCATTTGTAAAGCCGAGCTGTATAGCTGACTTCGAACCAGACTTTAGTAAATGGTTAAGCCAAAGCACTGCAGATGGGTGTCAGATAAAGGGTCCAGCTCGGTGGGACATCTGTAGGTGCCAGTAACCCTACAGATGAGGGTTTGACAAAGGGTCCAGCTCGATTGAACATCTGTTGGTGCTACCAGTCATAATGAGATAAGTTAGGCCAAATACGTGTTTTGTTTGGATTTCATCTTGGAAATTCCGTAAATTGTATTTCATTCGATTATTGTTGTCCAGCATGTGCACCAATTTATATATTGTGTTTGAACTGTTAATGTAATTTTGTATGGATTTCATTTTTGGATATGAATTCTGATTGCAAGTCCAATAACTTAATTGTGGCAAAGTCGCACTGAGAATTTATTCTCACCCCCACCCTTCGGGTAATTTTTACAGGTTCAGGTGCGACTGATTCTGGGGAGGCACGCGAGTAGTAGGCCTTTAGTAGAGTGCCCTGATATGACCCTAGATATAGATATATTTTGTTGTATAGTTCTAGGTTAGGCCTGATGGTTGGTATCCGGATGAGATACTTTTGTTGTATTATACTCTGACCAGACTGTGTACTCTGATTTGTATCTAGAAACTTATTTTATATCATTTGCTGTGTATTTTCTGAATGAAATATTAATTGCCTGGTAAGCATACTCGGTGTTGTATGTTTACGGCGGGGGACTGTCACGAATTGTGGCCGCGGGGTGTGACATCTACTCTAATTAAATTTAGCATAACTAATTTATTTATAACTTTTAATTTGAAGATAAACTGTTTTAATTAAATTCTCTAAGTATTTAAAAAGGAATCCTATTTACTTATAAGATTAAAACAAGTAAATAATTTATTAAGTTAAATATTGCGATTATTAACCGCGTTCTAATGTTCGTAATGTAAAATACGTATTTTACTTAATTTCTCTAATAGGTCAATTTAATTTATTTCTAAGTACGTATATAAAATAAACCACGTCATTAACCAATTTTTATAACTATCAAAATAATACGAAAAATCGTTAATATGTTGTTAATTAATTGTCCTTATTAATTAACAACATATTTTATATTCCTTTAAATTTTCAGAATGTTTAATAATATTATTACTAATATTAATACTAAATAAAAATACTTAACTATGTTAAAAATTAATTTAATTTAATTTAATTTAAATGTGTTAATCCTAATTAACTATGATTGGGACTTTTATTTTTTTTTTATCATTTATTTAAAAATCTAAATCCAAGGTCAATTCTAATTTAAATTCATTGGCCCAGGTTATTAAAACAATTTGCATGCGTATATGATTTTCGGATTGGGCCCCATTTCAATTTTCCAAATTTCATAACCGACGACTCCATATTTTAATTATCCCATTTCTTACAATTCAGCCCCTCTAAATAATAATTATCCCATTTCTTACAATTCAGCCCCTCTAAATAAGAAAATTACTACACGTCAAGAATTTACAACTACACCCCTTAATCTTATACAAATTACGTTTGGGTCCCTATAAGTACCAGAATCGTAACAGAGCCAGAAAACACACTGGTACCAACATAGTACCAGTCAAGCAAAACAGCACAAGCAAACAAGACAGCCACCAAGGCCGTATCAGAACAGAGACAACACAAGCCAGCACACACAACCAAAAAGGCAGGTACTGGTATCGTTCCAGTCAGCCAAAACAGAAGGCAAAACAGGGCAACAAACAACAAGGCAGCACAGCACAGGAACCAGCAAAGACTGGTACGGACAGTGTACCAGTCACGCAAAACAAGAGGCAAAAATCAAAGCAACAGGCAGCAAGCAACACAACACCAAAAACCAGCAAAACATGGCACAGCCACGCACAATTAACACAAGGCACCGGGAAAAAGAGAGACCAGTATAGCAGGGGTGCATAAAACCATGTCAACAATCGCAACCCCGAAAATCCCCAATTCATCCCGCGATTAAGTCTGGAAAATCAACAACCCGCACTCAATCAATCAATATTCCCAAAATTCATCATCGCTAAGAAATTCAACAACTCGTGCGAGACTTTCAATGATTCAAAATATACGACAATTTCTCTTCAAGCACAAATCAACAATTAAAAGGGGCTCGAGTATTTACCCGAATGGAGACAAATCAGAGAGAGATAGAGGTATTCAACCTGATAAGTATCGTGACAGAGGCAAAATAGTCAAGGCGTCAGACGTTCTCTGACGGCCGTACCGTCCCGAGGGCGATGCGAGGGCCGTACCGTCAGACGTTCTCTGACGGCCGTACCCGAATAGTCAAGTCATCGCGTCACGAGGGCGATGCGACAGCGGTAGGTCGAGTGGCGACTTTCGTACCCAAGAGAGAGAGGCGGGACCTTCCGTTTAAATGAAGCGAGGGAGGTGGTAGGGCCGGCGTAACATAGAGGGAGCAAGAAGGCGAACAGGAGGGTGCGGCCCACCTCCAAGGGGGAGAGCGAGAAGGGAGAGGGGTTTGAAAAAAAAGAGGGCGGCCCCAGTGGCAGGGAGATAAGAGTGAGGGAGAAGGAGAGGAAAAAAAAAAGGGGAGGGCTCCCTTGAGATTCGTGCTGAGTTTAAATGAACGGTCGAAAAAGATTTCAGAGTTTTTATGAATTTGATTATTTTGATATTAATTGGGTTTAATCCAACAAATCCAAAGGAATTTTCGGATGTTCAGAACCTAACGTACGATTCAATTTATATTTTCATTGGAATTTAATTAATAATTTCGTTGACATTTGCATTCTTATTTAGAAATTTTTATTTGTGAAATTAAATCTAGAATTTGTTTAAAATTACTAACTAGTTTCTTAACTAATTTATATAACTAATTTATTCAATTTAAAATTATTTAGTTGTAAAAATCTTAATTCTTAGACTTAATTAATTAATTCGATTTAGCAAAATTTAGTAGGATAAAATGTACAAGTCATTCGAATCAACGGAAATGGGCATTTAGAAATTAGTACAAATTTTTTTTATTATTCATTGTTTTTAATTTATAATTTTATTATCAATTTCTTATGAACTTCATCTAAATTTATAATAACATTGTTATTATTATAATTTCGTAATCATAATCATGTCACTAAAATTTGTATTTTAAATTATACAACACTAGAATCCCCTCGTACACTTTTATGCATTTCGAATCTAATGTCTTGAATTAAATTTTTGAAGTTAAATCGATAAAATTAGAATTTTTATTTTAGTTTAAAATTGTCGTTATAATGTTTTAATGTGTTTGTTAATTAGCTAAATTTTTTAATTAGTCTAAATTTGTAATTTGCTAGTTAATAAATAACTTTAAAATTCCCGACTATAACAATACGGGTCGAATAAATGGCTAAAAAGATACCATTGACACCCCTAAACTTATTTATTGATGATATCTAACATGATTCTAGGGAAAGGTCATAATAAATGAATTTGTAGTAAATTAAGGCACCAAGCCTTTACTATAAATTACTTGCACTTTCCAATTGTATTTCACAGATGCGAATTTCTTGTAGAACAGATGCGAATTTCTAATAATATAGACAACAGTAGTGATCTGCCCATCAACGGTAACAAAATTAAGTTAATTAATTAATGTTTATTTATTTAATTTATTGATTAAGAATGGTTCTCCATGTATTCATGCATGATCCATCTTTTGTATTGAATGACATATACTTAATTGATCAAATACCACCTATTCTTTTGTCAGGGTTTGAATCTTGGTCCAACTTAACTAAGCTACAGATGCTAGACCTTTCATACAATTTCGACCTCCCTGGAAGCATCATTTCCTCCTTGGCCAAAGTATCATCACTTCGAGCACTTTATCTGGATGGTATTTCTATCGGAGGCCCTGTCAAAGGTAACCTCGATCTCATAAATGAACCATTTTATATTATATAATAACAACAACAAGTCTTCTTTTATATATTTTCTTAAATCTGACCCATATTTTAATGGAACAATCTGACAGAGCTTATAAATGCACTAAATTTGGAGGTGCTTAGTCTAAGCTATTGTGGGCTTTCTGGGAGTTTACCCTATTTGGGACATTGGTCTTCTCTAAAAGCCCTTTCGTTGGCGGACAATGATCTAAATGACACTTCATCATTAGAAGGTAATTATAATGTAATACACAATTGAACCTTGTTGTCAATAGGAAAGAAGTTATAATTTCTGTAGTATCTCTACACCAGTAGATCATAGATGTTTGACTAACATAATTAACAATATTAATTATTCTTGTTGTCTGGTGGTATTAGATCTTAATTAGTCATTTACTAATGGTACGTAGGGCTGCAATGAATAGTTAGATAAGGGCCCGGTTATATTTTTACTTATCTTAATGCATATTAAGGAAACTTTGCAATTCTCCTTGAAGACTTGAACCATTGCTTTGGGCACTTTAAAATAATCTAAACAGTCTTCCACTTATAAATTCTCTACTTCATATCTGAACAATTGATATATATTTTTAATTTATGTAATTCAGTCCATAAAATTAATGTTTATTTTTATATCTTTTTGTAGCTACTTCTATATATGTGTTTCAGCTATAACACCGAGTCTTAAAACAAAATAAAAAACAGAAAAAAAAATGAAAACATAGAAATGAAGAAACGCTAGCTATCTCATAATTGACCTCATCGGTTTCACCTGAGTAATATATCTTATTTAATGATATCTTTCTTGTTAACATTAATTATAGGATTATGCCAACTGAAGAATCTCGAAGAGTTAGATCTTTCATATAACGGTTTCGCTGGAAATCTTCCACCTTGTATGGGAGATCTTTCTTCTCTGAAGCTAATCGACTTGTCATCTAATCAATTTGAAGTAAAATTTCCCTCCTCTATTTTTGAGAGACACGTGTCCCTAAGGTACCTTTCCCTATCTGGTAACCAGCTTCAGGGGACTCTATCAACAAGGGCATTTTTTAATCATTCTAATCTTGAATTTTTGGGGCTCTCAACAATGGCATCGAACTTCCGAGTCGAAGCTGTGAATCTACCTTTTCAGCTTCAGGTTCTTGAACTCGCTAATTGCACTCTTGATGTTGAGCCCATTTTCTTGTATTCTCAGTATAAATTACGAGCGTTGGACCTCTCTAATACTGGCTCCAAGGGTCCAATTTCAGCTGTGTGGTTGTTGTTAGAAAACAATACGAACTTGATCAAATTAAATTTGCACAAAAACCTATTCACGGGGTCTCTTCAACCTCCATTTTTAACTCATGAAAAACTCTCAATATTAGATATATCTGACAACCATCTTAGCGGAGAATTACCGGGTAACATTATCACCAAGCTTCCAAATTTATTGTCCCTCAGCTTATCAAAAAACTATTTTCAAGGTCCTCTTCCTCTCATTCCTACACGCAATCTCCAAAATCTAGATTTATCTAGTAACAATTTCACTGAGGATATACATAATAGTTTTTCGAGAATTCAGCCTTCTTTTCCCAGATTTATGGATCTATCAAATAATAACTTCTATGGATCTTTCACTAACAACTTGAATTTTACTCAAGATTCAACATTATTGGTAAATGATAATAACATAAGTGGAGAGATTCCTTTTAGTATTTGCAATACCAGTTTCAAAGTGTTGGACATCAGTAACAATGAACTAAATGGTGTTTTACCTGATTGCATTGGAAGAGCTGATATTTGGGCGTTAAAGTTGAGTGGAAATCATTTAGAGGGATCATTACCGTTGTTGGAGATGTATCCTGGGCAAGAGCGTTGGTTGCTTGACCTTTCAAATAACAAGCTTTCTGGATCAATTCCTCGGTTTAATGACACAACCATAGAAATTATAAATGTTAGCCAAAACAACCTAACTGGAAACTTTCCGATAACATGGCTGAATATTTCTGATATATATGCCATTGACATTGGGGAAAATAATTTATCTGGAGAGCTTCCAATTGGTATGAAATCCAATCTTAGTATGCTCCTAGCAAGAAAAAATATGCTTGGAGGACATATACCAGAAGAAATATGTCAATTCAAATATTTACACATACTATATCTGTCCCACAACAATTTTTCTGGAGAAATACCATCATGCATTATAGATATGGGATCAACAACCAATGATTTCTCAATTAGTGAATACACAAGATATGAAGATATTCAAGGAGGGGGGAACCTGAACTTGACCTTCAGTGATGCCAATTTTCTCTTAGACGTTATATATTATGTCTACAGGGATGGTGAAAAATTATCAAATTTTGGATTGGAACTTAATTTAAAAGGAAGGTTAGATTTATATTTGGAAGATAATTTACAAATGCAGTGTATAATTGATCTGTCTTCGAACGGACTAGTAGGCAACATTCCCGAAGATATCGGTCGAATGAATTGGTTAATAACACTGAACTTGTCGAACAACCATTTAAGCGGTGCAATACCAAATTCCATATCCAATTTGCACCAATTAGAAAATTTGGACCTCTCTCATAACTCTTTGACGGGAGAAATACCGAGGGAAATGACTAAACTAAACTTCCTAACATCCTTCTCTGTGGCATATAACGACTTATCCGGTCCTACATTAGGTGTAGAAGCACAGTTTAGTACATTTGATAATAGCAGCTATGAAGGAAACCCGAATCTCTGTGGGCCTCCCTTGCCAAAAAGTTGTGTCCCTACTCTTGGCATAACACAGCCTTCCCCTAATGAAATGAGTGACAACCGAAGGTATGACGGCACTGATTTTCTCATATTGTTCGGTTCTTTCTCCCTTTTCTTTGTGGTCAGTTTTTGGTGTTTCATGGTTGTTCTTTATTTCAAGAGAAATTGGCGTTATGCTTTGTTTACTTTGGTGGACCAGTATGGTGATATGATATATGTGAAGGTTGTTCTTTCGGCTAGAATGATTGGAGCTGCTCTAACTCGGAGGGGGTAGTTGAAGGACCATTTGTTTTAGTTTTAATTTGGAAGGATATGTTTTGTTTTATGTTTTATGAATAAGTACTTAATATTTATCTATGATGTATTGTAAACTTTTATGAACTTTTTTTCATTGGCTTGAAAAAATATGTAAGACAACTTTTGCATATTTTTTTATGAATACATTTCTTACAAATTTCTCGAGTGCTCTATAATTGTCATTATTCGTAAACTAAGACCATTATGTGATATTATGTAAAGTAGGAAATATTATATGATTCTATACACAATTCTCGGTTGAACAATTAATAATCCCAACACTAAGACCCAAATTAAAAAAAAAAAAAAAAAACAGAAGACAAGCCTGATTTGATTGGAGTTTCTAATGGACAGTCCATATAAGGCCCAAAATTGAAAAGGAGAAAAACAAAATGAAAAGCTAGTTTGGTAATGAAGCATGCTACGATAATTGAAAAGATATCTTGACTAGTCAAATTAAAGATAGAAGGAAATATTTTATACAGAACAATAAAAGAAAGTTGTTCTTGGTCTCCGGTCCTTTCAAGGATTATTAATTACTTGTTCTAAGAAATTAAACAAAATAGATACTATCTACATTAAATAATGCCTTTCCATATGTTATGTAATTTGAGGCGACCTTTTGATATTAATTCGATCCTAATTAATGAAACCAAACAAAAAAAAATGTATTTGAAACAGTAATTGATATTCTGTTTGAATACCATTGCCGTTTTATATCTTAAACATAGTAATTTTTCGGAGAAGCGAATCAATTCAATTTAGTAACAATTTAAACAAATTAAGTCGCATGGACGACTTTGGGAATCGGCATTTATATAAATATGCATTGCATGCGGTTATACGAGCATCACATGTTTTTCTTTGTTACAATTAGCATCCTACACATAATTAATTAATTTATCACCCAAATTATATCCCTAAAAGATTATAATTAAATGAAGTGTTGAGCTTCTCCTACGGCGCCATCTACTCATCAACTCATGATCGAGTCATCACAAATCAATTAATTAACTTTAGATCTTTTTCCCCATCAATGGATCGCTCCAATTGGTGGTGGGGACGCCGGAGAGCAGCACCACCACATCAGCGAAGGCCTTAATTATGTAGTGATGCATGCTCCGGTGGTTCAGCTCGAGATAACAAAACAATAGCTCTTCTAACCAGTCCCAATCCAATGCCTGAAATCGATGGGTCTTCGCATAGTGATGCAGCATCTCCTGCATGGACTGCTTGAAATCCCAGTACGGGTCCTCAGAATCCGTGCTCACTGCAATGCCGTCCCCTGGAATATTAATCAGTGGCACTGGTGCATCACTTGATGATGACGACGTGCCATCTAATTCCAGGGCCGAGGAGCTGGATGCTAGCACTGACTCATGATCACTTGATATTGAATTTGATGATGACGTGAATGGCGACACGGCCACTACTGAAGATTTGACCACTGGATGGTCAAGAGTTATCAAGCCCGAAGTGGAGGGAGACACGAAGAATCGGTGGTATGACGGTGGCACCGTGAGCTCCTCCTCGTCCTCTTGCAGAGGGGCATTGCAATTGCAGTCCCATGCTGCCAAGGAGCCCGACGTAGAGGGAGACACGAAGAAGCGATCTGACGGTGGGACCATGACAGCAGTGTTGTTGTATTGTGCCGGCGCCTCTAGCATTTGATCATTATTTAAATTGCAATCAGAGAGACCTAGTGAGCGAAAACTATCAAAAATGGCTCCTTCCATTACTTGGGCGGCGGGGGGATCAGAGCGGAGATGCACAAGTTTTCTTGGGAGATGTTTGAGGTGGTTGGATAGGTGGAGGTGGAAGGATGTATAGGCATAGCTTTGTTTCTTCTTCCCCATATAAAATTTATATTCCTTCTCTTCTCTTCTCTTCTCTTCTCTTCTCTTCTCTCCTGTTAATTTGATTTATATTTGGTATCAGTAATGGAAGAGATGCGCAAGGAATTAATAGAAAGAGAGATCAGGTTGCTATTGCTTTAATTAATTAGTTTGGGCGCTTTTATTTCTCTCTCTTTTTATTTTATTTAGCTAATTAAGGCCTAAGCAGCAATTAAGGCCGTGGGCAAAGAGAGATTTGCATTTGCTTTGAGTTAATTTATTTATTAAATTTAAATCTAGTTCGGTTTTGTTGTCATAATTAATTAATTAATGTCATCAGTAATTAAATTAAGTAGTAATTAATGGTGGGAGTGGGGGGAAGAAATGAATTAGAGATGAGTTTCCATATCTCGTATGCAACGGTAAAAAAGATTTTAATTTATTGAGCTTTGACTTGACTGAAACATATCATATTATCATGCATGTTGCCTCTCTCTCAACTCTCAACTCTCAACTCTCAAGGTCAAAGATATATATCCATTTAAATTAATTGGTTGCTCAATTTATTTTATTTTATTTTTTTGTATTTTTATGGCTTGGAATTGGATGACCGTTTGTCCGTCTATGTATCTTCTCATTCCTGTGAATTAATTAATTTGATTTGCTAATTACTAATTTTGTTCTGTATAGGGGTGTAAACGGTCGGATACGGATCGGATAATGGCCTTACCGTATCCGTATCCGTTATAATTTTTCGGATACGGATACGAATACGGATAGTCTCGGATACGGATACGGATCGGATATTAAACGGATACGGATACAGATCGGATACCGGACGGAAACGGATACGAATATGATATAATTCGGATAATTAAAAATAAATTACTAATATACATTTTAATAAAGAATAACATCTAAATATAACTTCTTTCATTCATAAATTAGATCTAATATTTTTCATAAGAAGCTCGTTGGTTACAAAACATATATAGTGTTAACAAAATAATAGGCACTAGTCATGTCATATCGTTCATCAAAATATACTAACTATGCTTAATAACATTCTTTTAAAACATATAGGATAAACAAAAAAAAACAAAAAAGTCTTGAAAGCTCCATCAATAATGCCAATTCAAGCGACTTCTTCTTCTTCTAATTCATCAACTTCTCCTGCTTCTACTTCTTCAACAAAATCATATATCGATGCTATGCCACCTAAATATTGAAGTAATCAATCATAAGTATACATGTATATGTAGTTCAATAACTCATATATATATATATATATATATAGAGTAGAGCTAAGGTGCTCTTAAGCTCACCAAGCTTTCCGTGAGCTTAACTCAAAAACTTATCAATCCGACTTCAAACGACATTTCCAAACCGTTAGATGTTCAATCTATATTAAAATGTACTTGGAGAACAAATTTTACATTTTTTGGAATTTTTTTACTATTTATTAAGCCGGTTTGAAAACCGCTGTTTTCTAATTGTGCAGATTTTTAATAAAAACAGCGGTTTTCAAACCGGCTTAATAAATAGTAAAAAAATTCCAAAAAATTATCAAATTTTGGATTGGAACTTAATTTAAAAGGAAGGTTAGATTTATATTTGGAAGATATTTTACAAATGCAGTGTATAATTGATCTGTCTTCGAACGGACTAGTAGGCAACATTCCCGAAGATATCGGTCAAATGAATTGGTTAATAACACTGAACTTGTCGAACAACCATTTAAGCGGTGCAATACCAAATTCCATATCCAATTTGCACCAATTAGAAAATTTGGACCTCTCCCATAACTCTTTGACGGGAGAAATACCGAGGGAAATGACTAAACTAAACTTCCTAACATCCTTCTCTGTGGCATATAACGACTTATCCGGTCCTACATTAGGTGTAGAAGCACAGTTTAGTACATTTGATAATAGCAGCTATGAAGGCAACCCGAATCTCTGTGGGCCTCCCCTGCCAAAAAGTTGTGTCCCTACTCTTGGCATAACACAGCCTTCCCCTAATGAAATGAGTGACAACCGAAGGTATGACGGCACCGATTTTCTCATATTGTTCGGTTCTTTCTCCCTTTTCTTTGTGGTCAGTTTTTGGTGTTTCATGGTTGTTCTTTATTTCAAGAGAAATTGGCGTTATGCTTTGTTTACTTTGGTGGACCAGTATGGTGATATGATATATGTGAAGGTTGTTCTTTCGACTAGAAAGATTGGAGCTGCTCTAACTCGGAGGGTGTAGTTGAAGGACCATTTGTTTTAGTTTTAATTTGGAAGGATATGTTTTATTTTATGTTTTCTGAATAAGTACTTAATATTTATCTATGATGTATTGTAAATTTTTATGAACTTTTTTTCATTGGCTTAAAAAAATATGTAAGACAACTTTTGCATATATTTTTTATGAATACATTTCTTACAAATTTCTCGAGTGCTCTATAATTGTCATTATTCGTAAACTAAGACCATTATGTGATATTATGTAAATGTCCATTACTTGAGCGGTGGGGGGATCGGAGCGGAGATGCGTAAGTTTTCTTGGGAGATGTTTGAGGTGGAAGGATGTATAGGCATAGCTTTGTTTCTTCTTCCCCATATAAAATTTATATTCCTTCTTTTCTCTTCTCTTCTCTCCTCTCCTGTTAATTTGATTTATATTTGGTATCAGTAATGGAAGAGATGCGCAAGGAATTAATAGAAAGAGAGATCAGGTTGCTATTGCTTTAATTAATTAGTTTGGGCGCTTTTATCTCTCTCTTTTTATTTTATTTAGCTAATTAAGGCCTAAGCAGCAATTAAGGCAGTGGGCAAAGAGAGATTTGCATTTGCTTTGAGTTAATTTATTTATTAAATTTAAATTTAGTTCGGTTTTGTTGTCATAATTAATTAATGTCATGAGTAATTAAATTAAGTAGTAATTAATGGTGGGAGTGGGGGGAAGAAATGAATTAGAGATGAGTTTCCATATCTCGGATGCAACGGTAAAAAAGATATTAATTTATTGAGCTTTGACTTGACTGATACATATCATGCATGTTGCCTCTCTCTCAACTCTCAACTCTCAAGGTCAAAGATATATATCCATTTAAATTAATTGGTTGCCCAATTTATTCATTTATTTAATTAATTGTATTTTTATGGCTTGGAATTGGATGACCGTTGGTCCGTCTATGTATGTTATCATTCCTGTCAATTAATTAATTTGATTTGCTAATTACTAATTATGCTCTGTACCCCAACAAATTCTAAATTTCTAATTTTCAGTGTTCATCCTAATTAGTTCAAAGGAAAAAAATAAGTCAATGAATATATAAATGGATAACAAAAGAATTTGAGAAGAAAATACTTCCTCATCACTATCCACCTCATAAATCAAACCTAGATTCATCTTCAACACATATATGGTTGCCAGAAATAAATTTGTAGTATGTAAATATAAATATAATAAATATTCTTAAAATTAAAATAGAATGAAAATCACAAATTAACTTTTGAGTGGCTCCAAGATATACTTTCAGCTATAACATTCATTAATAAAAATTGTACAGCCTCTTTTTTAATCTTAATGCAAAAGTCGGTAGCGATTGCTAACTGACCTTAAAAAAAACATTCATTAATAAAGCTTCAAATTTTGAGAGTTGAGAAATGAATGAAATGTAGGAGTGAAAATGGAGCAGATAGTGATAAAATCGTATTCATATTTTTTTTTTACGGATACGGATTGAATATTAGACGGATACAAATACGGATACGTATCGGATCAGATATTTATTAAAAAAATATATAAAAAAAATATTATTAAAAAAATACTAAAATTCATAATATTCTTCTAAGTATAATGATGAATAACATAGTTTTTTCATAATATATATTAAACTATATGATATATGAGGAGGGTTCAAATGCACCATAATTTTTGTGCTCCAATATGCTCCACATTCTTTATCTCCATTTTCAAAGTCCAAACAGTCGATCCGAACTACTCAACATGATGTTCATAATAAAATATGCTTGGAGACCAAATTTTATATTTTTTAGAATATTTTTACTATTTTTTTACATAGGTACAATATCACTTTATCCGATGGTCCAGAATCTCCTTAAAAAAAGTAATTTTGTACCTATCTAAAAAAATAGTAAAAAAATGCTAAAAAATATAAAATTTGGTCTCCAAGCATATTTTATTATGAAAATCATGTTGAGCAGTTCGGATCGACTATTCGGACTTTGAAAATGGAGATAAAGAATGTGGAGCATATTGGAGCACAAAAATTATGGTGCATTTAAACCCTCCTCATGATATATATACTGTTCGGATACGGATAATTAAAACATAAAATCATATATGTATCCATATCTATACAAATATTTGAATATTCACATCTAATTTTATCAAATACAAATCAGATATTATCCATACTGGTCCCCCCCCCCCCACCCACCCACACCCACACCCACCGGTCACCACCCACCCACCAAATGAAATGGCTATAGCTATATCTATGTATGTCTGAGAATTCATATCACCTAAAGTAATTCAAATTTTGATTTTAGATCCAAACCGTCGGATCTGCTACGGCCGAATATTAGAAGGACCCAAGCATTTCATTTAGGACTTGATTGGCCTAAATTCTGAACTCAAAATGTGAGTTACTCCAGAGGATTCGGACTCTGTATGATAATCATATGTAAGTTACATATGAGAATCAGAATTCATATTACCTAAGGTAACATAATATTTATGTTTAGTATAGACCGTCCGATCAGAATCTGCACGTAAATTAAAGGGTCCTGTGCATTTCACCTCGGACTGGATTGACCCGAATTCTGATTGGACGGTCTGGATCTAAACAACAATATTCTGTTACCTCAGAGGATATAGATTCTGAGAATCATACAAGAATGGTTATATAAGGCAAGGCGCAAGATTAGTTATATAAGCCAACCTCCATCTTGTTCAGTTGGTCGTGGACCCACAAGAAGCAAGACGACGGTCTTTTATAGACCAAGTTCGCCGAACAATTTCCTCGGCATCTCTCGCTGTTCAGTGTTGGCTGCTTAAACCCTAACAGGTGGAGTCCGAATCCGAGTATCCGACCCATTAATTTATTAAGGCTCCTTTGATCCTTCCTTTCCCTCTCCTGCTCCACCAAAAGAAAACCCTAATTCAATTCTTCTCTAAGTACTATTTGTTACCTTTCCTGCGCTGCTGCACACCTTGTACTGTAAGTCTGTAATTGTTAAAGCTGGAGCAAATGGGACGGAGGAAGAGGGGTGGCGGCGCATCTCCGTCCGAGGCGGCGTCGTTTGTTGGTGTTGAGGGAGAGCAGAGCTCTCCCATGAAGATGGTGATGGAGATGGAGGAGTCTTCCATGGATTGCGAGATCGAGAAAACCAGCGCTGATTATTACTTCGATTCCTACTCCCACTTCGGAATTCACGAAGTAAGCAACCATCAATCAACCCCTTTCAATTCTCAAATTCATTTACGTTTTTCCGTGTTTATTACCGTGGAAATGAAATGATTTCATTTGAATTTGAATCATGATTTCAGGAAATGTTAAAGGATATAGTCAGGACAAAAACATATCAAAATGTTATCTATCAGAACACTTTTCTGTTCAAGGACAAAGTTGTACTCGATGTAGGTGCTGGTACTGGTATCCTCTCTCTTTTTTGTGCAAAATCTGGAGCAAAGCATGTTTATGCGTGAACCATTAAATGGTTAAGTCTCTCGTCTTCTTTCCTTTGTACATCATCGTTAGGGTCGGATAAAATAAAAAAAAGTATGGAAATAGCTTCTTTCTTTTGTTCTTCAACTTAGTCGGTGGCCCAGCCATTACAACCCAACCCGGGTACGAAACCCACTGCGCAGACATCAAGGTATGTTCTATCAAACATTCTGAGTAGTAACAAAGACGGCACATATATAGGTTAACCATGCAGATGTTACAACATGTAATACTACTATCCTAGAACTGGTGATATGCTCCTCAATTTGGATCACTATACGCTGTTGTTGTGATTTGTGCAATTATACAGTTGTGTTATTGAGTTAATATAACTTTCATTAATGATCATCATTTTGCACCAAATGTGCTAAAATATTGCTTTATATACTCCTCCAACTGACCATCTGTTCTGAACTGCACCAGGGGCATTTTGGTCCTGAGCAAAGGTCAGATATCAAACATTTTTTTGCATCTATTTGTAACAAACTTTTAAGCATCTACGGATATTGTCTAATAAACTTCTAAGTATCTCCCCTTGTTCTGTCAAATTTATTAACGACTGGCATGCCCTTGTTTACTGGTAACGAAAATTTTCCAATGCTGAACTGTGATTCCTCTTTTCTACTTTTAATTTCGTTTTTCCCTTCATTTAATTTAGTCTTGCTCTCTTTATTAATGTTGAACTAGAGGATAATTTTAACTGTGATTCTTCTATTGGTAACTGGCATTAGTAATTATTTGTTAATCTGACATTTTCTGTTCAGAAACTTGAAACATTCTAATACGATGTTTCAGTTAAAAATTTATGTAACACCTGGGCATACATTTTTGTTTCAAATATTTATTTTGTTTTCATGAAAAGTTGGATTCCTTCAATCTTTTTTTGAGTTTCTTTTGATCAAGATAGCAACAGTGAAATCTCACCTAGCCTTCTTATATCAAAAGATACCAGAAGTTTGATTCCTTCAATATTTAGTCTCAGTTGCAAATATATGATTGTTGAGTTTATTCCCAAAAGTTGAGTATGATAACTTTGTATTGAAATTGTAATAAACAATTAATCACTCAAGAAAGGGAATGCTTACATTTAAACTGTCCTTTCCGAAAGGAAGCAAGTCATCGAACATGCACATTAGCCTGTTGAAAACTCTTGCCAGGGGCAAAATGGAAATTTGCCGCTACTTTATTGACTTTGAAGAAACCATAGATGTTGCATCCCTCCCCTTCTGAGTCTTTTATTCTTTAAAGAAACCCTTCCCGTTTTCGCTGTTTGATTCAGTACAACTTAATGTTAGTACCAAGAGTATTTATTCAACTTTTGAATTTGAATACCAGTACATTCCAGCCTGTTTAAGCTAGGTTATAATACCAGTATTAGTAATCTTTTCAATTACTTGCCTGACATAGTGATATGTGAACACCTAGTATGAGTTAAGGCTGGATTAATAGCCTCAAGCAGGTTAGGCACACTTGTGGGAAGTTTTTGCATATATGCCCAAGAAAACTTTTCATTTGCTCCTAATGTGTAATCAGTAATGACTATCATTCCAACTACTATTTTTTCAAGGCAGTTTTGAGAAATGAACCCTAGCTCGTAAGTAACCATAATGCATAAAACAGTATTAGCACAAATAATATTTCTCGTTTTGCAAAGAAACTATCATAAATTCAGAATTTTATCTTAGTTCTCAGGACTAGGTAAATATTATAAGGTAACAAAAGGATATAATAATGAAATATTCCTGCACAGCTTGTTCATAAAGTTTCTCAATATCAGCAAATGCAGAAATGCTTCAGAACTAGTCATTAAGAAAAAGGAGAAGTTATATCAGAGTGGAACTGAAAACATAATTAAATAGGCCAATTCAGTTGTTAACCAAATTGTCAAGCTGTGGAAATGAAAAAAAAAAAAAACAAGAAATAAAGATTGGAGCGCTGTCATTATATCCGGTCCATACTTTGAACCGGAAGTTTTGCCCCCGACATTTTTGTGCCTCTAACCCACACACTCTTTCCCTTATCTCTCTTCTTTTCCAAAGATTTCTACCAATAAAAAATTTCTCATGGTAGAAGACCAATTAATGCAAAATTAATTTTCATCTCAATTATTCTGGATAATTATTCTGGATAATTAGGAGAGTGGATGAAAAGATGAATGATATGACATTTGCTAAAAAATTAGATTTCATTTATTTTTGCTATACGTAATTCAATTGAACACAAAACAACAGAGAAATGAAGTCCTGTACCTTTAAGGTATGATATGAAATGAACCACGACAATTTAGAAGAAAAAAAATGGATTCCAAATGTTAGTATTGTTATCATTGATCTTATTACTGGGAATGATGGAAGTGACTGCAATACTACCATGCATTTTTACAACCTTATGTAAACAAATTGAAACCTTTACCGGTTCATCTATATTGAATTTAAAAAATAGTATAAAATAATATTATTTATGTTAATATATGCAAATAGTACACGAAAAGTGATCATTTAAATAACATTAGAGGAATGTTAATTTTTTATTATATAAATATTATTTTTAATTATATGATTCAGAATATGACTAATAGGACGAATGTTATTTTTATTGTTTCTTCAAAATATTATGTTAGTGGAATAGCACTAATTTTATCCTATTTTGAAAAGAAAAGTGTTTGATTGCATCTAATTAATTAAATAAGAATAATTTCAATGTTATTATTGGGTGGTATTTTATGGTTTTGTAGTTGAAATACGATAAACTGTCACAGATAGTTAAATAAATGATCTAAATATATAAATATAGGAAAAACAGTCATAAAATTAGCTTTTAGTAAAAGTAATTCCAGCACTCACTTTTAGTATAACGCTCTGGAAAGTATAACTTATAATAGAAATTAATTAAATAAATCAAATTGATATTTCTGAATGAAGATTGGGAACGAGTGAAAGATATAAAATAGTTAAAATCCTGAAAATCGGGAGGAAGGGAAGTGAATGGATGTGAGTAAATTGGATTTAATTGAGATGCGCCAATTAATGGACAAAATCGAAGCCTATGGATTTTTCTTCTTATACTTTTCATTTATGTAAAATCCCGATTTGACAATTCCAGTCTTATCCAAACTAAGATCGGATGGCCGCGAGACTTGTCAAATAAAAAATATTCATCAAGTTTTTACTGTGATCCAAAATTTTATATATTTTGTACTATTAAATTGAAGTATACGAATTATATATAATTTATTAATTAATGTAAACCCTATATTAATATGATTCAAATTAACTTTAATTAATACGGTTCAAACTTTTGGAACCTGATAACAGTACCCACGCTACAGTACCCGCACCATAACTACCAAAACTGCCATAACTATTTCGGGGGACCGCAAAAACTCTAGCACAATTTCTTTTTTCTAAAGCATTACTACATATACAATGAAGTATTTATACATATGCACGAAAGTATTTATACTTTTGAGGTGAACAATTTTTACGTAAATAAATGTCTTCCCAACCAAATCTTCCAAACAATTTTTACATATGACACTAGATGACGTCTGAAAGTATTATTATCAAATACTGCAAGTATTTATACCTCTGCACTGAAGTATTAATGATCATCAATTGAATCGAATCGAACTAACCTTGATAATCTTTTTTTTAATTGAAATTGTCTTTCAAATTCTTAACAGGAGAAGGAACACAGGCGCGAACCCAGATGGTCCGATGAGCTGTCAAGCCGACCCATACGAGGAAGAAGACAGGGCAATTTATTTCCTCCAAGGCTGAAGAGGCACAAGTAATAGAACATAAGAATCGTTTTATAAAATTGATTCTTTGTTGTACAGAACATTATTGTTATATTTTACAAAATTTGTAGGAAAATTATGAGAGAGCTATGGCTCAGAAGTATGGAGAGGACAGAAACATATGCCCCCCTTATGACGATGCCGTCTGATACTCTTCGACAGTTGATGATCAGAATACTCATGGCGATAACTATGCCTCGGTGCTTTAGGTAAAATAAACATTCCTTGAAATTTTAAATTTATTTTTAAATTTGTAAGATAATACTAATTGTCTTATTTTTAATGTTCCACGTAAGACGAGGGCCATGGTTCGTGATGGTGGGTCTAGCAGTACTCCGTCACGTTCTTCACAGTCATATTCTTCTATGTCGGCGGCTCCACGCCTCAGACAAGAGGATCTCGATGCGATATCTTCTCAGGTATTGTCATCTATCATGCCCCAGATCACCGGGTAGATCACTGAGCATATCACCTTAGATCAGAGCTGTTCAGGTACGAAATTTGATTTTTCAGTATGTTTTAATTATGAACCCTAAACTCTAAATCCCTAAATCCTAATTATCTAAACAACTGACACGTTTACTTTCTTATAACCTCATAGGGAGGTTCGAGCTCGCACCATGCCTCGATGCCTGATGACGGCGATGATGGGGATGAGCATTGGTCGAAAGTCGGCGGAGATGGTACTGCTTAGATGTTTAGATATTTACATGTTTTGATGGTACTGTTACTCGATTTTATGTTATAGTTTCTCGATGTTTATGTTTTCTCGTGATGGTATATTGTTTATGTTTAGATATTGTTTATTGTTTGTATGTTTATATTGTTGTTTATTTTTATGTTGTATATATCGATCGATGTCTATGTTTATGTTGTATGCTGGTACGTGTGATACCAATTATTTAAATGGGGAAAAGTAAATAACAAAAAGAACCCACAAACCTGACAAAAGAGTATCAGCGACCGGTTATTTTGGTCTCTGATGCCTTTACATTACGTCAGCAAAAACCAACAGCGACAAAAAAAAAATTGGTCGCTGAAAAGTCATCATCGACGGGAATGACGTCATTCAGCGACCGGTGATGTCATCGGGCGAGCATCAGCGACAATGCCTTCAGTGACCGGGGTATCATCGACTGGTTTTTCCCATTAGCGACCAGTGTGAGGCATCAGCAACCGGCGCCTTAACTATTAGCGACCGGTTTACCGGTCGCTGAAGGTCCGACCTGCTGTAGTGTAAAAACTTCCTCCATCATACATACTTGACAGTTCTTTTTATCACAGCCTACTTGACAAATGTTCTTTTGTCTCTCATTTTTATCTCGATCACTAATTGACCCTCCTCTCGCTTAGCCACGATAAGATGACCTACCTCGATAGCTATTGTTCATCATTTTCGCCTAAAAAGTCGCCTTCCCTTTCTCTCTTTCTCTTCTGTGAGTTGAGTGAGTTGTAAGATGGAGGAGAGAGAAATATGGATATTTATAGAGTTTGAAACAGCAAAAAAAAAAGGTTGAGGACCGGCCATTTAAAGGCCGATTAAGAAAAAAATGGATCGACCATTAAATGGTCGGTTTGGACATTTTAAAAAAAACCCAGCAAAGCTGGGTATAATTAATATTTTGTAATTAATTATGAGTTAATAAAAAGAAGGTTAGATTTGTTGTTGCAAGCAATACTCTTAGTATGCTATTTGACTAATTTGTAAAACATACAATAATTAAATTTAACAATTTCTTTGAGTTAAGATACTTCACAGGTTTAAGACAATTGGAATTGTAATATGGATCTGTTGACCTGAAGAAATCATCAAGATTTATCAAGACTTTAAATTGTAAAATCTTAGACTTGGTAAAATAGATTTGATGTTGAAGTCAGGGAACAATTGTTACCAACGATTGTCTAATCATTGTAACGATTAAAATAGCTGAACAGAAAATCAAAATGCGAGAAATAACACAAACTTTCCAGAGAGTAATCGTTACCAACGTTTGTACAATCGTTGTAACAATTATGAATGTCTCGCATAATTTTAAATTTGGCTGAAATCCTAATTGCATATAAAGCACTAATCGTTGGTAACGATTAAACAATCATTGTAACGATTGTAGACAGAATACTCATTCCGGAGCTGTCTCTATAAATAGAGCAATTAGGTTTTCTCCCAAAAAGAACACCAGCCGCCCCAGCTTTTAAAACTAGGATTTTACTGTGCAATATTCCCTCCATTGTTGTGAGAGCTAAAACTTCAAAATTCATTCACACAACCTCAAATCTACTTCACTAATCTTGAGTTAGATTAGATTAGAGTTAGTTTTTTAGTGTTTCTCTTGAGATTATAGACTTAGAGACTTCGTTCTCTACTCTAGTTGGCCGAGTGACTTCCCATTGGTTGTAAGGGCTCACCGGTTCACAAGTTGTAACATTTCTCATGGGGTAATAGAAAGGCGCACCGAGAAACGGTTGCGACGCCTCGGAGACGTAGGCCATTTTGCCGAACTCCGTTAACATCCCGCGTGTCAATTTTCTCTAAACTCTTCTATTTACTTTATTTGCAATTAATTTCAGTTTTTAAAGAAAAATTAGTGGTGCCTTAGGGACAACAAGATTTCTATTTGGAAGATATTTACAAATGCAGTGTATAATATTAGAAATGTACTACATGACATAATATTTTGGACTATAATTAATAGTTAATTAATGAAGTTAATTATGGATTAAACCATATTGGGCCGTATAATTATGGGATGCATAATTAAAATGGGTCCAGAATATTTCTTCACTCTCTGGATAGGTGTCACTAGTGGAAAATATGGAATCAGGATCGGTTATATATGCATATTAGTATCGGAATACAATCGATCTTGATGAAGGCGATACTGATACTTACAATAATCTGAATCGGTTAAATAACCGATCCTGATAGTTACTATCAGGATCAGTTGTTTCAAACAACCGATTCTGATGTTATACTATCAGGATCGGTTGTTTGAAACAACTGATCCTGATAGTAACTATCAGGATCAGTTTGTTTGAAACAACCGACCCTGATAGTTACTATCAGGATCGGTTTTTTGAAAAAACCGATCCTGATACCTTTTTTTTTTTTTTTTTAATGTTGGTTCTGAAAAAAAAAAATCAGGATCGGTTGTTTTGAAATAACCGATCCTGATACCTTTTTTTTTTTAATGTTGGTTCTGAAAAAAAAAAAAGAATCAGGATCAGTTTTTTTGAAACAACCGATCCTGATGTTATATTGGATCTAAAAAATTTTTTTTTTTTTATTTGGCCAGCTTCCATATATATTTGCTGGCCAGCATAATTTTTTTTTTTTTATTTACCATTGATTTATTGGAGCTCAAAACCAATTAAGAACACAAAATAAAATTCATGAAACACAAAAAGAAGTACAATAGTTGAAGAAATTTGGTGCAATAGCAAAATAAAATTGAAAATACAAATGAAAAAAGATAGTTGATCGGCCGGATGATTAAGATAAATAAAAAGATAGTTTCAAAAAGCCTTGCTCAAATGAAAAAAGATAAATAAATAAATTGAAAATACAAAAAAAAAAATGTGTTTTAAAAGTATAATAATGAGAAAATTAGATAAAGCTAATACCGTGATAGTTGATCGGCCGGATGATTAAGTAACTTGAGCGAGATGTCCTCAAGACTGAAAAACAATATACAAACACCATTAATTAATTTTTGAAATAATAAAAAAAATTAAAAATTGACACAATTGAGCCGGAGGTTCGAGAGGCTCGGCTTTGAGAGGGAGAGACGGAGACAGAGAGAGAGAGAGACACGGAGGAGAGGGAGAGACGAGACGGAGACAGAGAGAGGAGAGACACGGAGGTCTGAGGATTTGAGAGGGAGAGACGGAGACACAGAGAGAGAAAGACGCTAAGTTGAAAATGAGAGGCGCGAAATGAAAATAAGAACTAAGCAGGAGTTATCGAAATAACCGATCCTGATTATTTTTAGGATCGGTTATTTATTGAACCGATCCTATTAGTATTGTGTCCTAAAATTTTTGTAAGTTCAAAGGCGCAAAACAGAATTAAACCCTAAATTAGCATTAGGATTGGTTATTTCAAAGCAACCGATCCTGATACATTTTTTCTTCTTTTTTTTTTAATGTTGGTTCTGAAAAAAAAATATATATCAGGATCGGTTTTTTTGAAAAAACCGATCCTGATACTTTTTTTTTTTTTTAATGTTGGTTCTGAAAAAAAAAAATCAGGATCGGTTTTTTAGAAAAAACCGATCCTGATACTTATACCTTTTTTTTTTTTTTTTAATGTTGGTTAAAAAAAAAAAAATCAGGATCGGTTTTTTGGAAAAAACCGATCCTGATACTTAAATTTTTTTTTTGTTTTTTTTAATGTTGGTTCTGAAAAAAAAAATCAAGATCGGTTTGTTGGAAAAAACCAATCCTGATACTTTTTTTTTTAATGTTGGTTCTGAAAAAAAAAAGAATCAGGATAGGTTTTTTGGAAAAAACCGATCCTGATACTTTTTTTTTTTTTTAATGTTGGTTCTGAAAAAAAAAAGAATCAAGATCGGTTGTTTGAAAACAACCGATCCTGATACTTTTTTTTTTTTAATGTTGGTTCTGAAAAAAAAAAGAATCATGATCGGTTGTTTGGAAACAACCGATCCTGATTTTTTTTTTTGCAGAGCCAACATTAAAAAAAAAAATTAGAATCGGTTGTTTGTTAGAACCGATCCTGATACTATCAGGATCGGTTTTTACAAACAACGGATCCTAATATGTGTTCCATTAGGATCGGTTGTTTGTAAAAACCGATCCTGATAGTATCAGGATCGGTTCTAATAAAAAATCGATTCTAATTGTTCATAAATTAGGATCGGTTAACCATAAAACCCGATCTGAATAGTTTTTAGGATCGGTTTTCTTAAAAAAACCGATCCAGATAGATATTAGAATCGGTTGTTTCATATAACCGATACTATTAGGCCGATCCTGATTCCAGTTTTTCCACTAGTGTGTCTCTGAAAAGTGTGAGTGAATTGGAGCAACTGAAGAGGTGTGTTTGGTTATAAATATATGCAGCAATTCAGATTTTCGGTTGATCTATTATTATTATCAGAAAAGTGAGGCTATGGTACATTGCAATGCGCTTACGCGCGGATCATTTCATGCATGGGATTCATATTTCCATCTTCAAAGTTCATATAGTCGATCCAAACTGCTCAACATTATTATCATATGAAAATATACTTTGAGATCAAATTTTATATTTTTTTGGAATTTTTTTACTATTTTTTTTTGTAGGTAGAAAATCACTACTTTTGAATGGTTCATAATTTTTAGAACAAGTGATTTTCTAATTGTCTCAACGTAGGAAATTCATGCTGTCATCGTAGGGAATGGAGCTATATGGAGACTATTTATGTGGCTATAAAGTATAGTCAGATTAGGATAGGAAACACTCCATCACACTTTTGGTAGATGAATTGCGTGAGGAATACTCTGGTTTTCTCTTGTCTTCTCTGTAAAATATTGTGGACAGTTAATCGTAGTACTACATGGAGTATTTTTCTTAAATTTATTCAGATAGTGTGGAAAATATATTGAAAAATTGTATTGAAAAAAATTCAAGATCATTAGATCGAAGTATTATGCATTCTTGTAAAATCATTACATTCACCGAAAACAAAATTTACATATTTATGAAAAAAAAAAAACTCAAGCCTTAGAAGAGGAAATGCAAATTACCCCCCAGTAAATAATGTAGATGGGGTGGGTTAGTAGATAGATTCTCTCTCCTCTCTGAATTTTTTTCGGATTTTCTATGATTTTTGTTTAATTTTTTCTTTCGAATCTTTTTGTGATACAGACTTTATTACCAAACATTCAGCAGGTAGATAACAATAAGTCCTTGACTCTAAAAGGATTTATAAGAGATTTGCACAGGTAGACATCCGTGTACAATTCTTATCTTTCTTCACGATAAGCCGTGCTCAAGGCTTTCTCCACTGTTATTTGAACAATAAGCCGTGTACATTTCCCAGTAAACGTTCGTGTAGCTCTCTCACGTCTTTCTACACTTATTCTTTAATAAATATCCGTGTAGAGATCCTACAAATATTTCAGGCATCCAAAAAATTACAACTTCTACACGGTTTTTATATAAAATTGCCAAATCTGTGTACAATGTGCAGTGTACAATGACCATTTCTGTAGTAGTGTGCATAATTAAAATGTGTCCAGAATATTTCTTCACTCTCTGGATAGGTGTCTCTAAAAAGTGTGAGTGAACTGGAGCAACTGAAGAGGTGTGTTTGGTTATAAATATATGCAGCAATTCAGATTTTCGGTTGATCTATTATTATTATCAGAAAAGTGAGGCTATGGTACATTGCAATGCGCGGATCATTTCATGCATTGAATTCATATTTCCATCTTCAAAGTTCATATAGTCGATCCGAACTGCTCAACATTATTATCGTATGAAAATATACTTTGAGATCAAATTTTATATTTTTTGAAATTTTTTACTATTTTTTTTTTGTAGGTAGAAAATCACTACTTTTGAATGGTTCATAATTTTTAGATCAAGTGATTTTCTAATTGTCTCAACGCAGGAAATTGATGTTGTCATCGTAGGGAATGGAGCTATATGGAGACTATTTATGTGGCTATAAAGTATAGTCAGATTAGGACGGGAAACACTCCATCACACTTTGGGTAGATGAATTGCGTAGGGAATACTTTGGTTTTCTCTTTATTGTCTTCTCTGAAAGATATTTTGGTAGTTCTCCGGGAATACTTGACTTATGACTTGATGATGTCAACGTAGGGAATGGAGCTATATGGAGATTATTTATGTGGCTATAAAATCAGATTAGGATGGGAAACACTCCATCACACTTATGGTAGATGAATTGTGTGAGGAATACTCTGGTTTCTCGTCTTCTTTGTAAGATATTGTGGACAGTTAATATCGATATCGTAGTACAATGTGGATTATTTTCTTAAATTTTATTTAGATAGTGTGGAAAATATATTGAAAAATTGTATTGAAAAAAATTTAAGATCATTGTAGAACAGATCCTAGTATTATGCATTCTTGTAAAATCATTACATTCACCGAAAAAAAATTCACCGAAATGCAAATTACCCCCCTGTAAATAATGTAGATGGGGTGGGTTAGTAGATAGATTCTCTCTCCTCTCTGAAATTTTCCCGATTTTCTATGATTTTTGTTCAATTTTTCCTTTCGAATATTTTTGTGATATAGACTTTATTATCAAACATTCAGCAGGTAGATAACAATAAGTCGTTCGCTCTAAAAGGATTTATAAGAGATTTGCACAGGTAAATAACATGAAATCCGAAGCATTCCGGAAAGTAACTCAAATTTTGAGTTTGAATCCGGACCGCCCGATTTGCTCTAGAACAAATATTAAAGTGCCCGTACATTCTACATCGAATTGAATTGATCCATATTCGAATTGGACAATCCGGATCTAAACTCAAAATTTGAGTTACTTTAGGGGATCCAAGCTCCTTTTCGCTTGAGCGTGGTCGGCATGCACTAGTAGGTGCTGTGTGGCACAATCGGACGAGTTCGGATCCTCAAAATATACGGATTAATAGAAAAAGTATAATTAATAATATAAATTAAACAAATGATATCAATTTTTTTAATGAAGATTGGGAACGAGTGAATGATATAATTAAAACAATTAAATATACTGTAATTAAATTAAATCGGGTGGAATAGAAATGCCATAAATTATAATTAATGGACAAAAGCGAAAGCTTAATTATTGAAATTCTCAAACTTTTCATTTACGTGCCATATATTTTACCAACAACGAACAACCCCTGTTTAATTAGTTAGTCCTTTTATTGTTATGACGTCAATTAGAAGACTTTTCAACTCCCTCGTCAACTGTGATAGGTCTGGTCAATTACCCAATTGCACCACCATTAATTTATTTCTAGCAATTATTTAAGATTATCTTCATCCTCCTATATATAAATGAGGCCACATACTCTATTGAAGCCATCAATATTCACACAACACAGATCAAGCAATGAAGTTATTATTGGCAGTAGCCCTTCTGGTTCTGGTTTTGGTTCCATTACAGTGGGAGAATGCATGTGTGAGCGGGTCAGACTCAGACTCAGACTCAGTACAGTGCAGGGAAGAGGAGAGGTTGGCTCTTCTACACATCAAAGCTTCAATTCACTTTCCTATTCACTCTTTAGATGGCAAGTGGGCAGGCAAGGAGTGCTGCAGATGGGAAAGAGTCACCTGCCATCCAATCACCGGCCACGTCACTCAACTTGACCTCGGTGTTTACGATGATGATGACTGGTTCGATTATGATCATGGGGGTATTTTATTAAATGCGAGTATGTTCTTGCCTCTCCGTCAACTAAGATCTCTGTCATTATCGACACATGGCATATACAATTGTACAGATGGTGCTGGTATGTATCTTCACGTTTCTTTCTTCTTTAAGCATTTTGCTGATTAATTAACAATGACATTACAAGTACTAATTAACGTACTTCTCATTTTGCTTTACCATTTGTTTTGGCTACGGGTACTTAACATATCTGCTTAATTTGTGAAGACTATAAAACTTCTTAACTGTAATTGCTCAAATTTTAAAACAACTTACTTAGGGGTGTCAATGGGTACAGTACGGGTCGGGTGGAGACATTTTCATACTCATATCTATTAAAATTTGACCTTATCCTACCCTACCCTACCCTTACCCATTAATATTATCGGGTAACAAAATAGTAGCAGATGAATAATGAATAATACTAATATAATAAGAGAAGGGATCCAATTAAACCCGCACTCAATCAATCAATATCCCCAAAATTCATCATCGCCAAGAAATTCAACAACTCATGCGAGACATTCAATGAATCAAAATATACGACAATTTCTCTTCAAGCACAAATCAACAATTAAAAAGGGCTCGAGTATTTACCCGAATGGAGAGGAAATCGCAACAAGGAAACAACAAGCAAGGGCAACACCGAACAGCACCTCACTGCCTCTCCAAAGTCAGCCAACAAGCAAGGGTAACACCGAACAGTGCCAGCAAGCACCAATGACACCAGCCCGCACCAGAGGAAACAACAATGCCCCGAATCACAAGCACGGAAAAACAACAAATCAATCTCTAGGGTTCCGATTTGTGCGGTCAATAGTGGAAAACAGAAAAGAAAGAGCAAGAGCTGGGGGGGGCAAGAGTTTTTCTCAGCGCATGAGCGAATAAGAGAGCCGAAAAACAAATTAGAGAGAGATAGAGGTATTTAACCCGATAAGTATCGCGACAGAGGCAAAATAGTCAAGGCGTCAAACGTTCTCTGACGGCCGTACCGTCCAAGTCATCGCGCCACGAGGACGATGCGACAGCGGTAGGTCGAGTGGCGACTTTCGTACCCAAGAGAGAGAGGCGGGACCTTCCGTTTCCTTCTCCAGAAAGGAAGCGAGGGAGGTGGTAGGGCCGGCATAACATAGAGGGAGCAAGAAGGCGAATGGGAGGGTGCGGTGCACCTCTAAGGGAGAGCAAGAAGGGAGAAGGAGAGGAAAAAAAAAAGGGAAGGGCCCCCTTGAGATTCGTGCTGAATTTGAATGAATGGTCGAAAAAGATTTCAGAATTTTTATGAATTTGATTATTTTGATATTAATTGGGTTTAATCCAACAAATCCAAAGGAATTTATGTTTTAATTTCCTTGTACGAATTTTCGGATGTTCAGAACCTAACGTACGATTCCATTTATATTTTCATTGGAATTTAATTAATAATTTTGTTGACATTTGCATTCTTATTTAGAAATTTTTATTTGTGAAATTAAATCTAGAATTTGTTTAAAATTACTAACTAGTTTCTTAACTAATTTATATAACTAATTTATTCAATTTAAAATTATTTAGTTGTAAAAATCTTAATTCTTAGACTTAATTAATTAATTTGATTTAGCAAAATTTAGTAGGATAAAATGTACAAGTCATTCGAATCAACGGAAATGGGCATTTAGAAATTAGTACAAATTTTTTTATTATTCATTGTTTTTAATTTAAAATTTTATTACCAATTTCTTATGAACTGCATCTAAATTTATAATAATATTGTTATTATTATAATTTCATAATCATAATCGTGCCACTAAAATTTGTATTTTAAATTATACAACACTAGAATCCCCTCGTACCCTTTTATGCATTTCGAATCTAACGTCTTGAATTAAATTTTTCAAGTTAAATCGATAAAATTAGAATTTTTATTTGAGTTTAAAATTGTCGTTATAATGTTTTAATGTGTTTGTTAATTAGTCTAAATTTGTAATTTGCTAGTTAATAAATAACTTTAAAATTCCCGACTATAACAATACGGGTCGAATAAATGACTAAAAAGATACCATTGACACCCCTAAACTTACTTATTGATGATATCTAACATGATTCTAGGGAAAGGTCATAATTAATAAATGAATTTGTAGTAAATTAAGGCACAAAGCCTTTACTATAAATTACTTGCACTTTCCAATTGTATTTCATAGATGTGAATTTTCTTATAGAACAAGTGCAATAAAAAAAAAAAAACTAAAACAACCTCCAAAATGTATATTTACCTTAGTTTATTAGAATAACTACTTGTCAATTTCAGGTTTATTCGTGTTAAAAAAGAAGAAAGAAATAAACAAATCCTGATGCAATTTTTCGTTTATTGTTTCTCAGGACTTGAAACATGGTCCAATTTCACCAAGTTGGAGATTTTAGACCTTTCTGTCAACTCCCTGGACGGAAGCATCATATATGATTTAGCTGGTGTTCCATCACTTCGTATACTCGACCTCAGTGGTAATCATATAAACAGCAGTAGTCTGCCCATCAACGGTAACAAAATTAAGTTAATTAATGTTTATTTATTTAATGAGCTAGCTCCCTTTTTTAATTGATTAAGAAAGGTTCTCCATGTATTCATGATCCATCTTTTATAAATATTGAATGCCACATACTTAATTTATCAAATACCGCATATTCTTTTGTCAGGGTTTGAATCTTGGTCCAATTTGACTAAGCTACAGATGCTAGACCTTTCATACAACCAACTGCCGATGAGCATATTTTCTTCCTTAGCCAAAGTATCATCACTTCGAGTACTTTATCTCGATGATAATTATTATAACATGCGAGGCAATATTAATGTCCCCGTCAAAGGTAACCTCGATCTCATAAATGAACCATTTTATATTATATAACAACAACAAGTCTTCTTTTATATATTTTCTTAAATCTGACCGATATTTTAATGGTACAATCTGACAGAGCTTTCTGGGAGTCTACCCTATTTCGGACATTGGTCTTCTCTAAAAGCTCTTTCGTTGGCGGGCAATCAGCTAAATGACACTTTATCATTAGAAGGTAATTATAATGTAATACACAATTGAACCTTGTTGTCAATAGGAAAGAAGTTATAATTTCTGCAGTATCTCTACACCGGTAGATCATAGATCTTAATTAGTCATTTACTAGTGGTAGGGCTGCAATGAATAGTTAGATAAGGGCCCAGTTATATTTTTATATATCTTAATGCATATTAAGGAAACTTTGCAATTCTCCTTAAGACTTGCAACCATTGCTTGGGCACTTTAAAATAATCTAGAGAGTATTCCTTATAAATTCTCTATTTCATATCATAACAATCCATATATATTTTTATTTTATGCAATTCAGTCTATAAAACTATTGTTTACTTTAAGTTCTTTTTGTAGCTACTTCTATATATGTGTTTCTGGCATATAACACCGAGTCTTAAAACAAAACAAAACAAAAAGAAAAAAACAGTGAAAACATAGAAATTAAGAAACGCCATCTCATAATTGACCTCATTGGTTTCACATAGATTAATCTTATTTGATGATCTTTCTCGTTAATATTATAGGATTATGCCAACTGAAGAATCTTGAAGAGTTAGATCTTTCACATAACGGTTTCGCTGGAAATCTTCCTCCTTGTATGGGAGATCTTTCTTCTCTGAAGCTAGTCGACTTGTCATCTAATCAATTGCAAGTAAATTTTCCTTCATCCATTTTTGAGAGACTCGAGTCCTTGAGATACCTTTCCCTATCCCATAACCAGCTTGAGGGGACTCTATCCATGAGATCATTTTTGAATCATTCTAATCTTGAAGTTCTGATGATATCAACTTTAGAGTTATCGAGCTTCCGAGTCGAAGTTGTGAATCTACCTTTTCAGCTTCAGGTTCTTGAACTCGCTAATTGCATTCTTGATGTTCAGCCCACTTTCTTGTATTCTCAGCATAAATTACGAGTGTTGGACCTCTCTAATACTCTCTCTAAGGGTCCTGTTCCAGCGGTGTGGTTATTAGAAAACAATACAAACTTGATCAAATTAGATTTGCACAAAAACTTCTTCACGGGACCTCTTCAACTTCCGTTTTCAACTCATGAAAAACTTTCATTATTGGATATATCTAACAACCATCTTGGCGGAGAATTACCGAGTAACATTACCACTAAGCTTCCAAATTTATTGTACCTGATCTTATCAAAAAATTATTTTCAAGGCCCACTTCCTCTCATCTCTACACGCAATCTCCGAAATCTTGATTTATCTAGTAACAATTTCACTGAGGATATACATAATAGTTTTTCGAGGATTCAGCCTTCTTTTCCCAATTTTATGGATCTATCAAATAATAAATTCTATGGATCTTTCACTGACAACTTTAATTTTACTCAAGATTCAACATTATTGGTAAATGATAATAACATAAGTGGAGATATTCCTTTTAGTATTTGCAATACCAGTTTCGAAGTGTTGGACATCAGTAACAATGAACTAAATGGTGTTTTACCTGATTGCATTGGAAGAGCTGATATTTGGGCGTTAAAGTTGAGTGGAAATCATTTAGAGGGATCATTACCGTTGTTGGAGATATCTAATAGGCCAAAGCGTTGGTTGCTTGACTTTTCAGATAACAAGCTTTCTGGATCAATTCCTCCTTGGTCTAATGACACAACTATAGAAATTATAAATGCGAGTCAAAACAACCTAACTGGAAACTTTCCGATAACATGGCTGAATATTTCTGATATATATGCCATTGACATTGGGGAAAATAATTTATCTGGAGAGCTTCCAATTGGTATGAAATCCAATCTTAGTATGCTCCTAGCAAGAAAAAATATGCTTGGAGGACATATACCAGAAGAAATATGTCAATTCAAATATTTACGCATACTAGATCTGTCCCACAACAATCTTTCTGGAGAAATACCATCGTGCATTATAGATATGGGATCAACAGCCCACTATTCCTCAATTACTGTATACGAAGCATATGGATATTTTCCAACAGGGGGGGACCTGAACTTCAGTGATGCCAATTTTCTCTTACACGTTAGATATTATGTCGACGTGGATGGCGCCAAATTATCAAATTTTGGATTGGAACTTATGTTAAAAGGAAGGTTAGATTTATATTTGGATGGTATTTTACAAATGCAGTGTATAATTGATCTGTCTTCGAACGGACTAGTAGGCAACATTCCCGAAGATATCGGTCGAATGAATTGGTTAATAACACTGAACTTGTCGAACAACCATTTAAGCGGTGCAATACCAAATTCCATATCCAATTTGCACCAATTAGAAAATTTGGACCTCTCCCATAACTCTTTGACGGGAGAAATACCGAGGGAAATGACTAAACTAAACTTCCTAACATCCTTCTCTGTGGCATATAATGACTTATCCGGTCCTACATTAGGTGTAGAAGCACAGTTTAGTACATTTGATAATAGCAGCTATGAAGGCAACCCGAATCTCTGTGGGCCTCCCCTGCCAAAAAGTTGTGTCCCTACTCTTGGCATAACACAGCCTTCCCCTAATGAAATGAGTGACAACCAAAGGTATGACGGCACCGATTTTCTCATATTGTTCGGTTCTTTCTCCCTTTTCTTTGTGGTCAGTTTTTGGTGTTTCATGGTTGTTCTTTATTTCAAGAGAAATTGGCGTTATGCTTTGTTTACTTTGGTGGACCAGTATGGTGATATGATATATGTGAAGGTTGTTCTTTCGACTAGAAAGATTGGAGCTGCTCTAACTCGGAGGGGTAGTTGAAGGATCATTTGTTTTAGTTTTAATTTGGAAGGATATGTTTTATTTTATGTTTTCTGAATAAGTACTTAATATTTATCTATGATGTATTGTAAATTTTTATGAACTTTTTTTCATTGGCTTAAAAAAATATGTAAGACAACTTTTGCATATTTTCTTTATGAATACATTTCTTACAAATTTCTCGAGTGCTCTATAATTGTCATTATTCGTAAACTAAGACCATTATGTGATATTATGTAAAGTAGGAAATATCATATGATTCTATACACAATTCTGGTTGAACAATTAATAATCCCAACACTAAGACCCAAATTAAAAAAAAAAAAAAAAACAGAAGACAAGCCTGATTTGACTGGAGTTTCCAATGGACAGCCCATATAAGGCCCAAAATTGAAAAGGAGGAAAACAAAATGAAAAGCTTGTTTGGTAATGAAGCATGCTACGATACTTGAAAAGATATCTTGACTAGTCAAATTAAAGATAGAAGGAAATATTTTATACAGAACAATAAAAGAACGTTGGTCTAAGAAATTAAACAAAATAGATACTATCTACATTAAATAATGCCTTTCCATATGTTATGTAATTTGAGGCGACCTTTTGATATTAATTCGATCCTAATTAATGAAACCAAACAAAAACAAATGTATTTGAAACAGCAATTAATATATGTTTGAATACCATTGCCCAAATTATATCCCTAAAAGATTATAATTATACGAGCATCACATGTTTTTCTTTGTTACAATTAGCATCCTACACATAATTAATTAATTTACCACCCAAATTATATCCCTAAAAGATTATAATTAAATGAAGTGTTGAGCTTCTCCTGCGGCGCCATCTACTCATCAACTCATGAGTCATCACAAATTAATTAATTAATTAATCAATTAATTAACTTTAGATCTTCTTCCCCGTCAATGGATCGCTCCAATTGGTGGTGGGGAGGCCGGAGAGCAGCTACCACAACATCAGCGAAGGCCTTAATTATGTAGTGATGCATGCTTCGGTGGTTCAGCTCGAGATAACAAAACAATAGCTCTTCTAACCAGTCCCAATCCAATGCTTGAAATCGATGATGGGCCTTCGCGTAGTGATGCAGCATCTCCTGCATGGACTGCTTGAAATCCCGGTACGGGTCATCAGAATCCGTGCTCACCACAATGCCGTCCCCTGGAATATTAATCAGTGGCGTATGATCACTTGATGATGATGACATGCCATCTAATTCCAGGGCCAAGGAGCTGGATGCTAGCACTGACTCATGATCAGTTGATATTGAATTTGATGATGACGTGAATGGCGACACGGCCACTACTTCTGAAGATTTAATCACTGGATGGTCAAGAGTACCGGCGCCTCTAGCATTTGATCGTTATTTAAATTGCAATCAGAGAGACCTAGTGAGCGAAAACTATCAAAAATGGCTCCTTCCATTACTTGGGCGGCGGGGGGATGAGAGCGGAGATGCGCAAGTTTTCTTGGGAGATGTTTGAGGTGGTTGGATAGGTGGAGGTGGAAGGATGTATAGGCATAGCTTTGTTTCTTCTTCCCCATATAAAATTTATATTCCTTCTCTTCTCTTCTCTTCTCTCCTGTTTGATTTATATTTGGTATCAGTAATGGAAGAGATGCGCAAGGAATTAATAGAAAGAGAGATCAGGTTGCTATTGCTTTAATTAATTAGTTTGGGCGCTTTTATTTCTCTCTCTTTTTATTTTATTTAGCTAATTAAGGCCTAAGCAGAAATTAAGGCAGTGGGCAAAGAGAGATTTGCATTCGCTTTGAGTTAATTTATTTATTAAATTTAAATTTAGTTCGGTTTTGTTGTCATAATTAATTAATGTCATGAGTAATTAAATTAAGTAGTAATTAATGGTGGGAGTGGGGGGAAGAAATTAATTAGAGATCAGTTTCCATACCTCGTATGCAACGGTAAAAAAGATTTTAATTTATTGAGCTTTGACTTGACTGATACATAACATGCATGTTGCCTCTCTCTCAACTCTCAACTCTCAACTCTCAAGGTCAAAGATATATATCCATTTATTTAATTGAATTTTTATGGCTTGGAATTGGATGACCGTTTGAGTAAATCATCGCTGAGGGATAATAGCGAATCCAAGGTGCCAACCCTCAACTCTGGCACATTAAACTACAACAAACAATCCAACACACAAATTAACTTAGATTCAGATGATAATTACAGAACTGAGTTCGAAATTCATACTCGATAGATGGAAGTGTCAAACGCATTTTTGGAAACCGATTCGCTCAATCGTTTCCATAGATCGGATGCGGAGTTCTGAACTGGGAGAGACACGATCCAATAACGCGACGCCATTAATTGAGAGATTAGAACAGATATCGATCGAATTGGTCAAGGCTGGCGTGATCGAATTCTCAAAGTTGCGATCTTTTCTCTGAGAATTGGGGCTTCCTTGTAATCGGGAAACACAAAATATTTCGGACCAGGAAGGATTTCTGTAGACCGGTTCCACGGTCTCACCGTCTTGTGGGCTCCTTCCCTATGTTTGACGAAATGGGGTCCTTCTTTCAGTTAAATACGCATGAACCAGGTCCAGGTTAAAGTTATCACCGTCATATTATTTAGTATATATTACTCCTTTTATTCCAATTCTTTTCTGAAGATAAATATTTTTGGTTGATAACGTATTTTAATCGGAATTTTTTTTTTAAAAATTCGAAAGTCAAATTAAAAAAAAAATAGAATAAGAAAACAAATCATCTTTATCAATTTGTCACTGAAAACTACAAAGAAAAAAAATGAAACCAAGGCCTTAAAAGAATCATAATTGCTTATTTCTTCCAGGGCCTTAAAAGGATCATAATTGTTTGCTTCTTCCAGGGCCTTAAAAGGATCATAATTTGAGCCCAAGTCAGTTCATGTCACACCCCGAGACAACCCGCCACGTATTACTACGTAAGGTGTATGCACATCACATACATTATCAATAACAATATAAATAAAGCCACATTTATTTTATAATCAAAAGAGTTTAACAAACAATCACGACAGACATGACTGGTAACACAACACCGCCATGCCTGCTCAATGTATCAATTATTGAATTATGGAAATAAAACTAAACAACATGTGGTAATTTATCAATCATAAGCCTTCCCACTTGGTCTCACTCTTGTACTTGCTCGAATCCTTCCTCTTCATTACCTGGAATCCACATAAAAGTGGAACGGGAGAGAGATCGAACCATCTCTCAGTGTGGGATTTAGTTCCAGCCCAGAGTTTATAAAACATTTACTTATTCTCACAAATATGAACATACATAATTAAAATGCGTATGCTTCTTCTAATGCAATGCATATCCTATCGTTAATTTCTACTTTTATTTACTTTCAAAATTCCTTTAATCTATTTCGTGTGCCTCACTAGACGGTGAATTCATATGCCGCTAGGTCTTGGCGGTGATAGGACCGCTTCCGCCTACAATCACGTCCGTGAAAGGACCGCTTGCGCCTACAATCACGTTCGTGATAGGACCGCGTCAGCCTACAATCACATCCGTGACAGGACCGCTTTCGCCTACAGTCACGTTATCGAGGGGTCCAGTCGAACACTAGACCCAATGTATACATCTCAATATGCAAGCATATCGGCCCCTGTTCAGTTTCCTTAGTCGTTCATTTCAAATATATTTATTCAATCACACAATTCATGCCATGCTCAATACATCATATTCATGCAAGTCCATTGGTCAATATGAATCCTATCATTTCATGCAATTTATTCATGTTCTACTCAAGTCATACGAATGGTTCGAAAACAACATGCACAAATTCAACTAATGCCATGATAATAAACAGTTGAATGACAACAGACAAGTAAGATAGTTTTATAAAGTCTAGGAAACCCGCACCTGTTATCGTAGGGAACTCACTAGACGTCTTGGGCTCTTCTAGAACTTCTGAACTCGAGCCTAAATCATGTACGCATAATTTCTAATTAATATTCTTCGATGGTCATTTTAAGGTTCTCTGTTTACTAACTAAAATTCATTGTCATTACTAAAATATATGCCAAGTGTGTGTGAAATACTACTCATCCTTTCATAAGAAAATCATGAAAAGAAATAAAAGAAGTATGAACAAGAATCATTAAAATTCAAGAAGTCGAATAATTAAATTAAAGCCTTAGCAAAAGTCTATTCAATAGATTAATAAATTTATATAGGCATCAGATTATTACTAGTTATAGATAACAAGACCTATTCAATATAGGAACTCTTAAATAAATTGTCAAATAAAACAGTGAACTTCTAACCTAATAGAAATAACTTAAGCATCTTATATATCAAAAGAAATAATTATCATTTGCTAAAGTATTATCATGCGAAATATATGAATAAATATTACGAAGGTTAGTGTTAGTCCAGTTTCTTGTATAATTTTATTATTGTCTTACTAATGATCTATTAAAATTTGTTACAGAACTTATAAACTTTAAAATACACATTGACGTTCGTGCACTTTAAGTTTGATTATCATTTATGATTGCTTTAAAATTTTAGAACATCTAGGTTCCATGAATCAAATCGCCACCCAAATGCATTAAACACAAGAGATCCAATCCGTATAGGTGCTATATACTTTCACCGTTTATAGATTGAAGACCATAAACACAATAAAGGAATAAATAAAAAAAATTCATTACTCTACTCCAAACCAAGCCGTATTAGATGTCAATGCATCATTGAAGCGTTGGATTTAAGAAACAGAAATTAAATATTACTCTACTCCAAACCAAGCCGTATTAGATGCCAATGCATCATTCAAGCGTTGGATTTAAGAAATGAATCAAGAAAAATAATAGTAAAAATTATCTTAAGTGATTTTTTTTTTTTTATCTCAACTGCGTCGGATGTCATACCAGTTGCAGTATTGAGACTTTATATTTTTTTTATTTTAATCATGAAAAATTCAAGTAACTAAAATTCAACAAAGAGAAGTCAATCTATTTAACGTTAAGGAGGGAAGAAAACTATAACTTAATTTAATGTTGTAATTTAATGATTTAGTATTTTTACCTTAGAAGGCCAATGAATCAAGGAACTCAGTCCTAGTATTTCTTGTATATGAAAAAGCTTGATTTGGCTAGCGGGAGAGAGAAAGATGTCGGCTAGAGAGAAAAGAGAGGGATGGTGGCTGTGGAGGGGGGGGGTGAGGTAAGGGGTTTATATAGAGGCGAGGGTAGGGTTGTCTCCAGATTTTGGTTGGGTTGGGTTGGGCTTTAATGGACCATAATTAATTAATCTTACCGTCTTAGGCTAATGACAAAATTCTGTTTTCTGCAGTTTTAATTTTCATTCTTAAAGATAAATCTACTTGGATTTATAGGTTCGTAATTTGAGAAAATTTACAACATGAGAATCATAGGATTTTCTGTTACAGTTCAAACGCAACTGATTTGAACTTAATCGGAATTTCCAGTGAAGGGGAATGATTAAAATAGTCGACAAAGGTCTGCAGTTTCCGAACAACACTGTTTACTGCCTTTGGAATTTTATGGAGAATTCTACGTTCAGAATTTGGGGTAGGTTTATAAACAAAAGTTGTAAATATTGAAGTTACATATTCAGGTATTTAATTTCATGCAAAACCGAATTAATATGAGTGAACTGTGATTAAAATACTAACAGCTGTCCGTCTCAAAAATCCAGCAGAAGTTAAATTTATAAGGTTATCAAAAGGGGTAGCTCAAATATAGGCTTTAATTAATGATTTGATTAGTATTTATGTCCTAATTGTTGTGGCCAGGTAAAGAAACATTTATTTCAGAAATGTTTGCATTTTTCTACAAGATTTCTTATGACATTTTCTATATGGATAATTGCGCGTGCGATCCTAACTCGAGATGTGTGAATATTAGATCGGTACTCGTTTGGACTTTTCTTTTACAAAGTGTTTAAACTTTCTAGTATTAATTTGTATAAAAATTATCGTATCTTAAATAAGTTTTGAAATGTACCTAGTTGTGATGAAGTGTTACATATATACTTATAATAGTCGTTACGTTCTGTCGTGACGATTTATGACTATAAAGTTGACGTGACGGGACGTTACAGTTCAGCCCAATTTTTGTGCTGAACAAGTCGGATCAATTTTCAGCCCAATCTGTTGGATCAACTCGGATCAGCGCATACGGCTGTTGCAAGACCCAATAATAATTTTTTTATTTAATGTAGAAAAACAGAATACATATATGCATCACAGTTCATTCTTTTGGATTGTCAGTACCAATTAAGATAACAGAAATTAAGCACTTGTTACCAATTGAGAATGAAGAACATTACAAGTGATTTTTCTAACTGGATTAATTGTCAGTACCATTGTGTAATGAAGTCGTCCAAGTACACGGTCTATAATAGATAGTTAATTGTGTTTTTGAAAAATTCTAATTCTGTATCGGTGGAAATTAATTCACTATAAATAAATTGGATAGATTATATGAATCTGGTACTTGGAAATAAAGTGGTAAAAAATTTAACACTTTAGTATTCTTATTTCACCTTCTGAGATTGCTAAAAATTATCTGGTTATAAATAGTTCCTATGATTTTGATTTAATGAAGTTGTTGGGGGGCAATCACTAACTAACATTAAAAGAACAATCATGCAGTTCTATACAAATTTGCAAGAATAACAAGAAATACTAGTGTTTTTTTCGTTTTCGGAAAATCAGTATAAATAAAATATATTAATTTCTTTCTTTCTGACCCCATTCATTATCTTGATAAGAGAAAGAAAGAATGCATCATGCATGAATGTCCTTTTCTAGATAATTCTTCGTCCCTTAATTAATTTGCTCCTCACATTGGTCCCACTCCGAGGAATGACATAGTCTTATATAGAGATTATATAGAGAGAGAGAGAGTTGGGCTATGGTGGGTTGCGAAGTAAGTATATCTCTGTTTTTGAAGTCTAAACAGCCAATTTGAACCGCTCAACATGATTTCCATATTAAAATGTGCTTCGAGATCAAATTTTACATTTTTTGGAACTTTTTACTATTTTTTTAAATGGATAGAAAATCGTTGTATTTGGATAGAATATGGACCATAAAAATAGTGATAGAATATGGCATGTAATTTAGATAATTTTTGTTAATTATTGTGTTTAGATAATGATATGTTGTGTTTAGTTAGCATGTTCAAAGTGTTTGTGATTGTGGCATATTAATTATTGGCCAACAAATTTGGTGGGGACTGGCAACATTAAAAGATAATTTAAAAAAAAATACAATCAGGATCGGCTGGGCTGTTACTAAACGACCGATCTTGATAGTCACAACGGGATCGACTGTTACTAAATGACCGATCTTGATAGTCATAACATGATCGACCATAAGTCCGATCCTAATTGCTATTTCTCCACTAGTGACACGTACTCGCTATTTTTTTCTAAAATTTTCCTAAATAAAAACCACAAAATGACATATTATAAGATTTGTATCAAATCATTAACTCATTTTCCATGAAGCTGTTGTTTCCATTTTAGTTTATGAACTATTTGTACATTGTGGATTTTAGGAAAGTTTTATTGTATACTGCCGAAAAAGTTAGAATTGAAGGAGCAGAAAAGCTGCTCAATGATTCCAATAAAGAAATTAATAAAGTATGTTAAAGTATACAACAATTTCTTTAAATCGATTCAGATTTGATTAAAAAAATATTGATTTATATTTTATCGCTGAATTTGTAGTATTCGATTATTTTTTTTAAAAATACTACATTTAAAAATGACAAATTTTCACATATATGTAGTATTCCTTATCATTCAAGGATTATAATTTGCAATATTTTTCCTTATATATCACCAATATATTCTGTGAAAACCAAAACAGTTATTGATCACCAATATATGTATCAATGAAAAGAAAGCTCATAAATATGTTATATATTAAAGAATGAGTTTTACATTTGTATGAGAATATGTTGGTCTATTTTTATTTTTGAACAATTATCTTTTTCATTAGTTTATTTTTTTTTTATGAAAATATGTCATTTTATTTCTTTTGTTTCCCCATTAAGCAACATAATAAAAAAAACTTGCTATGTACCAGCAAAAAGAAAGCTCATAAATATGTCATTAAAGAATGAGCTTTATTTTTGTATGAGAATATGCTGTTCTATTTTTTTATCGTTGAACAATTATCTTTTTTTATCAAAATATGTTATTTTGTATGAGAATTTTTTTTTTGTTCTCTTATAATATGTGTCCCGTTGCAATGCACATACATGATACTAGTATATGATTAAGGAATTAGTATAATTTACTGAATTATTTTGAAATCAAGAAATTTTTTTTGCAAGGATGACACGTTAGAATTGCAACTTCAACTTAATTCGTGACATGCAATCAGGCAAAATCTTATCATCGAGTCTTATACATATTTATTGCACGTACGCTGGCCTGGCCAAAAGCAGAAATCATACAAAAAGTCCACAAGTACGTACGAAATTTTGAAAAGAAAATGATTAATAATTAAGTAGAAATAACAACAGAATACAGTCACACTAAGTTAATTACTTTATCTTTGGTGGTTTGAAGCTGCTTTTTCATATCATTAATTTCTTCTATCCGTCTAGCCATGGAATGACCTCCTCTGCAGCCTCCTCCAACGCTATCTAGCTTGTCCGAAGCAGACACACTAGGATCTCTAGCTTTGGCTTTCACTTCGTAGGCAAAATTCTCAAGGGAATTCAGTGCAACAGCCCTCGCCTTGTTCTCCTCGTCATGTTTTTTATAACGATCTGCTGCTTCCTTCATTTCCTTAATCTCCTCTGCTGACAGACTGCCATGTCTCCGGCATCCTTGATTGCTTGTCTCTGAGAATCACTGAAGCAAGCAGGGACACTGACAACAGCCTTTGTCACTACCTTAGTGAGGTGGGCCTCAACAATCTCTTTCATCTTTGAAAGGATCATAGCAGCGATTTCCTCTGGTGCGAAGAGTTTCTCCTCATTCTTGTATTGGACAGAGATCATGGACCTATTTTTATTGTCACACTGAATTTTAAATGGTAGAAATTCGCTATCTTTCTGGTCGTAGCATCTACCGATCAAACGCTTGATATCTACAAAAGAAGTTGTGTATTTTAAGTCTAAAAGAATGCACTGAAATGATCTACAAAATCTACCGATCAAACGCTCATATCCAGGCAGCATGTACATGTCAGGCCTGATAAATCATGTGAGTTGAAAAAAGAATTTCATATTAATTAGCAGATTCTGTTTCGATTCTACCTAATACAAGTTCCGGAAATTTCAGAACACTATATACATTGTAACTTAAGGTTGTCCAAAACAAACTTGTTGTTTCATTACAGGAGCTAACTAACAAAAACAATTTTTGACCAAAAATTATAACTCAAGGTATGGAAAAATTGGAGTAAAGGAAAAGTAGTGGAACTAAAAGATCCAACATTAGATGATCAAGAATGCATAGAAGAGTTAACAAAGTGCATCCACATAGCACTCGTATGCTTACAAATGAATCCATCAAATAGGCCGAACATGGAAACTGTAGCTTACATGCTCAATAGTTCATCGATTGCGAGTCTCCCACCTTTGCCACCTCCAAGATCTATATGGGGAGCAGATGTTTCTATGTTTGAGGATGATGAAAATGTCGTTACCGATTTGAGCAGCTGGGAGATCATCTCCATTGTTGTTGGAGAAGAAACCGAAGAGAAGAGTTGTCTCTATAATTTTAATAGGTGAGCTTGATTTTTGCAAGCTCCAAATTTATTTTCTACTAAAACTTCCTTTATATTTATAAAGTACCCAATTTACTGTAAATTAAAATGAAAAAAATATGTAGTATGTAAGGGAGAGTTTAAGTCTTCTAATAGGTTCATTTGTGGGGGAGGAGGGGAGGTCTGATGCACATTGGATCAGGTTTGGGTTCGATGGGCACATCTATCGTCTATTACATCAATCATGCCACGATTTTGATTAACATAGGACTTCTTAAACGAATTTAATTTATCAAATTTAAACCCGATTGAGGATTCATATTTAACAACATTTCATGGTTGCAACAAATAAAATTTAAATGACATGAAAACATGTAAACATTCAATCTTAATAAAAATAATATATTAATAATGTTGTATTTTTCTAGTTTTTCAAAAATGTTGATATAATTTGCAAAAGCATTGTCAATATTATCAAAATATAAAATCAATTTTGGTAGGACTATAGTAAGGTTACGGATTTGTTTGGACAAAATTCGATAAGAAATAAAAAGTGTCAAAGTTAGATTACAAAAACGGATTTGTTTAATTACAATTAATATAAATCAATTTTCCATACCTGCCAAAATAGCTAAGCCCTCTATTTTGATAGGAAAAAAATAGAGCAGTTAAATTGTATGAAAAGCGAAATTTTAGGATGATATTTAATTAAAGACTATCAAGAAAAAATGACTAGTAAAGCGTTTGACTTTTTCATTGCCATTGCTTCAAGTCCGCTTCAATTGTTACACATTTTTCTTCTAAGAAATTGGATATTGAAATGTTCCATCTTTAGAACTTATGATATGTAATTCAACTGATCATGTACCTTACCTCTCATTATATAGCTCTAAATTTTGGAATGACCAAAAGAAAAGATGGTCAAATTAGAATTGGATTTACAAAATTAGCTAAATTAAGTTAATGACCAACACTAACAGTTCAATCGTATTGAACAGTCAGTGTACAAACTCAACAACTTCGGTTATACATTTAAGAGTCGTTATTGTTTACAACACCGACTGTTCCTTGGTAACCATCCGTCAGTGTAGGTCTTACAAATTAATACTAGTGAATTAGATGTACACAATTCAAGATGTGTTTATAAAATATTAATACATTTAAAAGTTTATAAAATATTAATGGCATGTTGATGCGTTTATTTAGATGATTTTATATAGACTTTATAGTTAGTAATTTAATTGAAATCATACACTACTACATGCATGTTTCTTGAGTGACTCAATATCATATATGCATGAAGATGCAACATAAACTCTAGTTTTGTGAGTTAATGAAGGCGCATGGAAATATGGCGTCCATTGGTCGATCTGAACCGTCGAAATTAAATAGCATTGCATTTATTTTCTTGTAGCAAAGTTTGATCAAATTTCATTTTTTATTTACGTATACATCCAGTTGATGAAATATTGAAACATCGAAGGGCTATAAACACTTCACGTGTTGATCAAAACTCAAACATAATCAAATAGCAGAAATTTTATGTTGGTATGTTCAATGTTTTTCCTAGATAATTTAAAAAAAAAATTGGTATCATTTCATTGTAGATCCACCATTGATTATCTCATGTGAAAATGAACGGTCCACAAATATTGACATATATTGAAGTGGCAACTAATGATAAAATTCTATCAAACTGTCAACAATGACTGTTCATTACGAGAACCGTCGGTGTAGGTGAAAGAAACACTGACGGATCAATTGAACCAACAGTCAGTGTAGACAAAACTATCAACACTGACTGTTATATTAAAGGAGCCATCGGTGTAGGGTAAGGCAATACTGACGCTTCCCTTAATAAAACAGTCAGTGTTGATGAACTCATCAACACTGACTATTCTTTAATATAACATAAGTGGAGAGATTATCATCAACACTGACTATTCTTTCACTGACAACTTGAATTTTACTCAAGGTTCAACATTATTGTCAAATGATAATAACATAAGTGGAGAGATTCCTTTTAGCATTTGCAATACCAGTTTTGAATTGTTAGATATCAGTAACAATGAACTAAATGGTGTTTGACCTGATTGTATGTTGGAAGTGCTGATATTTGGGCGTTAAAGTTAAGTGGAAATCATTTAGAAGGATCCTTACCGTTGGAGAAGTCTATTGGGCAAGACCGTTGGTTGCTTGACCTTTCAGATAACAAGCTTTCTGGATCAATTCGACCTTGCTCTAATGACTCAATCTTAGAAATTATAGATGTGAGCCAAAACAATCTAACTGGAAACTTTCTGATAACTTGGCTGAATATTTCTTGTGTACATGTCATAGACATTGGGACAATTATTTATTTGGAGAGCTTCCAATTGGTATGGAATCCAATCTTAGTATGCTCCTAGCAAGAAAACAATATGCTTGGAGGACATATACCAGAAGAAATATGTCAATTCAGATATTTAAGCATACTAGATCTGTCCCACAACAATTTTTCTGGAGAAATACCATCATGCATTATAGAAATGGGATCAACAGCCAACGATTACTCAATTAGTGAACATGACAAATATACAAAAAATGCACTTCATATGAAATTATATGAACCATATTAATCATCTTAAAATATATGTACATAAATTGATAGCATATTCCATTTAGCAATTACTTCTATTAGAATTATTGTTTATTTAAATGGAATTGAAATATAAGATATCAAAGTTACCTCGAATGTTCAACTTGTTATAACCCGTAAAATCTAATTAAGTAATTAAGTCTAATAACTAAGATTTTACAACTAAATACAATTTTAGATTGAATAAATTAGTTATATAAATTAGTTAGTAATTTTAAACAAAATTTTAGATTTAATTTAACAAATAAAAATTTCTAAATAGGAATGCAAAGGTGAACGAAATTATTAATTAAACTTCGATGGAGATACAAATGAATTCGAACGTTACATTATGATCAATCGAAACATTCATCGTCTCTCTCCGACGCGCATCGCACCCGTTTTTCTTTGCTATCCCGTCCCTTGTCAGAAAGTAGTACGAGCGACGATTAATGCACACCCACCTCGCGACTTAGTCGCTGTGCCATTGAATGCCTCTGTTGCGCCCACGACCTTCTCTCTCTCTCGGTTATATATGTCACTCTCTCTCGCTCTATTCAGTTTTGAATTTTGGTTGGTTGAAAACTCATGAGTTGAGAAGCTTTACTCCTTTTTCCCCTCTTTTCCGTTTTTCACTGTGATTGCTGTTTACTAAGCCTAGACGACTGGACTTGTGCTTGGGGTACGATTTCCCCTCTGTTGCCTTCCTATGTTGCGAACTGGTGCCAATTTGGGGGCTTTTCTGTTGCTGGTCTGGTGCTTAGTGGTGACCTTGCTGTGTGGTGCTTGTTGGTTGTAAGGAAGTCGAGAAGCGATGCGAGATGTCTTGGTACTAGCTGCCATTGTGCCATTCGATCAAAATCCGGGTTAGGCCCAATGACCTCTGATTTTGTGAATATTTTTGGGGCATGACATGAGGCCGAGCCACCCCTTTTCTGGCCTGTTTTCCATGAATATTTTGATGTGTGATATGTGGCTGAGCCATCCCTTTGAATTGCTGTGATTGGAGAAATATGAATTATGGCCGAGCCACCCCCTTGAACTATTTCTGTTATGCAAGTATGCCATAATCTGATTTTTGTACTTCTTGATTTTCTTGTTGTTTCGGTGCTGGTATGCACTATCAGGGGCTGTGCTACTTGTATATTTTGACTCAAATTTGAATTGAGCCCTTAAAACTCTTTGCTTTTCTGTTCTTGTGATTAAATAATTATCGAGGTGTTTAATTATAACCGGCCTTGCCCTTAAACCTCTCTTAAACCTCTCTGTTACGGACTGGTAACTGGTACCAGTTCGGTACCAGTATTTTTCTGGTTCTGGTACGATTCTGGTAAATTGTATAATATTTAGGGGTGGAATTATAATATTTGGACCCATGGAAATTTCCTTAAATTGGAGGGCCAAATTATAAAAGGAGGAAATTAAATTATGAAGAGCTTCGGCCAATTTAATTAAAATTCTGATGAGGCTAGTTTATTTAGTTGGGCCGAAATAATTTAAATGAATGGATCTAGGCCGAAATTAATGAAAGAAATAACCCCTTTATACTTTATTTTATTGGCCGGCCCTATATGTATATTAAATGAAAATGGGGCCTTTAGAGTTGGGCCAATTTCAAATAAAATATGAACTTGATAAGTGGACCTTTATTTTTAGGCTTAAGCCTAATCCGAAATTAACTTAATTATTTAAATTGTTTAAATCTAATTGTGCCTATGAATTAAATCAATGGAATTGGGCTCTTTGACTTGGCCTTTAGATAAAATACATAAAGTTAAAATTTGGCAAACTACTTAGGGTCTCGAGCCTCCCCTCGGTTTGGCTCGATCCGAGGTCTCCACTTAAAAATTAGAAAGGGATTGGATTTCTAAAAAAAGTATAAACAAACAACGATTGGTTTTACAAAATTAAAAGTTTCAACAATAGTTAATTAGAATAAACACATTTAAGTTAGAGTTAATTTAGTTAAGTAATTTAATTATCTATTTTATTTAGTAATAAAAATTTGTCATAATATTATAAGTAATTTGAGAAATTACAAAAATATAAAGTAGGTTGTATAAATGATTTTCGTATCATATCAATTAATTAACAATTGGTTAGTGGCGTATTTTATTTATATACATACTTAAGAATTAATTAAATTGACTATTAGAGAATTAAATAAATATGTATTTTTGTTACGAACATTTAGACAATTAATTACCGCAATATTTAACTTAGTAAATTATTTACGCGTTTTAAACTCGTAAGTAAATAGGGTTCTTTTAAATACTTAGAGAATTTAATTAAAACAGTTTATCTCAAATTAAAATTTTATAAATAATAAAATAAGGGTAGCAAGGGTTACGATATTTAGTTTCAACTCTAATTAGATTACGTTACGAATTTCAGGACATCCGACATATCCTGATCCCGACCCGTGGACCGATCCCGCTGACGGCGGTACCGGAGCATACGCGGAGCACGCAGATTTCAGAGGCGATTAGCGCACGCCTTCAGCTTGCCCTATAGGTGTGGGATATCTGAATTACTTTTTGTGGCGTACTCTAACCAGTCGACCACTTGACCTGTCATACGCACTTTAAATTTGTAGATGCATTAGAGCATGTCTATCTTTTTGAACTGTAATTAGAATTGCATAATCCCTTCTAAATGAAAAATTTACTGCTTTTAAATAGGAGTAGAATAATTTAACTATAGGTTTAGATTTTATATATATTAGGGTTATTGTTTGTCCTCTTCTCGTAGAGGACAATATTATTTTATATAGCGAGCATATGCATTGGTGAGTGTGAGAAAGAAGACCGAATGTCTGCGTTCCGTCTCGTAGGATGGCGTGCGAGGCGGCTCGTTGGGCATTGGGCCAGGGAAATCACTTGATTCTTTTGGAGGTCTTATTAGAGAAATATTATATGTATTCATTTGGATCTATATATCATTTTTCGATTCATTTTACCATTACGTGCGGGCCGGACTCGAGCCCAGAGGCACGGAAACGATTCGAGCTTGGTCTCCCCTACATTAGGAGCTACATGCCTAGTACGGCTTCCGCGGTTGCGGTGGCAGATTTATTTTATTGCACGGGGCCGGACACGAGCCCTTCCCATTGGTCTGGCCAGGCGGTGGAGTTCCGTCTCTGCTCATGAGGAAACGGATTAACTGATTTTACGCCTTGCATTGTATGATTTCTCCTATTGAATATGTTTGGATGATGAATCGTTTTAGAGTAAGGAAAACACACGGATTGAGATATATTCATCGGCGAGTGGGCTTATATACTCTTGCGAGTTAATTGCTTGATGTCCTTGATATCGTGTATCGTTTGCTCCCACGATGTCTCTGGGCATCTTGTATCATTAGCTCCCTGCCCACAGCCCTTGAAACAATATCTAACCTTGGGTCCGATTTACACAGCACGGGGTGTATATACATATTTTATCCGTATTATTATATTATATTTTGTACACACAGTACCTTGGTATTGGACTTCGAATTGATTATATTCTATATTCCTTTGTATTTTTATTTGGAAAATTTTGCATGCTGTCATGATAGGGAAATCGCATCATGTCATCTATTATATGTATTTTTCTTTAATAGATAAAATAATAGGGTTTATATTTAAATCATGTGCATTTAAAAATACGAATTACCGAATTTTACGTAGTTTACCATTAAATGTGCTTCGACCAAAGAGGATCCCTAAAAGGGTAATTCTGGGTCACATACTGGGCGATTGGTCGCTCACCCACCTTTTGTTGTGGGATTTTAGGTACAGAGACTGGTGTTCCGCAGCAGGAGATGCCAAGAGCTATCCCTAATGGCCACGCCACTTCATGATAGATTAGAGGACCTTTTGATTAGGATTACGAGTCTGATGTTTTTGTTCTATACATCAGCCTCGATAGATCTTGTATCCCTTTTTATTAGCTTATGTTTTAATTTATGATGTGGATTGTATGGACCCGTATATGTTTATGTTTATTTAGTGATGTATGACTGATGCTTGTTTATAGTATTTTTGCTTCCGCTGCTTTTATTTGATTATGGTATTTGATTAGCCTTGCGTGTTTAAGGATAATTAAACACGAGGCGGGGACTGATCACACCTTAATCCGGAAATCCCGGTTTGGGGTGTGACACAACTAGTAGAGCTCTCGTGCTGATAACGTGTTCTAAAATAAATACAAAGAATAATAAACAAGAGATAACACATAAAATATGACAATTTCTTTACTCTTATATTTCTCATGTGTGCAATACAAGATTACAAAGCTTTTATTTATAGGTCACAAATTGTAAGTGAAAAGCCATCTAAAATAATAAATAGAGGAATGAATTCTAATAATAATGGGGTATGAATTACAATAGTAGTGAGATAGGAGAAAATGATTGAGGATTAATATTGAGAGTTACAAAATAAATAGACCATCACATTTATTTATAATAGTATTGTGTTTTTCTTGGTATTTTCTTGGTATTAATTAGTATTGTGTTTTTCCACTTTGATTACTAACACATTGAATGTGATAAAGGAAGAATGACTAGAGACCTGTATTTGGTGTTGACCTGCAAATGACTTGCCAATTTCTAGACTAGTAGGGTCCACAATAATAATTTCAGAATTTCTTGCAGACATGTGCTCTTGTTTTCCTGAAGGACGAAGACTTGAGTAGACCGCATCTCTTATGTTTTTATTCCAATCCCAGCTTTCTAAATTTTGTAATTTGCTATGAAATGGAGCTCTAATTTTCATATTATATATGTAAAGAGACTAAATCGAATATTTAGAGATAACTTTTATTTTATTTTTGAGTTGGTCGGTCAAATATTATCAGAAATGTAACATTTATTCTATTTTTTTATGCTCAATACTCATTGTTCACTTTCATACAATTTGATTGTATCGTATTTATAATTTATCAATAAAATATAGAATAATTATTTAAATACCCCCACTCCAGTATCCCAAACTCCCACATCCATTTAGAGAAATCATGTACTATGTTTCCCACTAATTATATGATCCCCACTAAATTATTCTAAAAAGATATTATATTGTCCCCACTAATTATATGGTCCCACTAATTATTATTCTAAAATGTTTGCAGCCCTCTTCCTTTATGGTCCCCACTAATTATATGGTCCTCCCTTTTTGAGTCTCTGTACTCGTTCTCGCGTCAACCTTCATAGATATAAATACTTTGAAGATAAATATAAGATATTAATACTTTGATACGTAGCTTGTTATGATCATCCATTTTCTATTCCCTCAATCATCCCCGCGTCAACCTTCCTCCAATGAAGTCGTGGGGACCCCGTATCACTGCATCAACATTCCTCAATCATCCCCGCGTCAACCTTTCTCTAACAAAAATAATTGACCACATAGGTATAAATATTTCAGTGCATAAGTATAAATACTTGCGGTACTTGACATTAATACTTTCAGACGTCATCCAGTATCATATGTAAAAAATACTTGTAAGTATAGGTATAAATACTTGCACGACGAGGTATAAATACTTGTGTGACGATGAGCCCGAAAGTATGTAATCATGAATCTCATTTGAAAAAGAAAATTGCATAGAAGACGTTTGTGGTTTTAGATTCGAGAAAATTGTCATAGATTGTCAGAAATATGGACGAGATTGAACGGAGAAAAAAAACCATCTCTAAAAATGTGTATCCCCATGTAGTTTGAGTGGTCCCCCACAGGTATTTATGGCGCGGGTATGTTTGAGAGATTTTGTTGGGGAGACAATTATTTACGTAAACATTGTTTACCTCATTGGTATAAATACTTCCTTGCATAAGTATTAATACTTTAGAAAAAAAATTCAGTACTGGAGTTTTTGTTGTTCCCCAGATAGTTATGCTAGTTATATAGTGCGGGTACTGTAGCGCATGTACTGTTATCAGCTCCCTAAAATATAAAATTAGGAGCTTGGTCCGTTCTTATTTTCACGAAAACAAGATTGCCAATTTGTCATCTGTTTATCCAGTTATTTTATTTAATTTTCTTTGTTTTAGTAATGTGTTTAATTGCTTGCTTTTTCACTTTGATTACTAACACAAATGAATGATAAATTATTCGCTCTTGATTACTTTTAAAAGCAAGAATGATGACAGAACTAAAGATCCCTACAAAGGACACAATATTCGTATGGTTGCTGCTGCAATGATTACTTTAAATACATTGCGTTAATTACATACATTTAGTGCTCTGGAAATACTTTTTTTTTATTAATACAAATATTGTTAGTGGAACCTTTCCAACTAACTTTAAAAAATCTTAAAAAATATAGCATGATTAAAAAATATATCATGCTTTTCCACTTGTGAATGTAATAAAGGAACAATAAACAACGGAGCCCAATTAAGCTGTCAATCCATCTTGTAGCAACAAAATATTTTATATTGGACCCTTGAAGACCGAGCTGGAGATGACTGACAATGAAAGTTGGGACCCGAATTGTGAATCATTTTGCACCAAGACAGAAAAGAAATAATGCCAATCTTGCTATTTCTTGCCATCAGCACACAATCATCTTTAAACATCAAAATTTATTGGGTAATGAATAAAAATGAATGCGAATTAGCTCTCTCACACACACACCATTACGTGAGAAGCCAACAATTTTTTTTAATCCATATGCTTACCAATAATTAGCAATTTTTTTAATCCATATCATTTTTCTAATAAGCTAATTATAAATGAATGATAAATTATTCGCTATTGATTACTTTTAAAAGCAAGAATGATTACAGAACTAAATATCCCTACAAAGGACACAATTAATATTCGTATGGTTGCTGCTACAATGATTACTTTTAAAAAAATACTTCTAGTGCTCTGGAAATGTTTTCTTTTACAAATATTGTTAGTGGCACTTTGCCAACTAACTTTAAAAATTCTTAAAAAATATAGCATGATTACATAACTGTATTTTGGTGTTGACCTGCAAATGACTTGCAAATTTCCAGGATAGCATGGTCCACAATAATAAATCCAATCTAGATTGCAATACCGAAGAATTCAAAATGAGAGTAGACCGTGCCGCTTATGTTTTTAATCCGATTCAAGCTTTCTAAATTCTGTAAATTGCTACGAAATGGAGCTGCAATTTTAAGGCAATAGTTTCATCTAAGTTTCATATTCTGAAGAGAGATGTAATTGAATTTTAAAGACAATTTTTATTCTATTTTTGAGTTGGTTGGTGAAGTAATATTATGATAGATGTAACTTTTATTCCGTTTTTTATGCTCAAAATTCATTAAAAAATTCACGCTTTTTTGGCTCATTTGATTGTATTGTATGTCTAATTTATCAATAAAACATAGTATTAGAAGACTGACCCCTTTCTATCTTATTACAAAAGAAAAAGGATTGCCAATTTGTCATCTTGTTATCCAGTTATTTGATTTTAAGGAATGTAAATGAAAAAAACAAGGGAAACACACTTTTGAGATTTTCTTGGTATTAGTACTGTGTTTTTTTGTGCTTTTCCACTTTGATTACTAACACGTGTGAATGTAATAAAGGAAGAATGAACAACCGAGCCCAAGCTGTCATTCCATCTTGTAGCAGCAAAATATTTTATATTGTACCCGTGAAGACCGGGCTGGAGATGACTGACTATGAAAGTTGGGACATGGGACCCGAATTGTGAATCATTTTGCACTCAGAACGCACCATTGGAGTCTTTAATTTGAACGCACTCAGAAAATTCCTAGAACCAACGACCAAAACCAATATCAGTACGACACACTATATAATGAGATTTATCTTACTTTAATAAGATTTAGCTTTATCTTACTAGTCTGATTGGCATCAGATCAAATTCAGTCGGATGTCCGGTTAGATTCGCACTTGATCTACATGAATTAAAGTTGTCTGTGTGAATCTTGATGCGGATCAAATAGCTCCGACCGGCTATCGGACCAAATTTGATCCCGATGCCCATCGGAACCGTCCCGGATTCCGTGGAAAGAACTTCATCATCTCTATATTAGGAAAAAAATGGAAAATTTAGTCATATAAGGAGTGGTAGATCAAAAGCGATTCAGTGTACCATTTAAAGTTGATGTACTAAAATGAACTTTATAAGTGATGTTATACTAGAGGTGTCCGTCATGCCATCATCTCTTTTCATGTGGAGCCTAATACAGCGGCATGACTTAGTTACAGGACGTATGTTTATCTTCTTGGGTGGGAGTTTGACTGCTTGATCGACCAGAGGTTTGAGAGAGAATGACATGTGAGTGTTATGTTGTCGTGCAGAGGGAGGCAACAGTCGACAGAATCCTGGAGGCCTGATTCTATAAGTTTCAGTAAACATCAGTCGAGAGTGATGTTAGCGATGTCCCCAGGCCAGCTAGTTACCAGCCAAACAAAAAAGAATGTTGACGTAGTAGTCTATTAGTACCGTGTTAAAGCACGATAACAATAAAATATTATGCTATTATACCCCTTGCGGCCTTTTTTTTGGTTTTTTAAGGACAGTGGTTGTCGTCATGTATTGAAGATTAGATGATTAAACTATGTAGCATTTGTTAGAAGATTAGAGCAATTTTTCCTGTCATACCTCAATTTTCTACCTGTGGGGCCCGCCACTCAACTAAACTTTTTCACGAAATTCAGGTCCTACTTCTGTTCCTATCATCCGATATAGCTCAATTAGTTGTCAAATTTCCACACAAATTCCAATCAAATTTAGGAAGGCCATGGAAATTTTAATTTCTTGTATCTATTATTCCAATCAAAATTAAACTATGTAGATGATACTTTAATTGTTGTTTTAAGCTGCTGATTCTAACTATGAATATGGCTCTAAAATGGGCTTTAGCCGGTTTTTAAAGTGTGAAATGCTAGATCTGAAATTAGATAATATGGAAATTAATTATTATATATTACAAGAATCTGTTACTATCTACGAGAGTAAAACATGACTATTATCGAGGGTAAGTAGACAAAAATATCTAGTACCGACGAAAGTATTCACGACAATACGACAATACAAAGCACCTTTATCCTCATGGATAGTGTCAAATATGTTTTTGGCACGAACTTTAAAGGGAGCTCGTCCATTCACCTCGAGCCAGATTTGCCCGAATTCTGACTAGACGTACGGTGCGGATCTAAATTTAAATCTTCTGTTATCTCAGAGGATGTGGATTTGTCGGAAAATATCCAATCAAGTGTCTGGGGTCCATTTACGTTGGAAAAATTATACAAAAAGTGATTTGCAAGATGTGATAGATAAAAGTGAAAAATAGATTAAACGAATGGAAATGCAGGAATTTGTTCCTTGGAGAGATGATCATTATGATGAACGGTGTTCTCTGTGCTATACATATGTAAATGTTAGCAATGTATAAGCCTCCTAAATTTGTGATTAATAATGGGAGATAAAATTATAAGTTCCTTTTTTTTAAGGGTGTTACTTCACTAGTACAGAAAACGTGACTGTACACGGTCCGAAGTAACTTATGCTTCAACACACAAAGTACAATTAATACTACTAATTTGTGATGTTGTGTCTGAGAATTCACACTTGCGTTATTGAAATTGGTGGTGTTGTCACACTAGTCCATCAATTGATTACATTCTGAACATTTAGAAAATGCTTTCAAAATGCTTTCTCCGGAGATTCTGAACATAATTTTGGTCCCCGGATTCTGAACATATTTTTTTCTAACATTAGTTTAATAAAAAAAAAAAAAATTTAGCACCAATTTTTTTCAAACATTTGTCCTTTCTTTTAAAATTTCTAAGAATCGTTCCACATTTTTTGAAATTTTTTCTGAATTATTTTCACTAAACAAATTTAAATTACGAAAAAATAGTTAAATATGATCAAACATGAGGAATGTAACCGGTCATGGTACGTTTGGTCAGGATATGTTTGGAACTTTGGTTACGACACGACTTGGTCATGGCATGACCAAATTTAACTGTTATAACCCAAATATTATCTAATAATTGAAAAAATAATTGTTAGAACAATTTCGGAAAAATGATTAGTGATTATGCAAACAAATGCTTTATTAAATTTTTTTACAACAAATTAAATACATATTAGTCATTTTCATTTAATTATGGACCCATTTCAAATCATTCAATTATTAAACTGCAAGGAGTGTGAATAGCAATGCAAGGTTTTTTTAAGGTTAGTGGCTTTAAATTTTTACTAATAATTTTATTGATAAAAAATGTATTTACAATGAATCAAATGACCGTAATTTTTAAATCTATTCTTTTATTCTCACAAAATACACTAAAATACTCTAATATTCTAATTTTCTCTTAATCATCCTAATACCTTAATCCTCATCTTGCTCCACGACCGGATCCGCTTCTTCCACCACCGCTGCGCTTCAACGACAATCAGATCTACTCGCCGTCGTGTTCCAATCGAGATGTTGATCACCCTAATACTTTAATCACCATCTCGCTCCACGACAGGATCCTCTTCTTCGACCGCCGCAGTGCTACGACGATGACCGGATCTACTCACCATCGTGCTCTAACCGAGATGGGGACTCTAAGCTCCGAGAGATGGTACTGCATTCTCGACTCCGCTCGGCTCCGGGTCATCCTCTCTCTCATTCTCCCGAATCCACTACTCACGCGTGTTTATACCGACTTTTCCAGTTCATAGAGTATGGTTATAATAACAACGATGATAATATTTCATAATAAGTCATTCCATGTATATTCCCTGAATGAATACTGTTTATTTCTGGTGAGGGCACCCTCTAGCTCATATAAAACAAGGCGACAGCAGGTCAATTAATGAATTTTCTCAAGTCTTGTTTCCAGTTTTAATTTGAGAATGACATAATGAAAAATATAATGGCAATTTCCTGCGGTAATCCATACATGAACAACAGTAGATATGGATCATCATGGAAATGTATATACTAGTGTTTTGTAAGTTAGTGTAACTAATGACCTATCACAGTTGACGGAGGAGTAATTAAAAGGTACCCCATGATGTATCACCATACCTCTTCCTGAATGATGTCACATCCGTATCTAAAGCATGTAATACTTATTTTAATTTTCTAGTCCTTCAAAGAAAATTAATTGAATTTCAGTTCATTTTTCAATTGACAATTATAAAATAAATTTTACTTAAGATATCGCTAGCTAATTCGTATATGCATGCATGGTTCACGTTTTTTTTATAAAATTTGTATTTATACATGGTTAATTTACAGGGTTCGTTCTTAACAAACGTAAATTATGCATTAATTTATACATGATTTGTACTTTATTCACACTATAAATCAGTGTAAATATTCATATTTTAGTTAGCACGAAATGAAGTAAAAAAAACTATGTATCAATTACTGTTTACAAATGATGTAAACTTAATTATGTTGTTGTTTGAAAAATAAAAATAATTAAATACTTTATTAAATGTTGCTTAGCCAATTTTTAATTAAGACAAAAGGTTTTGTAACGTCTTCCAAATTTTCATTTGTGACAATGGTGTAACATTATTTGAAGTATCAATATATTTTTCTTTTTAATATTTATAAAAAAATAAGTTTGTATAATTAAGGCCACCCATAAATTTATACTCGGTTCACCCTTAAATTTATAGTATATGGTTCACATTAATTAATGAATTATATATAATTTGCACTTCAATTCAAAAGTACAAAATTTGTACTAAATATGCACCCAAAAATATTATGCACACCCAAAAGCGTTCTTTTATGTATATCAAAACACAAAAAATACTTAGAAACAAAAATCTCAGACCGGAAAACAAAGTAAAGAAAAAATTGAAACTTGCAAAAAAATGTAACTTTAATTTATTACCTACTTTTTGGACATTTTTCTCATACTTTTTAACATTATTTCTTTATGTGATTAAATTCTTACCTTATTACTTAATTTTTAATTATTTTGTAGCAATATTTCAGAAAAGGAATTCAAAAATCAACACGGCATGCCGAAATAGGCCTGACCAAGTCGTGTTGTGCTGATAAACGTGTTGTGTTAATCTCCAGCATTGTGTGGCACGACACGACACTACATGTTTCAAAATTTAGACGTGTTGGAACGGCATGTGTTCCGAACATGCCTAAACAGGCCCAGCCGGAACACGGCACGGCATGACACAGCTTCAATAAACTATCTCAGAAAAAAATATACGTATGAAATTAAAAACTATAAGGTTGATAATTTTGAGGTCTTACATACATGAATATGTAAGGATATGCAATATTATATTGATTGACCAAAAGATGAAATGATTTCAATGAAAAAAGGTTCAATAAAATTATTTTAAAATTGAATTCTTATGGTCGTAACGAGTAATTTGTAAATTCTCACTCTAATTATGAAAAACAAACTTCTCACTCTAATTATTGTGTTTGTATATGCAAATTAATTAATTAAACCATGTGTGTAGTCTAGATGGGGTTGGTAGATGGATTCTCTTTCTTCTTTTTTATTAATAGTCTGATATGAAAAGATTTGTTACAGATTTGCACGGAGAGGCTGCCACAGGAAATCCGAAGAAAATATGGGAGAAGGTGGTGAGTGCGTATCCTCCGAGTCTCTGATATCATTTATTTTGCTTAGAGTTAGTCTATGTTACTATGTACAGCACCATTTAGTTCGTAATACGGATTAATAATTTTCATTTTCAAAATTTTAATGATCGATTCAAATCGTTTAACATGATTTTCTTGTGAATATGTACTTGCGGACCGAATTTTATATTTTTTAGAAGTTTTTTTACTATTTTTTTAAGATAGATAAAAAATCATTGTTTTTGGATGGCCCAGAATTTTTAGATCAAGTAATTTTCTACCTATCTTATATTTCGAATAGTGCGTACCCACCCGAAATTTTTAATTATACCATTATTAAAAAAAAAATCAAAACACTCTCAAATATGAGTTTTTCCAGATCTACCCAGGCCGCAGAATGGCCCTGCGGCCCCAGCCAGGAGTCCGCAAAATGGTTCTGCGGCCCCAATTTTTTTTTTACAGAAAATTTATTAATAAAAAACAAAAAAATCGATTTCTGCGGGCACGGAAACCTAGGATATTCAACACAATCAAAATTGAAATATTTTCCCCTCATAAATGATTTTTGTTTCAAAATTTTCTGTAAAAAAATTTGGTTTCCGTGCCCGCAAAAAAAGTTGGTATATTTTAATCGATTTCATTTTTAGCCTTTCATTTTTAAACTTCCTTCTTGAACACGGAAACCAACTTTTTTTGTTTTTTATTAATAAATTTTCTTAACAAAACAAAAATTATTGGGGCCGCAGAACGCCTGTACGGACTCCAGTATTTGAGGCTGCAAAATGATTATGCGGCCTGTATAGAACTGGAAATTTCGGCGTACCCACTATTCGATGAATACTATGTCTTCAGATTCTCTATGACATGATCTTCACATATTGTGTATTGAAGCTTCTTAACAGTAACTTTTTCTTATCTGCTACAGGCAAAGCCCCACTGGCAATTTCTCATAGATTGTTTATCTTTGCATATCAGACCCTGGTAATTGGTATAATCATGGATAATTTCTGAAAAGTATGATTATATTTTTCAGATGTCTACATCTTGTCATATGAATATAATATTTGATTCGCATAATTGTTTTTTTCAAAATGTTCATACAATCTATAAGAAAAAATGAGTCTAATATCGATAATTTCCATTTCCATGTCTACGTTCATATATTTTATTTAACTGTTTTTTTTTGTTTAAATCTCAAAAACCAGATTATTTTTATCTTAAATTGATTTGTGCGTAATATTATTTCTTCTCGCAAATCATTAGATATAAGAGAAAACTATATGTTTTGTGTTATCTCCTAGTTAATATTAATTCCTTTTTGTATATTGCTTATTGCAATTTTTGTTATTTTAGTCAATCATGCTTTGTTGATAATTATATGTATGTCATTAATTGATTATAATTATTTGTAGATTACTTGACAAAATGACAAAATAGGTTTATTCAAAGTATATGTTTCATAAAAAAATACTATATCATTTTGTATATTACATCTATTCTTAACACAATAAATCATGTTTAAAGAAAATTTATGTTTTTACGGACATCTTATTATTTAAAAAGATGATCAAGTTTAGAATTAAAAAAATATTAAGTTCCTCGGGATTGTTGATCGTCAGCTACAAGAGTTGGTATTGAGTTAGATGATGTACATGTTCGATTAGGCACTTAATTTGAACTGGATCGATTTTCTATGATTTTTGTTCAATTTTTCCTTTCGAATCTTTTTGTGATATGGACTTTATTACCAAACATTTAGCAAGTAGATAACAATAAGTCCTTGCCTCTAAAAGGATTTATAAGAGATTTGCACAGGTAGATAACATGAAATCCGAAGCATTCCGTAAAGTAACTCATATTTTGAGTTTGAATCCGGACGCCCAATTTGCCCTGGAACGAATATTAAAGACCCCGTACATTCTACATTGGATTGAATTGATCCGGATTCTGATCGGACAGTCCGGATCTAAACTCAAAATTTGAGTTACTTGAGGGGATCCACACTCAGAATATAGCATGCCACTAATTGCAAACTTCTAGACAAGCCATTATTCGCTTCGATTTGATGTAGCAATCTTTCTGGATACTGGTTCTAATTGCGTATGAGAAATAATATATATACTCACAATTTTTGCAGGGTTTGTGGGGAGATATGTTAGTAGGTACACCATCATACAAACTCTTATATATTCTCATTTGGATCACTCTCCGTACTGATTGGAACAAAGAGGTAGCTGCATTTATTTAATTTCTATCAAACTTAAAATGATCAATTTAATTTAACAAAATAGATTCATAATCTTTTGGCTTACTAATGCAAAGATTCTATATGAACATGAAACATGCCGAAACATAAAAAAGGAGTATACATACAGATTTTATTTTTTATGAGTGTAAATCCTGCACAAATGAATACATAATTTATATTTTATTCGCATTAGGGGTGGATCTACATTTAACCTAGGGGGTGCTAGGCCACCTCAAGATTTTAAAATTTTTAATCACGTATATTGAAATTTAATTTAATTTAAATTTCCACAAAATGTTTTTATATTTCAGCTCTCCTCATAAAATGTTATAGTAGATGTGTGCTTGTAATCTAGTGGTCATGACTCCCTCACTACAAGTACACATAAAATGCTACATGTGTGTTTGTAAATTAGTGTGACCAATGACATATCACAGTTGATGGAGGACTAATTGAAAGGTCCTCAAGTGAGATAATGAACCCCATGATGTATCTCTTCCTGGATGATGTCACATCCCTATCTAAACCATGTAATACTTATTTTAATTTAATAGTCCTTCTAAGAAAATTATTTGAATTTCAGTTTATTTTTCAATTGACAATTATAAAATAAATTTTACTTAAGATATCGCTAGCTAATTTGTATATGCATGCATGGTTCACGTTTTTTATAAAATTTGAATTTATACATGGTTAATTTACAAGGTTCGTTCTTAACAAACGTAAATTATGCACTAATTTATACATGATTTGTACTTTATTCGCACTATAATTCAGTGTAAATCATATTTTAGTTAGCACGAATGAAGTCAAAAACTATGTATCAATTACTGTTTACAAATGATGTATAACTTATGTTGTTGTTTGAAAAATAAAAATAATTAAATACTTTATTAAATGTAGCTTAACCATTTTTTAATTAAGACAAAAGGTTTGTAACGCCTTCCAAATTTAATTTGCATTTGTGACAATGGTGTAACATTATTTGAAGTATCAATATATTTTTCTTTTAATATTTATAAAAAGAAATAAGTTTGTATAATTAAAGTCACCCTTAAATTTTATAAAATTTTATAATATTAAATAATATTTTAGTATATGATTCACATTAATTAATGAATTATATATAATTTGCACTTCAATTCAAAAGTACAAAATATATAAATTTTTGGATTTCTTTTTATTTATTTTCTCATTTCACGTGACTAGGTAATTAAAGGGCGTTTTTTCCGACATTTTTAATAATACCCTAAGTTAATTAGAGATTAATAAATCTGGACACGGTTCGCAACTTTTATTAAATGGCCGGTCCCGCAACTTTTTTTTTTATTATTAAAGAGGGGAACCGGCCATTAAATGGCCGGTCCCCCATTTAATTTTTTTTTTTAAGACAAATAGATAAAATGCTGAAATCTAACCCTAAAAAATCAAATTGTTTTTTTAAATATTTGTTAGATTACTTTTTTGATAGCATATTTATACTAAAATACACTATGAATAGGGCCGATTTTGTGCTAAAATACGCTAAATTACTTCAAATTATGTTAATTTATGGTGATTTACACTAAATTACTTGAAATTACAATAATTATGTAGAATTATGCTAAAATACGGTAAATTACGCTAAATTACGTATGAATAAGGCCTATTTTGTACCATCTTTCATAAATCATAAATAATAGTAAAAAAATTCCAAAAATAATAAAAATTGGTATTCTACAAGTTTATTATATAATTAATTTACTGAGCTACGTAGATTGGAGAATAGAATGAAAATCTTAATCGGAAACTTCAACTGAAGTTTTGAGGCCCTTCTCTTTGTTTTTTGGCGATTCTGGATTTGGAAATCTGGCATTGCCAGTTCGGACGCATGCGTATTTTCACAAGCTTTCCGAAAAGTGATCTTTGCTGAAATCGGACACTCGAGCGCCGTTTTATGGTCGTTTAAAATTTTGTCGTCGTTTTTCGCCTTCTGAGTGAAGATATCATCCCTATTCATACGTAATTTTGCGTAATTTACTGTATTCTAGCATAATTCTACATAATTATTGTAATTTCAAGTAATTTAGTGTAATTCAGCATAAATTAACATAATTTCAAGTAATTTAGCGTATTTTAGTATAAATATGCTAATTATATATAAAAACTGTAATTTAGCAAATATTTATAAAAAAAATTCGAATTTTTAGGGTTAGATTTCAGCATTTTATCTATTTGTCTAAAAAAAAAATTAAATGATGGTCGGTTCCCCTCTTTAATAAAAAAATAAAAATTGCGAGACCGGCCATTTAATGGCCGGTTTGGACATTTTTAATAAAAGTTGCGAACCATGTCCAGATTTATTAATCTCTAATTAACTTAGGGTATTATTAAAAATGTCGGGCGTTTTTTCCTTGCGACAAAAGATAATGGGAGCTTTAGAAGTCATGGAAAATTTTGAAAAAGCAAATCCACTACTCACGCGTGATAATGTGAAATTTGCTCGTCAAAAGTGACCCAATTTTTTATTGACTTATCCAATTTGTACTAAATATGCACCCAAAAATATTATGCACATCCAAAAGCGTTATTTTATGTATATCAAAACATATATAAAAAATACATAGAAATAAAAATCTCAGAACGAAAAAAAAAATTGAAACTTGCAAAAAATGTAACTTTAATTTATTACTTGCTTTTTGGACATTTTTTTTCATATTTTTTTACATTATTACTTTTTTTTATTAAATTTTTAATTATTTCGTAGCAATATTTTAAAAAAGGAATTCAAAAATCAACACGGCACGCCGAAATAGGCCTTACCAAGTCGTGTTATGCTGATAAACGTGTTGTGTTAAGCTTCAGCACTGTGTGGCACGACACGACACTACATGTTTCAAACTTTAGACATGTTGGAACGGCACGTGGTCCCAACTTGCCTAAATACGGCAAGCCGGAACACGGCACGGCACAGCTTCAATAAACTATCTTAGAAAAAATTATACGTACGAAATTATTATGAATATTTGAATTTTTATAATTTAATAAAATATACGTATGAAATTAAAAACTATAAAGTAGATACTTTTGAGTGTCTTTCATACATGAATATGTAAGGATATGCAATATATATATTGATTGGCCAAAAGATGAAATGATTTCAATGAAAAAAAGTTCGATAAAATTATTTTAAAATTGAATTCTTATGGTTGTAACGAGTAAATTTGTAAATTCATGAATAAATGAAAAACAAACATCCCACTCTAATTATTGTGTTTGTATACTCATGTGCATGAGTTGGTTCTGCTGTTCATTATAACACTTAGAAGACCTTTCAATTCCCTCGTCAACTGTGATAGGTCTCGTCATTACGCATTAATTTATTTCTAACAATTATTTAAGATTATCATCATCCTCCTATATATAAATGAGGCCACATACTCTATTGAAGCCATCAATTAATATTCACACAACAGATCAAGCAATGAAGTTATTACTGGCAGTAGCCCTTCTGGTTCTGGTTTTGGTTCCATTACAGTGGGAGAATGCATGTGTGAGCGGGTCAGACTCAGACTCAGACTCAGTACAGTGCAGGGAAGAGGAGAGGTTGGCTCTTCTACACATCAAAGCTTCAATTCACTTTCCTATTCACTCTTTAGATGGCAAGTGGGAAGGCAAGGAGTGCTGCCGATGGGAAAGAGTCACCTGCCATCCAATCACCGGCCACGTCACTCAACTTGACCTCGGTGTTTACGATGATGATGACTGGTTCGATTATGATCATGGGGGTATTTTACTAAATGCGAGTATGTTTTTGCCTCTCCGTCAACTAAGATCTCTGTCATTATCTGGGCATGGCATATACAATTGTACTGGTATGTATCTTCACGTTTCTTTCTTCTTTAAGCATTTTGCTGATTAATTAACAATGACATTACAAGTACTAATTAACGTACTTCTCATTTTGCTTTACCATTTGTTTTGGGTACTTAAACATATTTGCGTAATTTCTGAAGACTATAAAACTACTCAACTGTAATTGCTCCAATTTTAGAACAACTTACTTAGGGGTGTTAATGGGTACGGTACGGAGCAGCATGCCCATTAAAATTTGTCGTTCATTTCACATTAATATTATCGGGTAACAAAACAGTAGCAGATGAATAATGGATAATACTAATATAATAATTAGTTTTATTATATTTTACAAATTAAATATAAAAAGTCGTTCATTTCACACATATATAATTACATTTCTAATAAAAAATAAAAGATAAATGTGCAATCAATTCCAACTAAATTGTTTTTTATAAAGTAAGAAAATTCAAAAACACAAATACATATTTAAGTGGGTTGGAAATTGAATTGAATATATATTTAGATTTTATAATTACCCTATAAGGGTAACGGGTATGAAATAGTAATTACCCATACCCTTACCTATTTGGTTAACGAAAAAAATTCTTATCGATACCCATACCTAATTAGCTAATTAAAAATAAAAATCTTACTTATACCCACCTTATTGAATACGATACCGGTCAAATAAACGGCTAAAATGATACCATTGACAGCCCTAAACTTATTGATGATATCTAACATGATTCTAGGGAAAGGTATATTCGTGTTAAGAAATGAAAAAAGAAATAAACAAATCCTAATGCAATTTTTCGTTAAACAAATCCTAATGTTTATTTATTTAATGAGCTAGCTCCCTTTTTTAATTGATTAAGAAAGGTTCTCCATGTATTCATGATCCATCTTTTGTATTGAATGCCACATACTTAATTTATCAAATACCGCATATTCTTTTGTCAGGGTTTGAATCTTGGTCCAATTTGACTAAGCTACAGATGCTTGACCTTTCAGACAACCAACTGCCCACAAACATCATTTCCTCCTTGGCCAAAGTATCATCACTTCGAGCACTTTATCTGGATGATAATTATGATACCATGCGAGGCAATACTAATGTCCCTGTCAAAGGTAACCTCGATCTCATAAATGAACCATTTTATATTATATGACAACAACAAGTCTTCTTTTATATATTTTCTTAAATCTGACCCATATTTTAATGGAACAATCTGACAGAGCTTATAAATGCACTAAATTTGGAGGTGCTTAGTCTAAGCGGTTGTGGGCTTTCTGGGAGTCTACCCTATTTGGGACATTGGTCTTCTCTAAAAGCCCTTTCGTTGGCGCGCAATCAGCTAAATGACACTTTATCATTAGAAGGTAATTATAATGTAATACACAATTGAACCTTGTTGTCAATAGGAAAGAAGTTATAATTTCTGCAGTATCTCTACACCGGTAGATCATAGATCTTAATTAGTCATTTACTAATGGTAGGGCTGCAATGAATAGTTAGATAAGGGCCCAGTTATATTTTTATATTTCTTAATGCATCTTAAGGAAACTTTGCAATTCTCCTTGAAGACTTTAACCATTGCTTGGGCACTTTAAAATAATCTAGAGAGTATTCCGTATAAATTCTCTATTTCATATCATAACAATCCATATATATTTTTATTTTATGCAATTCAGTCCATAAAACTATTGGTTTCACATAGTTTAATCTTATTTGATGATCATTCTCGTTAATATTATAGGATTATGCCAACTGAAGAATATTGAAGAGTTAGATCTTTCATATAACAGTTTCGCTGGAAATCTTCCTCCTTGTATGGGAGATCTTTCTTCTCTGAAGCTAATCGACTTGTCATCTAATCAATTTCAAGTAAAATTTCCTTCATCCATTTTTGAAAGACTCGAGTCCTTGAGATACCTTTCCCTATTCCATAACCAGCTTGAGGGGACTCTATCCATGAGATCATTTTTGAATCATTCTAATCTTGAAGTTCTGAGGATATCAACTTTAGAGTTATCGAGCTTCCGAGTCGAAGTTGTGAATCTACCTTTTCAGCTTCAGGTTCTTGAACTGGCTAATTGCATTCTTGATGTTAATCTGACTTCCTTGTATTCTCAACATAAATTACGAGTGTTGGACCTCTCTAATACCGGCTTCAAGGGTCCTCTTTCAGCAGTGTGGTTGTTGTTAGAAAACAATCCGAACTTGATCAAATTAGATTTGCACAAAAACTTCTTCACAGGGCCTCTTCAACTTCCATATTTAACTCATGAAAAACTCTCAATATTGGACATATCTGACAACCATCTTGGCGGAGAATTACCGGGTAACATTACCACTAAGCTTCCAAATTTAATGTCCCTAATCTTATCAAAAAACTATTTTCAAGGCCCTCTTCCTCTCATCTCTACACGCAATCTCCAAAATCTAGATTTATCTAGTAACAATCTCAATGAGGATATACATAATAGTTTTTCGAGGATTCAGCCTTCTTTTCCCAATTTTATGGATCTATCAGATAATAAGTTTTATGGATCTTTCACTAACAACTTGAACTTTACTCCATATTCAACATTAGTGTTAAATAATAATAATATAAGTGGAGAGATTCCTTTTAGCATTTGCAATACCAGTATCGATGTGTTAGAGATCACTAACAATGAACTAAATGGTGTTTTACCTGATTGCATTGGAAGAGCTGCTATTTGGGTGTTAAAGTTGAGTGGAAATCATTTAGAGGGATCATTATCGTTGTTGGAGATGTTTGATGGGCAGGAGCGTCAGTTTTTGCTTGACCTTTCAGATAACAAGCTTTCTGGATCAATTCCTCCTTGGTCTAATGACACAACCATAGAAATTATAAATGTGAGCCAAAACAACCTAACTGGAAACTTTCCGATAACATGGTTGAATATTTCTGATATATATGTCATTGACATTGGGGAAAATAATTTATCTGGAGAGCTTCCAATTGGTATGGAATCCAATCTCGGTATACTCATAGCAAGAGAGAATATGTTTGGAGGACCTATACCAGAACCAATATGTCAATTCAAATATTTACACATACTAGATCTGTCCCACAATAATCTTTCTGGAGAAGTACCATCGTGCATTATAGATATGGGATCAACAGCCGACGAATCCTCTACCTTGGGTGAATTCGAATTAGATCCTTTTGGATCGGAGCAGGGGACCTCCATTGATACCAGTTTTCTCTTACACATTTCAAATGATGTCTACATGGATTTGATAGAATTACCGAATTTTGGATTGGAACTTATTTACAAAGGAAGGGTCGATTACTATTTTGAAGAAATTTTACAAATCCAGTGTATAATAGATCTGTCTTCGAACAAACTAGTAGGCAACATTCCCAAAAATATCGGTCGAATGAATTGGTTGATAACATTGAACTTATCGAACAACCATTTAAGCGGTGCAATACCAAATTCCATATCCAATTTGCACCAATTAGAAAGTTTGGACCTCTCTCACAACTCTTTGACAGGAGAAATACCGAGAGAGCTGATTGAACTAACCTTCCTGACATCCTTCTCTGTGGCATGTAACGACTTATCTGGTCCTACATTAGGTGTAGAAGCACAGTTTATTTCATTTGATAATAGCAGCTATGAAGGCAACCCAAATCTCTGTGGGCCTCCCTTGTCAAAAAGTTGTGGCCTTACTCTCGGCACAACACAGACTTCCCCAAATGAAATGAGTGACGATCAAAGGTATGACGGCACCGATTTTCTCATATTGTTCGGTTCTTTCACCCTTTTCTTTGTGGTCAGTTTTTGGTGCTTCATGGTTGGTCTTTATTTCAAGAGAAATTGGCGTTATGCTTTGTTTACTTTGGTGGACCAGTATGGTGATATGATATATGTGAAGGTCGTCCTTTCGACTAGAAAGATTGGAGCTGCTCTAACTCGAAGGGGGCAGTTGAAGAACAATTTGTTTTAATTTTCATTTGGAATGATATGTTTTTTATATGTTTCATGAATAAGTACCTAATATTTATGTATGATGTATTGTAAATCTTTATGAACTTTTGGCTTATTTCAAGAGAACTTTCGCATATTTATTTTATGTTGATGCATATTTTACAAATTTCTCAAGTGCCCTATAATTTTCATTACTCGTAAACTAGGGACCATTATGTGATATTATGTAAAGTAGAAAAATTATATGATTCTATACACAATCGATCCTCGGTTGAACAATAATCCTAACACTAAGACCCAAATTAAAAAATGGAGGACAAGCCTGATTTGAACTGGAATTCCAATGGACAGTCCATATAAGGCCCAAAATTGAAAAGGAAGAAAACAAAATGAGAAGCTAGTTTGGTATTTGGTAATGAAACATGCTACGAACTTGAAAGAACCTTGACTAGTCAAACTAAAGTTAGAAAGAAATCTTTTTTTACAAAATAATAAAAGAAAGTTGGTCTGGGTCGCCCTTTCCAGGATTATAATTAATTACTTGTTCTATGAAATTAAACAAAATAGATACTAACTACATTAAATATTTAATGCGTTTCCATATGTTATGTAATTTGAGGCGACCTTTTGATATTAATTCGATTCTAATTAATTAGACCAAACAAAAAAAAATATGTATTTGAAACAGCAATTAATATATGTTTGAATTCCATTCCCGTTTTAGATTTAAAACATAGTAATTTGTCGGAGCGAATCAATTCAGTTTAGTAACAATTTACACAAATTAAGTCGCATGGACGACTTTGGGAATCGGCATTTATATAAATATGCATTGCATACGACTATATCACATGTTTTTTTTTTTTGTTACAATTAGCATCCTACAAAAAATTTATTAATTCACCACCCAAAATATATCTCTAACAATATAATTTTTTAAACGCTACTCCGCCTGCCCGCAAGTGTTCAGCTTCTTCCACGGCGCCATCCACTCATAACTCATGAATCATCACAAATTAATTAATTAATTAATCAATTAATTAACTTGATCTTCTTCCCCGTCAATGGATCGCTCCAATTGGTGGTGGGGAGGCCGGAGAGCAGCTACCACAACATCAGCGAAGGCCTTAATTATGTAGTGATGCATGCTCCGGTGGTTCAGCTCGAGATAACAAAACAATAGCTCTTCTAACCAGTCCCAATCCAATGCTTGAAATTGATGGGCCTTCGCATAGTGATGCAGCATCTCCTGCATGGACTGCTTGAAATCCCGGTACGGGTCCTCAGAATCCGTGCTCACCGCAATGCCGTCCCCTGGAATATTAATCAGTGGCGCTGGTGCATCACTTGATGATGACGACGTGCCATCTAATTCATGGGCAGAGGAGCTGGATGCTAGCACTGATTCATGATCACTTGATATTGAATTTGATGATGATGTGAATGGCGACACGGCCACTACTGAAGAGTTAACCACTGGATGCTCAAGAGTACTATTTATCAAGCCCGAAGAGGACGGAGACACGAAGAATCGGTGGTATGACGGTGGCACCGTGAGCTCCTCCTCGTCCTCTTGCAGAGGGGCATTGCAATTGCAGTCCCATGCCGCCAAGGAGCCCGACGTAGAGGGAGACACGAAGAAGCGATCTGACGGTGGGACCATGACAGCAGTGTTGTTGTATTGTGCCGGCGCCTCTAGCATTTGATCATTATTTAAATTGCAATCAGAGAGACCTAGTGAGCGAAAACTATCAAAAATGGCGCCTTCCATTACTTGGGCGGCGGGGGGATCGGAGCGGAGATGCGTAAGTTTTCTTGGGAGATGTTTGAGGTGGTTGGATAGGTGGAGGTGGAAGGATGTATAGGCATAGCTTTGTTTCTTCTTCCCCATATAAAATTTATATTCCTTCTCTTCTCTTCTCTCCTCTTCTCTTCTCTTCTCTCCTGTTAATTTGATTTATATTTGGTATCAGTAATGGAAGAGATGCGCAAGGAATTAATAGAAAGAGAGATCAGGTTGCTATTGCTTTAATTAATTAGTTTGGGCGCTTTTATTTCTCTCTCTTTATTTTATTTAGCTAATTAAGGCCTAAGCAGCAATTAAGGCAGTGGGCAAAGAGAGATTTGCATTTGCTTTGAGTTCATTTATTTATTAAATTTAAATTTAGTCCGGTTTTGTTGTCATAATTAATTAATGTCATCAGTAATTAAATTAAGTAGCAATTAATGGTGGGACCAGTTTCAGCTATAACATTCATTAATAAAAATTGTACAGCCTCTTTTTTAAAATAGAATGAAAATCACAAATTAACTTTTGAGTGGCTCCAAGATATACTTTCAGCTATAACATTCATTAATAAAAATTGTACAGCCTCTTTTTTAATCTTAATGGAAAAGTCGGTAGCGATTGCTAACTGACCTTAAAAAAAAAACATTCATTAATAAAGTGAAAAATTTTGAGAGTTGAGAAATGAATGTAACGTAGGAGTGAAAATGGAGCAGATAGTGGTAAAATCATATTCATATTTTTTTTTTACGGATACAGATTGAATATTAGACGGATACAAATACGGATACGTATCGGATCAGATATTTATTAAAAAAATATATAAAAAAAATATTATTAAAAAAATACTAAAATTCATAATATTCTTCTAAGTATAATGATGAATAACATAGTTTTTTCATAATATATATTAAACTATATGATATATGAGGAGGGTTCAAATGCACCATAATTTTTGTGCTCCAATATGCTCCACATTCTTTATCTCCATTTTCAAAGTCCGAACAGTCGATCCGAACTACTCAACATGATGTTCATAATAAAATATGCTTGGAGACCAAATTTTATATTTTTTAGAATATTTTTACTATTTTTTTACATAGGTACAATATCACTTTATCCGATGGTCCAGAATCTCCTTAAAAAAAGTAATTTTGTACCTATCTAAAAAAATAGTAAAAAAATGCTAAAAAATATAAAATTTGGTCTCCAAGCATATTTTATTATGAAGATCATGTTGAGCAGTTCGGATCGACTGTTCGGACTTTGAAAATGGAGATAAAGAATGTGGAGCATATTGGAGCACAAAAATTATGGTGCATTTAAACCCTCCTCATGATATATATACTGTTCGGATACGGATAATTAAAACATAAAATCATATATGTATCCATATCTACACAAATATTTGAATATTCACATCTAATTTTATCAAATACAAATCAGATATTATCCATACTGGCCCCCCCCCCCCCCCCCCCCCCCCCCCCCCGCCCCCACACACACACCCCCACCGGCCACCACCCACCCACCAAATGAAATGGCTATAGCTATCTATGTATGTCTGAGAATTCATATCACCTAAAGTAATTCAAATTTTGATTTTAGATCCAAACCGTCGGATCTGCTACGGCCGAATATTAGAAGGACCCAAGCATTTCATTTAGGACTTGATTGGCCTAAATTCTGAACTCAAAATGTGAGTTACTCCAGAGGATTCGGACTCTGTATGATAATCATATGTAAGTTACATATGAGATTCAGAATTCATATTACCTAAGGTAACATAATATTTATGTTTAGTATTGACCGTCCGATCAGAGTCTACACGAAAATTAAAGGGTCCTGTGCAGTTCAAAGAAGATGAATTTTGGGGAACAAGACACAAATCATGGTAGTAATTCATCAACAAAGAGGCAGCTTTCTTACCTAAACAGCACTTAAATTAAATACAATCTGAAATTAGAAATTAGAAATTAGAAATTAGAAAGACTAACCTTGATTCAACGGCCTCTGGAGCACTTGAATTGAAACTTGTAGACGAGTGAGGAGAACTACTCTTCCAGATCAAATTTCAATGGTTTTAGAGGAAGTAAGAAAGAGTAGGAGGATTCGATTGAAGGTAGTATCGAATTCTAAAATGAAGAAAGGTTTTTTAGAGTACGGTCTAAAAAAAGGGAAGCAAAACTAAAAGAAAAGAAAAGGAGATGGTGGCATTGGGAAAATAGAAGCTTGAACGAGAAAGAGAGAGAGAGAGAGAGAGCTTGGGAATGGTTAGGTTGAACGAGAAAGAGAGAGCTTGGGAATGGTTAGGCATTGGGAAAATAGAAGCTTGAACGAGAAAGAGAGAGAGAGAGAGAGAGAGCTTGGGAATGGTGGCATTGGGAAAATTAAAGGGTCCTGTGCATTTCACCCTATTTGCGATGAATTACTCAGGTACTTATGTTGATCACTGAATTCGGTTAACAGAGCTATTCTTATAAAATATGTATTTCTAATTAATGCCATACCTTACTTTCAAAACCAATTATATGTAAATAAACAAGCAATCAATTCCTGTGTGTATAACCAAGTATTTGAGAAGAAAATTGTACATTTCATTGATAAGCCAGCGTGAATCATTAAATGGTTAAGCCTCTCATCTTCTTTCCTTTGTACTTCATCGTTAGGGTCGAATAAAATAAAAGAAGTATGGAAATAGCTTCTTTCTTTTGTTCTTCAACTTAGTCGGTGGCCCAGCTGTTACAACCCAACAAGGGTGCGAAACCCACTGCGCAGACATCGAGGTATGTTCTATCAAACATTCTGAGTAATAACAAAGGCGGCACATATATAGGTTAACCATTCAGATGTTACAAGATGTAATATTACTATCCTAGAACTGGTGATATGCTCCTCAATTTGGATCACTATACTCTCTTGTTATGATTTGTGCAATTATTCATCAGTTGTTTGATTGAGTTAATATCACTTTCATTAATGATCATTTTTTTGCACCAAATGTGCTAAAATATTGCTTTATATACTCCAATTGTTGTTGTTCTGATTTGTGCAATTATTCAGTTGCTTGATTGAGTCAATATAACTTCCATTAATGGTCATCATTTTGCATCAAATGTGCTAAAATATTGCTTTATATACTCCAAGCGACCATCTGTTCTGAACTGCACCAGGGGCATTTTGGTCCTGAGCAAAGGTCAGATATTAAACATTTTTTAGCATCTATTTGATACAAACTTTTAAGCATCTACGGATATTGTCTTATTATTATTCTAGCAATTGCCGGAGAAGTGCTTAGTTTTTAAGTATGTCCCTTGTTCTATCAAATTTATTAATGACTGACATGTCCTTGTTTACTGGTAAGGAAAATTTTCCTATGCTGAACTGTGATTCCTCTTTGCTACTTTTAATTTTGTTTTTCCCTTCATTTAATTTAGTCTTGATCTCTTTATTAATGTTGAACTAGAGGAGAATTTTAACTGTGATTCACTGGCAGCAGTAATTACTGGTTAATCTGACATTTTCAGTTCAGAAACTTGGAACATTCTAATATGATGTTTCAGTTAAAATTAATTTATGTAACACCTGGGGATATATTTTTGTTTCAAATATTTATTTTGTTTTCATGAAAGTTGGATTCCTTCAATCTTTTTTTGAGTTTCTTTTGATCAAGATAGCAACAGTGAAATCTCACCTGGCCTTCTTATATCAAAAGATACCAGAAGTTTGATTCCTTCAATATTTAGTCTCAGTTGCAAATATATGATTATTGAGCTTATTCCCAAAAGTAGAGTATGATAATTTTGTATTGTAATAAATAATTAATCACTCAAGAAAGAGAATGCTTACATTAAAACTGTCCTTTCCGAAAGGAATCAAGTCATGAACCTGCATAGCCTATTGAAAACTCTTGCCAGGGGCAAAATGGAAATTTTAGCTACTTTATTGACTTGGAAGAAACCATAGATGTTGCATCCTTCCCCTTGTGGGTGTTTTATACTTTACAGAAACCCTTCCCGTTTGCACTATTTGATTCAGTACAACATAATGTTAGTAGTACTCGGAATCGGATACTTGACCGTGAAATTGGAATCGGATGAATCGGCCGGAATTGGAAGAATCGGATCGGAAACTCGGATTTTTTTGGCAGAAGCTTGTTTTGTAGCCAAAATATAGGAAAACATTGGTAAAAAAATTGATTTATAAGAAAACTATGTAAACAAAATATTATACTCAAATAATCCACTAATTATATAATATAAGCATTACAAATAGAACACATTTTATGCAAGTTAGCTATAATTTATGCACTAAAAAGCAAGATTATATTGGCAGCATAAATTTAGTGTAGGATTATCTTGACAAGGTATGTATTAAGTTTTTTTCTAGTTTAAATTCTGTTTACATAATTTGATTTTTTATTTTTGTGATTTGAAATCATAGATTAACAACCGTTAGGAAAAAAAACGTAAAATAATCGAAGGACTCAGTCTAACTCGGGCTTGACTGAGGCTGACTCGGACTGACTCAGCCTAAAAATAGGATAACTCGGCTGAGTCAAACACTGTTCAACCCTCGTAAGTAATCATAATGCATAAAACAGTATTAGCACAAATAATATTTCTCGTTTTGCAAAGAAACTATCATAAATTCAGAATTTTATCTTAGTTCTCAGGACTAGGTAAATATTATAAGGTAACAAAAGGATATAATAATGAAATATTCCTGCACAGCTCGTTCATAAAGTTTCTCAATCTCAGCAAATGCAGAAATGCTTCAGCACTAGTCATTAAGAAAAAGGAGAAGTTATATCAGAGTGGAGCTGATAACATAATTAAATAGGCCAATTCAGTTGTCTTCCTGTTCAGTCCGGATTTTCTGTGCCAATTCAGTTGTTAACCAAATTGTCAAGCTGTGGAAATGAAAAAAAAAAAAAACAAGAAATAAAGATTGGAGCGCTGTCATTATATCCAGTCCATACTTTGAACCGCAAGTTTTGCCCCCGACATTTTTGTGCCTCTAACCCACACACTCTTTCCCTTTATCTCTCTTCTTTTCCAAAGATTTCTACCAATAAAAAATTTCTCATGGTAGAAGACCAATTAATGAAAAATTAATTTTCATCTCAATTATTCTGGATAATTTTTTACTTTCGCTTTGTTGTGCTTCATGTCAAGGTAAATGAGGAGAGCGGATGAAAAGATGAATGATATGAACACAAAACAACAGAGAAATGCAGTCCTGTACCTTTAAGGTATGATTGGAAATGAACCACGCCAATTTAGAAGAAAAAAATGGATTCCTACCATGCATGTAAGTGACTGCAATCCTATTACTGCGAATGTTAGTATATTGTTATCATTGATCTTATTACTGGGAATGATGTAAGTGACTGCAATCCTACCATGCATTTTTACAACCTTATGTAAACAAATTGAAACCTTTACCGGTTCATCTATATTGAATTTAAAAAATAGTATAAAATAATATTATTTATGTTAATATATGCAAATGGTACACCAAAAGTGATCATTTGAATAACATTAGAAGAATGTTAATTTTTTATTATATAAATATTATTTTTAATTATATGATTCAGAATATGACTAATAGGACGAATGTTATTTTTTTTGTTTCTTCAAAATATTATGTTAGTGGAATAGCACTAATTTTATCCTATTTTGAAAAGAAAAAAGTGTTTGATTGCATCTAATTAAATAAGAATAATTTCATTGTTATTATTGGGTAGTATTTTATTGTTTTGTAGTTGAAATACAATAAACTGTAACAGATATATAGTTAAATAAATGATGTGATCTAAATTACATACCATAAATTAAATAATCTAAATATATAAATATAGGAAAAAAAAAGTCATAAAATTAGCTTTTAGTAAAAGTAATTCCAGCACTCACTTTTAGTATAACGCTCTGGAAAGTATAACTTATAATAGAAATTAATTAAATAAATCAAATCGATATTTTTGAATGAAGATTGGGAACGAGTGATAGATATAAAATAGTTAAAAATCCTCAAAATCGGGTGGAAGGGAAGTGAATGGATGTGAGTAAATTGGATTTAATTGAGATGTGCCAATTAATGGACAAAATCGAAGCCTATGGATTTTTCTTCTTATACTTTTCATTTATATAAAATCCCGATTTGACAATTCCAGTCTTATCCAAATTAAGATCGGATGGCCGCGAGACTTGTCAAATAAAAAATATTCATCAAGTTTTTACTGTGATCCAAAATTTTATATATTTTGTACTATCAAATTGAAGTATACGAATTATATATAATTTATTGGTTAATGTGAACCATGTATTAATATGATTCTCAAATTAACTTTAGTTAATACGGTTCAAACTTTATGGAAGCTGATAACAGTACCCGTACCATAACTATCATAACTATTTTGGGGGACCGCAAAAACTCCAGCACAAATTTTTTTTTCTAAAGTATTAATATATACAATAAAGTATTTATACCTATTTTATGTAAATAATTGTAAATAATTGTCTTCCCAACCAAATCTCCCAAACGTACCCGCACCATAAATATTTATGTGGGACCAATCAAACAACATGAGGGATCATACATGTTTTTAGAGATGGATTTTTTTCTCTATTTAATCTCATCCATATTTCAAACGATCGGTGAGCAATTTTGCGAATCTAAAATCGGGTGGAAGGGAAGTGAATGGATGTGAGTAAATTGGATCTAATTGAGATGTGCCAATTAATGGACAGAATCGAAGCCTATGGATTTTTCTTCTTATACTTTTCATTTATATAAAATCCCTATTTGACAATTCCAGTCTTATCCAAATTAAAATCGGATGGCCGCGAGACTTGTCAAATAAATAATATTCATCAAGTTTTTATTGTGATCCAAAATTTTATATATTTTGTACTATTAAATTGAAGTATACGAATTATATATAATTTATTAATTAATGTGAACCATATATTAATAAAATTCAAATTAACTTTAATTAATACGGTTCAAACTTTATGGAAGCTGATAACAGTATCCGCGCTACAGTACTCGCATTGTACCCACACCATAACTATTCTAACTACCATAACTATTTTGGGGGACCGCAAAAACTTCAGCACAAATTTTTTTTCTAAAGTATTAATATATACAATGAAGTATTTATACATATGCACAGAAGTATTTATACTTATGAGTTGAACAATTTTTATGTAAATAATTGTCTCTCCAACCAAATCTCTCAAACATACCCGCACCATAAATATCTAGGTGGGACCAATCAAACTACATGAGGGACATACTATTTTGTATACTTATACCTCAAATAAAAAATATTCATCAAGTTTTTACTGTGATCCAAAATTTTATATATTTTGTACTATTAAATTGAAGTATACGAATTATATATAATTTATTAAGTAATGTGAAACATATATTAATATGATTCAAATTAACTTTCATTAATACGGTTCAAACTTTATGGACGGAAGTATACCTATGCACGGAAGTATTTATACTTTTGAGATGAATAATTTTTACATAAATAAATATCTTCCCAACCAAATCTCCCAAATAATTTTTACATATGACACTAGATGATGTCTGAAAGTATTAATATCAAATACTGCAAGTATTAATACCTCTGCACTGAAGTATTAATGATCATCAATTGAATCGAATCGAACTAACCTTGATAATCTTTTTTTTTAATTGAAATTGTCTTTCAAATTCTTAACAGGAGAAGGAACACAGGTGCAAACCCAGATGGTCCGATGAGCTGTTCAAGCCGACCCATACGAGGAAGAAGACGGGGCAATTTATTTCCTCCAAGGCTGAAAAGGCACAGGTAATAGAACATAAGAATCATTTTATAAAATTCATTCTTTGTTGTACAGAACATTATTGTTATATTTTACAAAATTTGCAAGAAAATTATGAGAGAGCTATGGCTCAGAAGTATGGAGAGGACAGAAACATATGGCCCCCTTATGATGATGCCGTCTGGTACTCTTTGGTTGTTGATGATCAGAATGCTCACGGCAATAACTATGGCCTCGGTGCTCTAGGTAAAATAAACATTCCTTGAAATTTTAAATTTATTTTTAAATTTGTAAGATAATACTAATTGTCTTATTTTAATGTTCCACGTAAGACGAGGGCCATGGTTCGTGATGGTGGGTCTAGCAGTACTCCGTCACATTCTTCACAGTTATATTCTTCTGTGTCGGCGGCTCCACGCCTCAGATAAGAGGATATCGATGTGATATCTTCTCAAATATTGTCATCTATCATGCCCCAAATCACCGGGTAGATCACCGAGCAGATCACCTTAGCTATCAGAGCTGCTCAGGTACGAAATTTGATTTTTCAGTATGTTTTAATTGTGAACCCTAAACCCTAAATCCCTAAATCCTAATTATCTAAACAACTGACACGTTTACTTTCTTATAACCTCAAAAGGAGTTTCGAGCTTGCACCATGCCTCGATGCCCGATGACGGCGATGATGGGGAGGAGCATTGGTCGGAAGTCGGCGGAGATGGTATTGCTTAGATGTTTAGATATTTACATGTCTAGATGGTACTATTACTGTTTAAATCGGACGATATTTAGATGGTACTGTTACTCGATTTTATGTTACAGATTCTCGATGTTTATGTTTTCTCGTGATGGTATATTGTTTATGTTTAGATATTGTTTATTGTTTGTATGTTTATATTGTTGTTTATTTTTATGTTGTATGTATCGATCAATGTCTATGTTTATGTTGTATGCTGGTACGTGTGGTACCAATTATTAAATGGGGGAAAAGTAAATAACAAAAAGAACCCATAAACCTGACAGAAGAGTATCAGCGACCGGTTATTTTGGTCTCTGATGCCTTTACATGACGTCAGCAAAAACCAATAGTGACAAAAAAAAATTGGTCGCTGAAAAGTCATCAGCGATGGGGATGACGTCATTCAGCGACTGGTGACGTCATCGGGCGAGCATCAGCGACGATGCCTTCAGCGACCGGGGTATCAGCGACCGGTGTGAGGCATCAACGACAGGCACCTTAACTATTAGCGACCGGTCCACCGGTCGCTGAAGGTCCGACCTGCTGTAGTGTAAAAACTTCCTCCATCATACATACTTGATAGTTCTTTTTATCAAGGCCTACTTGACAAATGTTCTTTTGTTTCTCATTTTTATCTCGATCACTAATTGACCCTCATCTCGCTAGGCCACGATAAGATGACCTACCTCGGTAGCTATTGTTCATCATTTTTGCCTAAAAAGTCACCTTCCCTTTCTCTCTTTCTCTTCTGTGAGTTGAGTGAGTTGTGAGAGAAAGGAGGGAGAAATATGGATATTTATAGAGTCTGAAACAGTAAAAAAAAAAAAAGGTTGAGGACCGGCCATTTAAAGGCCGATTGAGAAAAAAATAGACCGACCATTAAATGGTCGGTTTGGACATTTAAAAAAAAACCCCAACAAAGCTGGGTATAATTAATATTTTGTAATTAATTATGAGTTATAAAAAAAGAAGGTTAGATTTCTACTTGGAAGATATTTACAAATGCAGTGTATAATATTAGAAATGTCCTACATGTCATAATATTTTGCACCATAATTAATAGTTAATTAATGAAGTTATTTATGGATTAAACCATATTGGGGTGTATAATTATGGGATGCATAATTAAAATGGGTCCAGAATATTTCTTCACTCTCTGGAAAGGTGTCTCTGAAAAGTGTGAGTGAACTGGAGCAACTGAAGAGGTGTGTTTGGTTATAAATATATGCAGCAATTCAGATTTTCGGTTGATCTATTATTATTATCAGAAAAGTGAGGCTATGGTACATTGCAATGCGCGCAGGGGCGGATGCAGGATTTTGATCAGAGTAGGGCAAAAAATTATTGAATCGGATTTAAATAGATAATTGGGTCCAAACTCATTAGATAATCGGATACTAGATAAAACATGATAACAAAAACAACAAAAATAGTATTGTAACACAATATACTCCATAATATTATATAGATAATCAACTAATCAAACTACCAATTAAAACATGACAAAAAACCAACAAAATAGTATTCTTTTGCATAACAAAAAACAACAAAAACATTATCCTTTTACATATTAAAAATTCCATTAATTTATATGATACCGACAGAGGCGGATGCAGAATTTTCTTCAGGTAGGGCAAGAGCTCAAAACTCAACAGGGTAGGGCAATTGTTTTTTCCAGGGTAGGGCAAGAGCTCAAAACTCAGTACTTAAGAACTAATTTTGAAAATCCAGGGTAGGGCAGTTGTCCTACCCTGCAGTATGCTGGATCCGCCCCTGAATGCGCGGATCATTCCATGCATTGGATTCATATTCCATCTTCAAATTTCATATAGTCGATCCGAACTGCTCAACATTATTATCATATGAAAATATACTTTGAGAACAAATTTTATATTTTTTTGAAATTTTTTACTATTTTTTTTGTAGATAGAAAGTCACTATTTTTGAATGGTTCATAATTTTTAGATAAGTGATTTTCTAATTGTCTGAACATAGGGAATTGATGCTGTCATCGTAGGGAATGGAGCTATATGGAGACTATTATGTGGCTATAAAGTATAGTCAGTGGAGCTATATGGAGACTATTATGTGGCTATAAAGTATAGTCAGATTAGGATGGGAAACACTCCATCACACTTTTGGTAGATGAATTGCGTGAGGAATAATCTGGTTTTCTCTTGTCTTCTCTGTAAGATATTGTGGACAGTTAATATCGTAGTACTACGTGGAGTATTTTCTTAAATTTTATTCAGATAGTGTGGAAAATATATTGAAAAATTGTATTGAAAAAAATTCAAGATCATTGTAGAACAGATCGAAGTATTACGCATTCTTCTAAAATCATTACATTCACCGAAAACAAAATTTACGGATTTAAGGAAAAAAAAAACCTCAATCCTTAGAAGAGGAAATGGAAATTACCCCCCTGTAAATAATGTAGATGGGGTGGGTTAGTAGATAGATTCTCTCTCCTCTCTGAATTTTTTTTCAGATTTTCTATGATTTTTGTTCAATTTTTCCTGTCGAATCTTTTTGTGATACAGACTGTGATAGGTCTATGATTTTTGGCTCTAAATGGATTTATTACCCCTGTTTAATTAGTTAGTCCTTTTATTGGTCAATTCCCCCGTCAACTGTGATAGGTCTGGTCAATTACCCAATTGCACGACCATTAATTTATTTCTAACAATTATTTAAGATTATCATCATCCTCCTATATATATATAAATCAGGCCACATACTCTATTGAAGCCATCAATTAATATTCACACAACAGATCAAGCAATGAAGTTATTATTGGCAGTAGCCCTTCTGGTTCTGGTTTTGGTTCCATTACAGTGGGAGAATGCATGTGTGAGCGGGTCAGACTCAGTACAGTGCAGGGAAGAGGAGAGGTTGGCTCTTCTACACATCAAAGCTTCAATTCACTTTCCTATTCACTCTTTAGATGGCAAGTGGGAAGGCAAGGAGTGCTGCAGATGGGAAAGAGTCACTTGCCATCCAATCACCCGCCACGTCACTCAACTTGACCTCGGTGTATCCTCTTATGATTATGATGACTGGTTCGATTTTGCTCATGGGGGTATTTTACTAAATGCGAGTATGTTCTTGCCTCTCCGTCAACTAAGATCTCTGTCATTATCGGCACATGGCATATACAATTGTACAGATGGTGCTGGTATGTATCTTCACGTTTCTTTCTTCTTTAAGCATTATGTATACATACTCGCATTTTGCTGATTAACAATGACATTACAAGTACTAATTAACTTACTTAGGAGTGTTAATGGGTACGGTACAGGTCGGGTGAAGGCATTTTCTGTAACGTTCCGTCACGTCAACTTTTTTTAGTCATTATCATAAATCATCTCGAGAAAACGTAACGACTATTATAGGTATATACATAACACTTCATCATGACTAGATACATGTAATAATCCGTCATGTCAAGTTTATTATTGTTATTATTATTATTATGAGATTGTTTTATTTTATTGATATAAGTCTAGGAACAAATAATATTCATACTTTATATATAATCAAGCATAAGATACAAATGATATATATGGAACGCAATAAACACATATATTAGAATGCTAACATATATAAAGATCTACAAATTTTCTATTATATGATTTTACATAATTCTAAGGCGTAATATGCAAATATTGTATCAAGTAGAATAATCATGTGATGAAATATTCAAAAGAATAATAACGGATATATAGCGAATATTACAATCATAACTTCTACCTCCTATTTGAGTAAATTAAATACACACACATATATATAGAAAGCTTATTAGAAGACCTATGGTTTTTATGTTTTTATGTTTTCTCATATTTGAACGTAAAGTTAATTTATGTGTATATATAATAAAAGGCATGTACATTAATTATGCTCTTAATTATCTTTCCTTAAATTTTGCTCTTTCTTCCTACGTTCCCTATTCTTTTCTGAATGTTATTTCCTTTTATGATTTATGCCACCTCAAACCATCCCCAATATATCAAGACGCTAAAGAAATTTTATTATGGTACTGTAATTGCATGAAGCGCGTCAGACCCCCACCCCCTTATATATAAGTCCCTCCAAGCCCCCTCTTGCATAGTAACCCTAGCTGTCCCAACCCGTTCTCTCTCTTCCTCCTCCCTCTAAAACCGCAACCACTCGAGACACATATGGAGCCGCCAGGACGGCCACCGCCGCTTCCTTGTGCACCAACCAGCCACCAAGGCAGCTGACTGCCCGGCAACCGCCACCGTCCATGCACCACCTCCTTAACTACGAATAAAAAAAAGATAGCATCAGTTGCACTTGCATCGAAAGCTGGGCCTGGAGCTAGATGTCTCTGTCTAACCGCTCGTTGCAATGGTAGAAAGTTTCTGTTTTACATCTATTGATCTATTGAATCGTATCTTCACCTTACTATCTTCTTAATATTATTATACTTTTAAATAATATCATATAGTATGTTTATTTTGTTTCAAACGTTTTATATATAAATATCTATCTTAGCACTCATCTATTTTATCTTTATAATTTACCATATTATTCATTGGCTTCTAAATTCTTGTTAAAGTATGATAAACATGAAAAGGAAATGTCCAATTCAAGAAACACTGTTGTCCTTCCTCGACAAATACAACAGATTGCTCAAGTGTGATTACTTTCTTAAGTAGCATATATTATTCTTGTAATTAGGTTACAGCTGGCTAAACTCTTTACATAAGTCTTGTATTGTGATCAGAAAGTGGTATCAGTAAAATAAAAAGAAAAATGAATCAATAAAATATTCATGTTCTACTGCAATTGTTTCATAGTAACTATAACTATATTAATTTTTATTAAATACTCGAATTATTTTCAACAATGAGGGTAAATGAAATCGCAATTACTAAATAGCTATATTTTTAAAGAATAGTCTTTCTGGGTTGCAACTAACCTTTGATTTTATTTTCGGTTCTTGTTTAGAAAGAAATTAGAATACAATCTATATATCTTCAAATCTTTATGTGCCTTTTTATTTAATTTAATTTTTAATTCTTATTCTTTAACGGATTTTTCAAGTAGGTTGAAAATGACTAAATAATATTAAGTAATATTGACAAGTGCCGTCAAGCGATGTTAATTAGAGTCATGTTTACTTAATTTAGGTTCAAATTCCGAAGTATTAGAAGAGTGGAAGAACGAATAGGAATCTACTACAAAAACAGGTGCGGGTTTCCTAGACTTTATAAAACTATCTTACTTGCCTATTGTCATTCAACTGTTTATTATCATGGCATTAGTTGAATTTATGCATGTTGTTTTCGAACCATTCGTATGACTTGAGTAGGACATGAATAAATTGCATGAAATGATAGGATTCATATTGACCAATGGACTTGCATGAATAGGATGTATTGAGCATGGCATGAATTGTGTGATTGAATAAATGTATGTGAATTGAACGACTAAGGAAACTGAACAGGGGCCGATATGCTTGCATATTGGGATGTATACATTGGGTCTAGTGTTCGACTGGACCCCTCGATAACGTGACTGTAGGCGAAAGCGGTCCTGTCACGGATGTGATTGTAGGCTGACGCGGTCCTGTCACGGACGTGATTGTAGGCGCAAGCGGTCCTGTCACGGACGTGATTGTAGGCGCAAGCGGTCCTATCACCGCCAAGACCTAGCGGCATATGAATTCACCGTCTAGTGAGGCAAACGAAATAGATTAACAGAATTTTGAAAGTAAATGAAAGTAGTAAGTAATGATAGGATATGCATTGCATTAGAAGAAGCATACGCATTTTAAATATGTATGTTCATATTTGTGAGAAAAAGTAAAGGTTTTATAAGCTCTGGGCTGGAACTAAATCCCGCACTGAGAGAAGGTTCGATCTCTCACCCGTTCCACTTTTATGTGGGTTCCAGGTAACGAAGATGAAGGATTCGAGCAAGTACAAGAGTGAGACCAAGCGGGAAGGTTTATGAATAATAAATTGTCACATGTTGTTTAGTTTTATTTTCATGATTCAATAATTGATACATTGAGCAGGTATGGCAGTGTTGTGTTACTAGCCATGTCTGTCGTGATCGTTTGTTAAACTCTTTTGATTATGAAATAAATGTGGCTTTATTTATATTGTTATTGATAATGTATGTGATGTGCATACGCCTTACGTAGCAATACGTGGCGGGTTGTCCCGGGGTGTGACAACTAAAGTTGGTATCAGAGCCAGCACATACAATATCAATAAATAACTTCCCGCGAAGAGAGAGAAAACGTTAAGATCTCGTCTTTAGAAATCTACATAGATAAATTAACAAAGTCCGACATTGAAGTCGTTAATCTTTATTTAACCTCATCTATATCTATTTTGATCACATCTAATTAAATCGTCATTTATTAACCATATATGATTAATATTTCATTTAATTTACTTTTGGAAATAGATTGAATATTTAATCAGAGTGGCGCAGCGGAAGCGTAGTGAAAATATGTATAATTTTATGTTTGAATTTTGAGGACAAAATTCTTTTTGAAGGGGGATGAATGTAACATTTTGTCTCAATTAGTAAAAGTGATAAAAATTTAATGTTTGAATTTTGAGAATTTAAGCAACTTATCCAAGTCATCCAATATATTTTCTACATTCGAAGTATTATATTAATCCAACTGTATTTATTATGATTCATTTTTGTTATTATTAATATCAGCAACTATGTACTAAGATAGTCAACAAGTAATCACACGTGCTACCAACTGATTCCAAAAAAGAAAAAAAGAAAAAAAGCATTTAACTGTTAATTACATCCATTAATATATAATAAATGATATTTATGCGCAATATTTATAATCAGGCCAAACAATCACTGACATGTTTTAACAAAATATTTAATTTCCATGCTTATTATTATTCTCCCAAATTAGTTCACATGGATCCTGATGATCCATAAAACATTGCATTACCAATTATTGTCTAGATATAAAACTAAAAATAATTACTTCACTACGTTTGAAAACTGCACCAGAAATTTCCATAATACCCGCAATATCCAAGTACATCGATGCATATCCCCAAGGCCGTCTTGGAATACCTCATGAACAGATGATAAAACTTCTTGCCAGCCTCAATTTTTGAGTGGCTCTCATCTCAAAAGCATTGTATCGTATGGTATCGAGAGACTGTGCAGTGATTACAAGGAGTTAAACAAGGTAACGACATTAATGAATCATTATTCCATGACTCGAGTACGTAGAGGATCACCCCCACCGACTACAGGGCGCTACTGTGTACCCCAAGGTAAGTCTAAGATCAAGTCATCATCAACTAGGAATCACAGGCATCCTAAGACTATATATGCACTATGGAGAATTGAACAAAATGACAATGAAAAACCTTAAATCCACAAGGGGACTGGTAAGTGACATGTGCAAGGATGAGTGGGGTAATACTAGCTACTCTTGCAGTACAATCATAATTCCGGATTTTAATAGTTATTGAAGTTTGGGAATTCCGAAATTGATATATCTAGATGTAGTATTCCACTAAATTTCGGCTTAATGTTTTTGTTACACGTACGAATCATTAATTTTCTAATATTAAAGAAAAGAAACTTGACTATTTTAGTCAAAAAAATTTCAAATTAAATGTTTTTGTTATTGAATGAAGAACTTTATAATTAAGGTATACAAATAATTAGAATTTAATCTATCAATCATGTAAGGAATTTATTTAATTTTATTAATCTTGGCAAATATACTTTACTCCTAGAGCACCAAAATAATAAGGAAAATAAATAATTCCCAACATAGCTATTAGTCAGCAAAGATACTTTGTTTGTTTGTTATATCTTCATGAGGCCCAATACCAATTAATTAGAATTTCACATCGAAAGTTTAAAGTTTCTTAAAATAATCTTTTTTATAATACATTTGTATACTCATGTACACTTTGCATATTTCTTCAATGTTTGTAATAAAAAAAAAAAAAAAAAAAATGAATGATCAACAAAGAATGTAGGAAGTATAGATTATCAGAAACATTGTCCCTTGTACGACCAGTAAACAAAAAAAAAACAAAAAAATGCAATATCAATTTTTGGTATTAAAACAACTACGACTACATATTTTGAATGATTAGCCAATTAACTTTATCTAAAGTACTGATCTCATACTATTTTCGTTAAATCCTTATTTAATATTATTCTCATTAAATTTGTTGTAAAGATTTCTTTTAAAACAACGCAATGAATCTTGCAGTCAAAAGAAATGGAACCTATGTCCTTTCTACCACTTCCTTCGGGTACTTGGATCGTTGACTCTTTCATTCGCTTCACTCACTTTCATTTTGAAATAATATGATAATTTTATCAGAGTGGCGCAGAGGAAGCGTAGTGGGTATTTATAATTTTATATTTGAATTTTGCGGACAAAATTCTTTTTAAGGGGGGAAGGATGTAACGTTCCGTCACGTCAACTTTTTTTAGTCATTATCATAAATCATCTCGAGAAAACGTAACGACTATTATAAGTATATACATAACACTTCATCATGACTAGATACATGTAATAATCCGTCATGTCAAGTTTATTATTGTTATTATTATTATTATGAGATTGTTTTATTTTATTGATATAAGTCTAGGAACAAATAATATTCATACTTTATATATAATCAAGCATAAGATACAAATGATATATATGGAACGCAATAAACACATATATTAGAATGCTAACATATATAAAGATCTACAAATTTTCTATTATATGATTTTACATAATTCTAAGGCGTAATATGCAAATATTGTATCAAGTAGAATAATCATGTGATGAAATATTCAAAAGAATAATAACGGATATATAGCGAATATTACAATCATAACTTCTACCTCCTATTTGAGTAAATTAAATACACACACATATATATAGAAAGCTTATTAGAAGACCTATGGTTTTTATGTTTTTATGTTTTCTCATATTTGAACGTAAAGTTAATTTATGTGTATATATAATAAAAGGCATGTACATTAATTATGCTCTTAATTATCTTTCCTTAAATTTTGCTCTTTCTTCCTACGTTCCCTATTCTTTTCTGAATGTTATTTCCTTTTATGATTTATGCCACCTCAAACCATCCCCAATATATCAAGACGCTAAAGAAATTTTATTATGGTACTGTAATTGCATGAAGCGCGTCAGACCCCCACCCCCTTATATATAAGTCCCTCCAAGCCCCCTCTTGCATAGTAACCCTAGCTGTCCCAACCCGTTCTCTCTCTTCCTCCTCCCTCTAAAACCGCAACCACTCGAGACACATATGGAGCCGCCAGGACGGCCACCGCCGCTTCCTTGTGCACCAACCAGCCACCAAGGCAGCTGACTGCCCGGCAACCGCCACCGTCCATGCACCACCTCCTTAACTACGAATAAAAAAAAGATAGCATCAGTTGCACTTGCATCGAAAGCTGGGCCTGGAGCTAGATGTCTCTGTCTAACCGCTCGTTGCAATGGTAGAAAGTTTCTGTTTTACATCTATTGATCTATTGAATTGTATCTTCACCTTACTATCTTCTTAATATTATTATACTTTTAAATAATATGATATAGTATGTTTATTTTGTTTCAAACGTTTTATATATAAATATCTATCTTAGCACTCATCTATTTTATCTTTATAATTTACCATATTATTCATTGGCTTCTAAATTCTTGTTAAAGTATGATAAACATGAAAAGGAAATGTCCAATTCAAGAAACACTGTTGTCCTTCCTCGACAAATACAACAGATTGCTCAAGTGTGATTACTTTCTTAAGTAGCATATATTATTCTTGTAATTAGGTTACAGCTGGCTAAACTCTTTACATAAGTCTTGTATTGTGATCAGAAAGTGGTATCAGTAAAATAAAAAGAAAAATGAATCAATAAAATATTCATGTTCTACTGCAATTGTTTCATAGTAACTATAACTATATTAATTTTTATTAAATACTCGAATTATTTTCAACAATGAGGGTAAATGAAATCGCAATTACTAAATAGCTATATTTTTAAAGAATAGTCTTTCTGGGTTGCAACTAACCTTTGATTTTATTTTCGGTTCTTGTTTAGAAAGAAATTAGAATACAATCTATATATCTTCAAATCTTTATGTGCCTTTTTATTTAATTTAATTTTTAATTCTTATTCTTTAACGGATTTTTCAAGTAGGTTGAAAATGACTAAATAATATTAAGTAATATTGACAAGTGCCGTCAAGCGATGTTAATTAGAGTCATGTTTACTTAAATTAGGTTCAAATTCCGAAGTATTAGAAGAGTGGAAGAACGAATAGGAATCTACTACAAAAACAGGTGCGGGTTCCTAGACTTTATAAAACTATCTTACTTGTCTGTTGTCATTCAACTGTTTATTATCATGGCATTAGTTGAATTTATGCATGTTGTTTTCGAACCATTCGTATGACTTGAGTAGGACATGAATAAATTGCATGAAATGATAGGATTCATATTGACCAATGGACTTGCATGAATAGGATGTATTGAGCATGGCATGAATTGTGTGATTGAATAAATGTATGTGAATTGAACGACTAAGGAAACTGAACAGGGGCCGATATGCTTGCATATTGGGATGTATACATTGGGTCTAGTGTTCGACTGGACCCCTCGATAACGTGACTGTAGGCGAAAGCGGTCCTGTCACGGATGTGATTGTAGGCTGACGCGGTCCTGTCACGGACGTGATTGTAGGCGCAAGCGGTCCTGTCACGGACGTGATTGTAGGCGCAAGCGGTCCTATCACCGCCAAGACCTAGCGGCATATGAATTCACCGTCTAGTGAGGCAAACGAAATAGATTAACAGAATTTTGAAAGTAAGTGAAAGTAGTAAGTAATGATAGGATATGCATTGCATTAGAAGAAGCATACGCATTTTAAATATGTATGTTCATATTTGTGAGAAAAAGTAAAGGTTTTATAAGCTCTGGGCTGGAACTAAATCCCGCACTGAGAGAAGGTTCGATCTCTCACCCGTTCCACTTTTATGTGGGTTCCAGGTAACGAAGATGAAGGATTCGAGCAAGTACAAGAGTGAGACCAAGCGGGAAGGTTTATGAATAATAAATTGTCACATGTTGTTTAGTTTTATTTTCATGATTCAATAATTGATACATTGAGCAGGTATGGCAGTGTTGTATTACTAGCCATGTCTGTCGTGATCGTTTGTTAAACTCTTTTGATTATGAAATAAATGTGGCTTTATTTATATTGTTATTGATAATGTATGTGATGTGCATACGCCTTACGTAGCAATACGTGGCGGGTTGTCTCGGGGTGTGACATTTTCATACTCATACCTATTAAAATTTGACCTTACCCTACTCTACCCTTACCCATTAATATTATCGAGTAACAAAACAGTAGCAGATGAATAATGGATAATACTAATATAATAATTAGTTTTATTAAATATAAAAACTCATTCATTTCCCACATATATAATTACATTCAAAAAAAATAAAAAAAAATGTGCAATTAATTCCAACTAAATTGTTTTTTATAAGTAAGAAAATTCAAAAAACATGAATACATATTTAAGTGGGTTGGAAATTGAATTGAATATATATTTAGATTTTATAATTACCTTAATGGATATGAAATAGTAATTACCCATACCCTTACCTATTTGGTTAACGAAAAAAATTATTATCTATACCCATACTCAATAAGCTAACGAAAAAAAAAATATTATCCATAACCACCTTAACGAATACGATACCGGTCAGATAAACGGCTAAAAAGATACCATTGACATCCCTAAACTTACTTATTAATGATATCTAACATGATTTCCAGTGAAAGATCATAATAAATGAATTTGTAGTAAATCAAGGCACCAAGCCTTTACTATAAATTACTTGCACTTTCCAATTGTATTTCATAGATGCGAATTTTCTTGTAGAACAAGTGCAATACAAAAAATAATAATAATAAAAACTAAAACAACCTCCAAAATGTATATTTACCTTAGTTTATTAGAATAACAACTGGTCAATTTCAGGTTTATTCGTGTTAAGAAAAGAAGAAAGAAATAAACAAATCCTAATGCAATTTCTCCTTTGTTCTTTTTCAGGACTTGAAACATGGTCCAATTTGACTAAGTTGGAGATTTTAGACCTTTCTTACAACTTCCTGGACGGAAGCAATATCATACATGATTTAGCAAGTGTTCCATCACTTCGTAAACTCGACCTCACTAGTAATTATATAGACAACAGCAACGGTAACAAAATTCAATTAATTAATCCTTTATTCAAGTACAATGAGTGCAATATTTACAAAAAACTAAAAGTCTTAAACAACATCAAAAATATATATTCACCTTAGTTAATTATAATGACTGGTTAATTTGGTTTATTGGTGTTAAGAAGAGAAGAAAGAAATGAGCGAATTCTAATGCAATTAATCTTTCCTCATTCTTCTTTAGGACTTGAATCATGGTCCAATTTCACCAAGTTGGAGATTTTAGACCTTTCTTGGAACTTCTTGGACGGAAGCAACATACATGATTTAGCGAGTGTTCCATCACTTCGTACACTCGATCTGAGTTCAAATCAAATAAACAACAGCAACGGTAACAAAATTATGTTAATTAATGTTTATTTATTTAATTTATTTATTAAGAAAGGTTCTCCATGTATTCATGATCCATCTTTTGTATTGAACGACATATACTTAATTTATCAAATACCAAAATAATACGAAAAATCGTTAATATGTTGTTAATTAATTGTCCTTATTAATTAACAACATATTTTATATTCCTTTAAATTTTTAGAATGTTTAATAATATTATTACTAATATTAATACTAAATAAAAATACTTAACTATGTTAAAACTTAATTTAATTTAATTTAATTTAAATGTGTTAATCCTAATTAACTATGATTGGGACTTTTAATTTTTTTTTTATCATTTATTTAAAAATCTAAATCCAAGGTCAATTCTAATTTAAATTCATTGGCCCAGGTTATTAAAACAATTTGCATGCGTATATGATTTTCGGATTGGGCCCCATTTCAATTTTCCAAATTTCATAACCGACGACTACATATTTTAATTATCCCATTTCTTACAATTTTTCAGCCCCTCTAATAAGAAAATTACTACACGTCAAGAATTTACAACTACACCCCTTAATCTTATACAAATTACGTTTGGGTCCCTATAAGTACCAGAATCGTAACAAAGCCAGAAAACACACTGGTACCGACATAGTACCAGTCAAGCAAAACAGCACAAGCAAACAAGACAGCCACCAACACAAGCCAGCACACACAACCAAAAAGGCTGGTACTGGTATCGTTCCAGTCAGCCAAAACAGAAGGCAAAACAGGGCAACAAACAGCAAGGCAGCACAGCACAGGAACCAGCAAAGACTGGTACGGACAGTGTACCAGTCACGCAAAACAAGAGGCAAAAATCATCATCGCCAAGAAATTCAACAACTCGTGCGAGACATTCAATGAATCAAAATATACGACAATTTCTCTTCAAGCACAAATCAACAATTAAAAAGGGCTCGAGTATTTACCCGAATGGAGAGGAAATCGCAACAAGGAAACAACAAGCAAGGGCAAGAGTTTTTCTCAGCGCATGAGCGAATAAGAGAGCCGAAAAACAAATCAGAGAGAGATAGAGGTAGTTAACCCGAACAGCACCTCACTGCCTCTCCAAAGTCAGCCAACAAGCAAGGGTAACACCGAACAGCGCCAGCAAATCAACCTCTAGGGTTCCGATTTGTCAGCGCATGAGCGAATAAGAGAGCCGAAAAACAAATCAGAGAGAGATAGAGGTATTTAACCCGATAAGTATCGCGACAGAGGCAAAATAGTCAAGGCGTCAGACGTTCTCTGACGACCGTACCGTCCAAGTCATCGCGCCATGAGGGCGATGCGACAGCGGTAGGTCGAGTGGCGACTTTCGTACCCAAGAGAGAGAGGCGGGACCTTCCGTTGCCTTCTCCAGAAAGGAAGCGAGGGAGATGGTAGGGCCGGCGTAACATAGAGGGAGCAAGAAGGCGCACCTCTAAGGGAGAGCGAGAAGGGAGAGGGGTTTGAAAAAAAAGAGGGTGGCCCCAGTGGCAGGAAGAGCGAGAAGGGAGAAGGAGAGGAAAATAAAAAAGGGCAAGTCCCCCTTGAGATTCGTGCTGAGTTTAAATGAACGGTCGAAAAAGATTTCAGAGTTTTTATGAATTTGATTATTTTGATATTAATTGGGTTTAATCCAACAAATCCAAAGGAATTTATGTTTTAATTTCCTTGTACGAATTTTCGGATGTTCAGAACCTAACGTACGATTCCATTTATATTTTCATTGGAATTTAATTAATAATTTCGTTGACATTTGCATTCTTATTTAGAAATTTTTATTTGTGAAATTAAATCTAGAATTTGTTTAAAATTACTAACTAGTTTCTTAACTAATTTATTCAATTTAAAATTATTTAGTTGTAAAAATATTAATTCTTAGACTTAATTAATTAATTCGATTTAGCAAAATTTAGTAGGATAAAATGTACAAGTCATTCGAATCAACGGAAATGGGCATTTAGAAATTAGTACAAATTTTTTTATTATTCATTGTTTTTAATTTAAAATTTTATTACCAATTTCTTATGAACTTCATCTAAATTTATAATAACATTGTTATTATTATAATTTCGTAATCATAATCCTGTCACTAAAATTTGTATTTTAAATTATACAACACTAGAATCCCCTCGTACCCTTTTATGCATTTCGAATCTAACGTCTTGAATTAAATTTTTGAAGTTAAATCGATAAAATTAGAATTTTTATTTTAGTTTAAAATTGTCGTTATAATGTTTTAATGTGTTTGTTAATTAGCTAAATTTTTTAATTAGTCTAAATTTGTAATTTGCTAGTTAATAAATAACTTTAAAATTCCCGACTATAACAATACGGGTCGAATAAATGGCTAAAAAGATACCATTGACACCCCTAAACTTACTTATTGATGATATCTAACATGATTCTAGGAAAAGGTCATAATAAATGAATTTGTAGTAAATTAAGGCACCAAGCCTTTACTATAAATTACTTGGACTTTCCAATTGTATTTCACAGATGCGAATTTCTTGTAGAACAGATGCGAATTTCTAATAATATACACAACAGTAGTGATCTGCCCATCAACGGTAACAAAATTAAGTTAATTAATTAATGTTTATTTATTTAATTTATTGATTAAGAATGGTTCTCCATGTATTCATGCATGATCCATCTTTTGTATTGAATGACATATACTTAATTTATCAAATACCACCTATTCTTTTGTCAGGGTTTGAATCTTGGTCCAACTTAACTAAGCTACAGATGCTAGACCTTTCATACAATTTCGACCTCCCTGGAAGCATCATTTCCTCCTTGGCCAAAGTATCATCACTTCGAGCACTTTATCTGGATGATATTTCTATCGGAGGCAATATTAATGTCCCTGTCAAAGGTAACCTCGATCTCATAAATGAACCATTTTATATTATATAACAACAACAAGTCTTCTTTTATATATTTTCTTAAATCTGACCGATATTTTAATGGAACAATCTGACAGAGCTTATAAATGCACTAAATTTGGAGGTGCTTAGTCTACGCTACTGTGATCTAAATGGGAGTTTTCTTGATTTGGGACATTGGTCTTCTCTAAAAGCCCTTTCGTTGGCGGGCAATCAGCTAAATGACACTTTATCATTAGAAGGTAATTATAATGTAATACACAATTGAACCTTGTTGTCAATAGGAAACAAGTTATAATTTCTGCAGTATCTCTACACCGGTAGATCATAGATCTTAATTAGTTATTTACTAATGGTAGGGCTGCAATGAATAGTTAGATAAGGGCCCAGTTATATTTTTATTTATCTTAAAGCATATTAAGCCATTGCTTTGGGCACTTTAAAATAATCTACACAGTCTTCCACTTATAAATTCTCTACTTCATATCTGAACAATCGATATATATTTTTAATTTATGTAATTCAGTCCATAAAACTAATGTTCATTTTTATATATTTTTGTAGCTACTTCTATATATGTGTTTCAACTATAACATCGAGTCTTAAAACAAAATAAAAAACAGAAAAAAAATGAAAACATAGAAATGAAGAAACGCTAGCTATCTCATAATTGACCTCATCGGTTTCACCTGAGTAATATATCTTATTTAATGATATCTTTCTTGTTAACATTAATTATAGGACTGTGCCGGCTGAAGAATCTCGAAGAGTTGGATCTTTCATATAACAGTTTCGCTGGGAATATTCCATCTTGTATGGGGAATCTTTCTTCTCTTAAGCTACTCCGCTTGTCACATAATCAATTTCAAGTAAAATTTCCCTCCTCTATTTTTGAGAGACTCGTGTCCCTAAGGTACCTTTCCCTATCTGGTAACCAGCTTGAGGGGACTCTATCAACAAGGGCATTTTTTAATCATTCTAATCTTGAAGTTCTGGGGCTCTCAACAATGGCATTGAACTTTAGAGTCAAAGCTGTGAATCTATCTTTTCAGCTTCAGGCTCTTGAACTCGCTAATTGCATTCTTGATGTTGAGCCCACTTTCTTGTATTCTCAGTATAAATTACGAGCGTTGGACCTCTCTAATACTGGCTCCAAGGGTCCTATTTCAGCTGTGTGGTTGTTGTTAGAAAACAATACGAACTTGATCAAATTAAATTTGCACAAAAACCTATTCACAGGGTCTCTTCAACCTCCATTTTTAACTCATGAAAAACTCTCAATATTAGATATATCTGACAACCATCTTAGCGGAGAATTACCGGACAACATTACCACTAATCTTCCAAATTTATTGTCCCTCATCTTATCAAAAAACTATTTTCAAGGCCCTCTTCCTCTCATCCCTACACGCAATCTCCAAAATCTAGATTTATCTAGTAACAATCTCACTGAGGATATACATAATAGTTTTTCGAGGATTCAACCTTCTTTTCCCGAATTTATGGATCTATCAAATAATAAATTCTATGGATCTTTCACTAACAACTTGAATTTTACTCAAGATTCAACATTATTGGTAAATGATAATAACATAAGTGGAGAGATTCCTTTTAGTATTTGCAATACTAGTTTCGAAGTGTTGGACATCAGTAACAATGAACTAAATGGTGTTTTACCTGATTGCATTGGAAGAGCTGATATTTGGGCGTTAAAGTTGAGTGGAAATCATTTAGAGGGATCATTACCATTGTTGGAGATGTATCCTGGGCAAGAGCGTTGGTTGCTTGACCTTTCAGATAACAAGCTTTCTGGATCAATTCCTCCTTGGTCTAATGACACAACCATAGAAATTATAAATGTGAGCCAAAACAACCTTATTGGAAACTTTCCGATAACATGGCTGAATATTTCTGATATATATGTCATTGACATTGGGGAAAATAATTTATCTGGAGATCTTCCAATTGTTATGAAATCCAATCTTAGTATGCTCCTAGCAAGAAAAAATATGCTTGGAGGACATATCCCAGAAGAAATATGTCAATTCCGATATTTAAGCATACTAGATCTGTCCCACAACAATTTTTCTGGAGAAATACCATCATGCATTATAGATATGGGATCAACAGCCGATGATAACTCAATTAGTGAATACACAAGATATGAAGAGGCTCAAGGAGGGGGGGCCCTGAACTTCAGTGATGCCAATTTTCTCTTACACGTTAGATATTATGTCTACATGGATGGTGCAAAATTATCAAATTTTGGATTGGAACTTATGTTAAAAGGAAGGTTAGATTTATATTTGGAAGATATTTTACAAATGCAGTGTATAATTGATCTGTCTTCGAACGGACTAGTAGGCAACATTCCCGAAGATATCGGTCGAATGAATTGGTTAATAACACTGAACTTGTCGAACAACCATTTAAGCGGTGCAATACCAAATTCCATATCCAATTTGCACCAATTAGAAAATTTGGACCTCTCCCATAACTCTTTGACGGGAGAAATACCGAGGGAAATGACTAAACTAAACTTCCTAACATCCTTCTCTGTGGCATATAATGACTTATCCGGTCCTACATTAGGTGTAGAAGCACAGTTTAGTACATTTGATAATAGCAGCTATGAAGGCAACCCGAATCTCTGTGGGCCTCCCCTGCCAAAAAGTTGTGTCCCTACTCTTGGCATAACACAGCCTTCCCCTAATGAAATGAGTGACAACCAAAGGTATGACGGCACCAATTTTCTCATATTGTTCGGTTCTTTCTCCCTTTTCTTTGTGGTCAGTTTTTGGTGTTTCATGGTTGTTCTTTATTTCAAGAGAAATTGGCGTTATGCTTTGTTTACTTTGGTGGACCAGTATGGTGATATGATATATGTGAAGGTTGTTCTTTCGACTAGAAATATTGGAGCTGCTCTAACTCGGAGGGGTAGTTGAAGGACCATTTGTTTTAGTTTTAATTTGGAATGACATGTTTTATTTTATGTTTTCTGAATAAGTACTTAATATTTATCTATGATGTATTGTAAATTTTTATGAACTTTTTTACATTGGCTAAAAAAAATATGTAAGACACTTTTGCATATATTTTTTATGAATACATTTCTTACAAATTTCTCGAGTGCTATATAATTGTCATTATTCATAAACTAAGAGTCTAAGACCATTATGTGATATTATGTAAAGTAGGAAATATTATATGATTTTATACACAATTTTCGGTTGAACAATTAATAATCCCAACACTAAGACCCAAATTAAAAAAAAAAAAAAAAACAGAAAACAAGCCTGATTTGATTGGAGTTTCTAATGGACAGTCCATATAAGGCCCAAAATTGAAAAGGATGAAAACAAAATGAAAAGCTAGTTTGGTAATGAAGCATGCTACGATACTTGAAAAGATATCTCGACTAGTCAAATTAAAGATAGAAGGAACAATAAAAGAAAGTTGGTCTTGCTCTCCCTTTCAAGGATTATTAATTACTTGTTCTAAGAAATTAAACAAAATAGATACTATCTACATTAAATAATGCCTTTCCATATGTTATGTAATTTGAGGCGACCTTTTGATATTAATTCGATCCTAATTAATGAAACCAAACAAAAAAAAAAATATGCATTGCATACGACTATACGAGCATCACATGTTTTTCTTTGTTACAATTAGCATCCTACACATAATTAATTAATTTACCACCCAAATTATATCCCTAAAAGATTATAATTAAATGAAGTGTTGAGCTTCTCCTACGGCGCCATCTACTCATCAACTCATGAGTCATCACAAATTAATTAATTAATTAATTAATCAATTAAATAACTTTAGATCTTCTTCCCCGTCAATGGATGGATCCAATTGGCGGCGAGGGGGCCGGGGAGCAGCTACCACCACATCAGCGAAGGCCTTAATTATGTAGTGATGCATGCTCCGGTGGTTCAGCTCGAGATAACAAAACAATAGCTCTTCTAACCAGTCCCAATCCAATGCTTGAAATCGATGATGGGCCTTCGCGTAGTGATGCAGCATCTCCTGCATGGACTGCTTGAAATCCCGGTACGGGTCATCAGAATCCGTGCTCACCGCAATGCCGTCCCCTGGAATATTAATCAGTGGCGCATGATCACTTGATGATGATGACGTGCCATCTAATTCCAGGGCCGAGGAGCTGGATGCTAGCACTGACTCATGATCACTTGATATTGAATTTGATGATGACGTGAATGGCAACACGGCCACTACTTCTGAAGATTTAATCACTGGATGGTCAAGAGTTATCAAGCCCGAAGTGGAGGGAGACACGAAGAATCGGTGGTACGATGGTGGCACCGTGAGCTCCTCTTCCTCATCCTCCTTGTCCTCTTGCAGAGGGGCATTGCAATTGCAGTCCCATGCCGCCAAGGAGCCCGACGTAGAGGGAGACACGAAGAAGCGATCTGACGGTGGGACCATGACAGCAGTGTTGTTGTATTGTGCCGGCGCCTCTAGCATTTGATCATTATTTAAATTGCAATCAGAGAGACCTAGTGTGCGAAAACTATAAAAAATGGCGCCTTCCATTACTTGGGTGGCGGAGGGATCAGAGCGGAGATGCGCAAGTTTTCTTGGGAGATGTTTGTGCTGGTTGGATAGGTGGAGGTGGAAGGTTGTATAGGCATAGCTTTGTTTCTTCTTCCCCATATAAAATTTATATTCCTTCTCTTCTCTTCTCTTCTCTCCTGTTTGATTTATATTTGGTATCAGTAATGGAAGAGATGCGCAAGGAATTAATAGAAAGAGAGATCAGGCTGCTTTAATTAATTAGTTTGGGCGCTTTTATTTCTCTCTCTTTTTAATTTATTTAGCTAATTAAGGCCTAAGCAGCAATTAAGGCAGTGGGCAAAGAGAGATTTGCATTTGCTTTGAGTTAATTTATTTATTAAATTTAAATTTAGTTCGGTTTTGTTGTCATAATTAATTAATGTCATGAGTAATTAAATTAAGTAGTAATTAATGGTGGGAGTGGGGGGAAGAAATGAATTAGAGATGAGTTTCCATATCTCGTATGCAACGGTAAAAAAGATTTTAATTTATTGAGCTTTGACTTGACTGATACATATCATGCATGTTGCCTCTCTCTCAACTCTCAACTCTCAACTCTCAAGGTCAAACATATATATCCATTTATTTAATTGAATTTTTATGGCTTGGAATTGGATGACCGTTTGAGTAAATCATCGCTGAGGGATAATAGCGAATCCAAGGTGCCAACCCTCAACTCTGGCACATTAAACTACAATCACAATCCAAACAAAAATTAACTTAGATTCAGATGATAATTACAGAACTGAGTTCGAAATTCATACTCGATAGATGGAAGTGTCAAACGCATTTTTGGAAACCGATTCGCTCAATCGTTTCCACACATCGGATGCGGAGTTCTGAACTGGGAGAGACACGATCCAATAACGTGACGCCATTAATTGAGAGATTAGAACAGATATCCAGTAAAGGCTGGCGTGATCGAATTCTCAAAGTTGCAATCTTTTCTCTGAGAATTGGGGCTTCCTTGTAATCGGGAAACACAAAATATTTCGGACCAGGAAGGATTTCTGTAGACCGGTTCCACGGTCTCACCGCCTTGTGGGCTCCTTATCTATGTTTGACGAAATGGGGTCCTTCTTTCAGTTAAATACGCATGAACTCGGTCCAGGTTAAAGTTATCACCGTCATATTATTTAGTATATATTACTCCTTTTATTCCAATTCTTTTCTGAAGATAAAAATTTTTGGTTGATAACGTATTTTAATCGGAATTTATTTTTTTTAAATTCAAAAGTCAAATTAAAAAAAAAAAATAGATAGAATAAGAAAACAAATCATCTTTATCAATTTGTCACTGAAAACTACAAAGAAACAAAATGAAACCAGGGCCCAGGGCCTTAAAAGAATCATAATTGTTTACTTCTTCCAGGGCCTTAAAAGAATAATAATTTGAGCCCAAGTCAGTTCAGCCCAATTTTTGTGCTGAACAAGTCGGATCAATTTTCAGCCCAATCTGTTGGATCAAGTCGGATCAGCGCATACGGCTGTTGCAAGACCCGATAATAATTTGTTTATTTAATGTAGAAAAACAAAACAGAATACATATATGCATCACAGTTCATTCTTTTGGGTACCAAACTCTTTAACCGGTACTTCAAGAATCAAGACTTACAAAAATAGCTGCAATTGGAGTATTAATTCTTCGACTAGCCTCCAATTTTGAGGTAGATAACATGAAATCCTAAGCATTCCGTAAAGTAACTCAAATTTTGAGTTTGAATCCGGATCGCCCGATTTGCTCTGGAACGAATATTAAAGACCCCGTACATTCTACATCGGATTGAATTGATCTGGATTCTGATCGGACAGTCCGGATCTAAAATCAAAATATGAGTTACTTTAGGGGATCCAGACTCCTTTTCGTGTGAGCGTGGTCGTCATGCATTGGTAGGCGCCATAGTGACAAATGAATTATTCGGTTTCAGTTCGGTGGGGTCAAAAATTCGTCATTCGGAAATAATTCAGATATAATTCGGAAAAAAAACGGAGCAAAGTCGGAATTGAGAATTTGACACTTGGTGGCTTAAATAAGAAGTGTTATGAGCTTAAACAAAAAAAAAAAATTTAATTACTACGCAAAATTTATACTGATCCTAGGCACAAAGGATCTTAAGATCCATTCAAATTGTCTCTGACACGTGCTTCACTTTTGTTTTCTGTTTTTTTTTTTGTTTGAGTGAAGTCACTCTTGGGAGGATTTTTGAGGGAAATTTTTTATCTATAGAAATTATTAAATACAGATTTACGGAAACAGAAAGAGTACCTCATTTGCAATAAATATAGAAAGATCTGACTCAATGAGTCTGATTCAAAATATATGGATCGGTCTCAATGGTCCAGATCCATCAATATATATATATATATAGAGATGAGCTATTGTGCTTTGCAAAGTAAAGCGAACGTTTTATTTCGGGCTCTTTTTCGGATTTTCAAAGTCCAAACAGTCGATCCGAACCGTTCAAGTTGATCTACATATTGAAATGTGCTTGGATACCAAATTTTATATTTTTTAAATTTTTTTTACTATTTATTAAGCCACTCTGAAAATTGCTGATCACATGGTCCAGAATTTTGTTGCACTGTTTTTATTGTTTACCCGGATCAGCAATTTTCAAAGTGGCTTAATAAATAGTAAAAAAATTCAAAAAAAATGTAAAATTTGGTCCCCAAACAGATTTTAATATAGATTGAACATCTAATGGTTTGGATCGACTGTTTGGACTTTGAAAATCCAAAAACGAGCCCGAAGTAAAACGTTCGCTTTACTTTACAAAGCACAATAGCCATCTATATCTATATATATATTGATGGATTTGGACCATTGAGACCGATCCATAAATTTGAATTTGGATCGGACTCATTGAGTCAGATCTTTCTATATTTGTTGCAAATGAGGTACTCTTTCTGTTTCCGTACATCTGTATTTAATAATTTCTATAGATAAAAAATTTCCCTTTTTGAGATAGATATCACTTTGTGTGGTCCACACGGTTTACTTTCCACACTGACAAGAGTGAAAACACATGTCAGAATTTTATGAATTTAAAAATACAAATATTTTTTATTCGAATTTCTCTTTCAAATAAGATCCATAAAAAAATATTTTTGAGTTTTTTAAGTTGTTGTTTTTATTTTTTATTTATAGTAAAGTCCATAAGAAATTTAAATTCTCAAGCTTTTAAAGTCTATGACCTTTTAAACCTGATATGGAAACTATTTAAATGTTTGACACAACTACTTTAAACGGTTGTATACAAAGATTTAAATGCGTGATACTATATGATCTACATAAGAGGTTTAAACGCTTGAACTAAATGGTGATATCAGAAGTTTAAATAGTTGTAGATTGAGATTTAAAAATTTAAAAATTTAAAGTTCTCATAGGGTTTACTTTAAAAAAATGACTTCAAAATAACTCAAATGTATTTCTTGATGGATCTCATTTAAAAGAGAAAATCGAGTAGAAAACATTAGTATTTTTAGATTCGTAAAATACATCACGGATCGTCGAGAAAATGGACGAGAATGATTAGAGAAAAATAAAAAAAAAGTGGGTAAAAGTAATCTTTTTTTTTTGGTTTGAAAACAAAATTAGTTAGTAGTTAAAACTACACAGCTTTAGAATTTAAATGCTTGCAGATAGAGATTTAAATGCTTGTTAGTAGCATTGTAAAATGTTATAAACAGAACTTTAAAAACTTAAATATGAGAGCTAGAAATGGAAGTTATATAAAATTAGAAGGCTTTTTCTGTTAAATTAGTTGAGAGGCCTGCTCGGATATGATGGCTCGGTTTCTCTTAAATGAAATCGGGTGGAAGAGAATTAGGTCGGATGGCCGCATGGACTTGTGAAACGGAGTTGAGATGGATGTGCCATAAATTATAATTAATGGACAAAATTTAGCGAAAGCTTAATTATGGAAATTCACATACTTTTAATTTACGTGCCTTTCCAGTCATCCTTTCAACGAATTACTTTTCGCGGAGGAAAATATGCACTAGTACCGGTAGCATACATAAATGTTGGGTGCTATTACTTTGTGGGAATTCCTCTTGCTGCTTAATTTCTTGGGCTTTAAATCTAGTGCTGGTATCACAACAGTACTTGTAATTAATACCTTGATGATCCTTAAGTGAACCTTTACTTGGGAAATCTATTCTATGTATCTGATTCTTGATAGAGGGTTCACTGTTCATCTACAGTATAATGAACAGTGTGACTGACGAATGGGTCCCACTTTGCAGTGACATACTTTCTAGAAATTTCGGTGCTCTCCTCCTGCAACCTCTCTCTCCTTCCGTATCCTAATTTTCCCACTTCCTCTTTCTTCTCTACAGCTCGCACAACAACAAAAAACCACTTCTGTCTCGCGCCGACTACTCCTTTTCTGCGATCTCCTTCCTTCTCTTTCCCTCTCTTTCCGACGTGACGCACTCCGCTACTCTTTTGCCGCGATTTTTCTCTTCCGTCAACACTCCAGCGCGATCTCCACCCCGCGATTTTCGACTACTGCGACCCTAGGGTAAGATTTTGTTTTTGCTGATTTTGTTTTCTTTTAGAGATTTTCTTCCTATTGTTCCTGAAATTGTTCATTTTTGGTAGAGGTAGGTGAATTAGTGCGAAATAAACCTACTTGAACCTAAGAACAATAATTATATAAGGTATAGAGAGTCGAGGAATTTGACCTTAACAGCCTCATCTGCAGCCTTGCAAGCAACCACAGTAGCTTCGATGTCACCGGTGCCTCACCATGTCACTGTTTGGCAAATTAACCTAAACCTAAAAAAAAAAAAAAAAGCATACAGTTAATTTATAGGCAAGTAGAGTAATAAAGCTTTGAAAGAAATAAGAAAGGAAGAGTATAAAGGGATTTGTATTATGATTCAAAATGGTTAATATTTGATACTTCTAAATCTGAAGGGTAAATGTGGAATTTCCACATGAATTAAATCTAGCAATTTGCATTTATAGTCAAAATCTCTCGATTTACAATCAGGCTCTTGACAAGATACCTGGAGAGGATTCTGAAGTTGAAGCTGAACTTTTTAAGAATCTGTGGATTGAGGCTGAGGCTTCGTTGTGTACAATGAAGTATGAACTTCAGCTGGCGCGCACAAAGCTTAAGATGAAGAGCCAGAAGCATGCCCAAGAAGGTTTTTCTCATTCTTTCTGTAATTTTAGTTTTACCTCATTTGTTACTTATTGACAAAAAATAGGGGCTCCATTAATTCACATTGTTTATTTTGCATTTGGATACTCCTGGTGGATGTTTATCTTACTAGGTGATCTTAGAATCAATAAACTCCTGGCTGAACCATTCACATTGTTTATTCAGTGCTGTGACTGATATATTGTTATTTGTTAAGTGTTGTTATGGCAAGGTTTATTGGAGCCTAATTAAATGGTTCAGCCTCAAATCTCAATAAGGTAAATTACAGCCAAAGTGCCATAACTTCTGTACTGTCACTGGTATATTGTTATTTGTTAAGTGTTGTTATGGCAAGGTTTATTGGAGCCTAATTAAATGGTTCGGCCTCAAACCCTAAACCCTAAACCCGGTAAGTGATCTGACCAGTATAGTATTAAGTTGCTGCCTTAATATGAAATTGTGCTCTCACACGGCTGTTTGTTGAGCTTTCAAGGGTTAATTAACCCTCATGATGATGTAATTTTAGCTAAACAGTAATGGCAAGAATGTGAAAGATGAAAACTTGAATACCAGTAAATAGAATGGTCCCTGAAGTTAAAAACAATGGAGTGTGTAAAATATGGTATAAATTTAAGCCTTTTGAAATGAGGAAGTTCTTTATCTTTGGTAGGAGTTGCATTAATTCCAAAACACAAGTTGCAGATAAAGAAAATATATTGTTTATCTTCTTGCAGGCTATATCCAGAAGAATTCACTACGGCAAATATGTGGCAGAAGCGAAATTTACTAAAGCACCTCAAGATTACAGCACATCAATAAGTTCTGAGGTAGGTCTGATTTATTTTGTTCCATTAGAGAATGTATTTGTTGATTTCTGCTACTAGGTGTCAATTCTTCTTTTATTTGAAGGATCGAGACAGATTGATGAATTTGCTGACATTTGTGGCTGTTGAAAAGGTCGTAAAAAAAAAAGTAGAGAAAAAGGCCAGGTTGTTTTCTCAGAACGTGACTTTAGATGAAAATGATTCTGATCAGACTAAGTATAAGATCAATCCTTCGGCCGTCTCACATCTTTATGACAAGTGGGTCATGCCTCTGACTAAAGTTGTAGAAGTTGAATATCTCCTTCTTCGCGTTAGTTAGCTTCTGTTATCCTTAATGATATGAGTGTGATTTGTGATAAATAAAGGACTTGCATGCATTGATCATTTGAATTGCCAGCAAAAGCAATTTATCTTGTATTTATATACATAAGAATGGTTTTAAATTCTCATGACAGATTATTTTGAAATGAAAATCTCCAGTATTTGTGAGAGAGAATTTTGCAGTAATTTTAATTTCATATTCTTGGACGTTTTTATTTTATTTACAATATAAGTTGTTTTATGTTATATGTTAAACCTTAGGACAAGAATTAATGGACCTTGAATTTGTACTCTTGGGGTACCTTCACTGACCAGAGTACAAATTTCTGTGATATGTACTTTCCGTTGTTCAGATTTATTTTTTCATGCACTGCGCTTACATATATATTTCTGAATCTGGCAAGATAATATCAATCCAGACAACATGACATATGAGGTAGCTTTTTTAATTTCAACTCAGCATTTTGTACAATTATTTCGCACTATCTAATTTAAAATTTCTGTTATTTTCTTAATTTATAGGAATTGCAATCGTTAGGGGAACAAATAGGTATGGAAAATAAAGGATTATCTGACGAGCTTATCTCCTATTTACCGACCTCGAAATACAGAACTGATTTCTTCTCTAGAAATGTAACTGAGGAGTAAGTTCCTATTTTTATTTGTACACTGATAATAACTAATTTATTTTTTAGTGCTATAATGAATACAACTAAAATAGTGGTATTTGGTTTATTGCAAATCTTACCTTCTGCCAAGAAAAAAGTATAAGCAAACAAACTTCTTACAGTTTAGGGTTTAGAATTAGCTGAACTGTCAGGGCATTTTCTCTTATATATATGTATTGATCTTTACTGGTAATTGCTGGTTATAAATTGTAGTTTGATGTTCTTTAAAAAAAAAAATTTATTTTCTTTTGAACTAGGAATAATATTGTATTTCTTATGTGAAGAAGTATAATATTATTACAAATTACCAATAACTTTAACAAACAAAAATTATCAAGATAATTGCTTCACTAAATCATATTTTGTTGAATGGTTTCAATTGGTGACAGACCATTGGGTTTCTGAGATCAGTTGTATACTCAAACCTTGCGCTCAGGTTCTTCTCCAGACTTCTTCTCTTCTCGGAGCCATCCATCTCCGCCGACATTTCTTCTTCCATCGCCGCTCACTCTTGCTGTTCTGCAATCTCCGTGTCGTGAGAAACTTCTCTACAAAGGGTACCTTGCTTCCACGTTCTCCCTTATTTTACAAGATATATTTGGTTGTTTTAACATTCAATTGATTGATGGACCTTGGATAATTTTATTTTAATTTAACATTCAATTAATGGACCTCGAATAATTTTACAAAGGGTACTTTGAATAATTTTATTTTCGTTGGTTTAACATTCAATTAATGATTTGGTTGTTTTCGTTGGTTTAACATTCTACAAAGGGTACCTTGAATAATTTTATTTTAATTTAACATTCAATTAATGGACCTTTTCCTTCTATGCCATTTTTCTTGAGAAGCGCACTGTTATTGGGCTCGGATCCTCAACCAAACAAGAATTAACCAACCAACCGAGAAATCGTACCAGCAATCTTCTTCATTTCTAGCATAACGCAGTAGATCATAAGCTTCACTGACCTTGAATTTGTACTCCACATAACTCCTTGAATTTGCAAGATGATCCTCTAGAAACACATAATGAGTTCAACTTCTTAAGAAAAATGACATAGAAAAGACAACTGATTGAATCATTTTTGCATCCAATTGCTGATATCCAAGTAGTTATTAGGGGCATGGCATTAGTAAGATTTTTGAACAAATTCTGTTAAGGGTAGTTGAATTAGTTAAAAAAAAAAAAAGAGTTGGCTGGTATAGATACATTTCACTATTTGTTTTGCATCCTTTTAGAACTAATTTACTACTGGAATTTGTACTGTTCCTTTTTATTTTATCTCTTTTCCATACTTCCCTTAGGTAATTAAATTTTTTTTAAATATTCGTTCTTGCTTTTTCAGATCTTGAAGCAGTAACACGCTATAAAGGACATTCAGATTTCAGGTAAAGAGAAAGTTTTGTTTTATATCTGTTTTCGAATTGCTAATCTTTTAAATATTTTAGTTACTTCTATAAATTTGTTTAATAGCTTGAACAGCTAATCTTTTTAGTCTTCAATCTTAAGCCTATGGCCATAGATTAAGGTACATTATAATGTATTTTACTGGTAATTAGATAGTATTACTGACTCAAAATTTTGGCATTTTTACATAGTATAAATCAATGTAAATTCGACAACTCAATTTAGATTATTTGCACCCTATGCTCAATAAATATCAATCAAGAAGCACTGAAACAAATAGAATTTACTTTTTATTGCTCCTGACATCTACACAATCATTTCCACTTGATAGTACATTTCTATCTTTGATAAATATTTTGGCCATCAATATATTGTCACTTTAATATATTATTTGTTAATCTTTTGTTAATTTTTTTTATTGAATTATTGCCTAATTATCTATTGATTAGCAAAAAATGATATTTGTATTAAAAATTACTGCGTCTGATCTTTTGTGGCAACTTTTCCTAATGAACTGTTGTCTCACCCATCTATTAGTTAGTAAAAGATAATATTTGTATTTCTCTCAACATTTGTGCTTTTTCTTTGTTCAGTACAGCATTGACTGTTAATTGTGCTTTTGCTGGACTCTCTTACCACTCATTGCTTGCACAGAGGTAAATTGTTGATTTCCCTTTATCTTTGCTTCTGTTTTTTGGTTGATGGAATTAGTGTTCATTTTGCTTTTGACTAAGATCAAGTTAGGTCTTCTTTCTATATTAATTGAGATGGCATCTCCAAATTTAATTCATCCTCTGCTTTACACCCAATCTAATGTACCTAATGTACCTATGCCTCCCCACCCCCCCCCTCCTTTTTTCCTCTTTTCTATCTCTCTTTTAAGAAAAATCTAATTTCAACAGGAATATAAAAAAGTAGGACTGATTCCTTTACAGCTGCTGTGTACTGCTTCTCTTCCCTATCTTGGTGAGAAATTTAACATATATTGCTATCTCTTCTCTTTATATATAAATCCTATTTTTTTAATATACCTTTTTTTTTAATTTCTTAAAAAGATATTTCCACATGCTTACAAATCATCTAAATCAATTTTCATTAAATATTTTACCAATATGAAACTAAATGGCCAACACCTTCATCAACTCAAAAACACTTTTTAAAAGATTCACTTATCACATAATTTAGTTTATTCATTGATACTAATTCAATTATTGTCAACAACATCTATCTGTAATAGGATCTCTATTCCTTCGTTACCCCCATTTGAACTGTGCAAATTCCTGTTACTACAGCTCTTGAGGTATATTCCTTTCATCCTTTTTTATTTATATGTTTTTTATTTTCTTGGTTTTGTTCTACAACATTACAAAATTTGCTCATGATAGACAACAATATATGTTAGTGCTTAGACATCAACACTTCCAACCTTTTTTCATGAATTTTACACTTTTTCATCTCTCTTTTAAAAAATCTAATTTCAACATGAGTATAAAAATTTAGGACCGATTCCTTTACAGCTGCATTGTTAGGTTTAATTTTCCATAATTTTCCAATAACAGTGCACTTCATCAGTATTCATACATGACTGTGTTAGGTTTAATTTTCCATGTATCTTATACACTTTCTCATCATTTTTATGTCATTCTGGTTAGCATCTAATCTATTCCTAACTCAGTAATAAACATTTTAGCAACTGCAGATTTTATTCAATACGCAACAAAGTGAATTTGAAATGAAAAAGTAAATATGGTGTTATTAAGAAAGTTTACAATACATTAAGTAATAACTTTATTTGCTTATTATTTTCCCTTTATCTTTGCTTCTGTTATTTGGTTGACTGATCAGTAATAACTTTATTTGCTTATTATTTTCTCATATCTTTGTATAAATTCAGGGAGAGAGATAAAGAGAAGAAAGGAAGCTTAGCTTTCAAGAACATCATGATTCATAGGGGCCTATTTTATTTAATCCGAAATTATGATGAATTTACTGTTGATTCAAATGAAGATAATTATCATGGGGATGTATTTGCAGCAAGATGGTTATATTCTTTACCTTTATTGTCGTGAATAATAAAGAGATTTGCACTATTTCATCAGAAACCTAATTAGAAGTGAAATGAACACAAGAAAAGAACTGTCAAGATTTTATAATGGTGTATTATTTAATGAGTATGACAGACTGGTGATGCAAATGCTCCAATAACATCATTGCACTTTGATACTCCTTCCAAAGTTCTTATTTCAGGTGACCAAGCTTGGATGGTATGGGGCAAGTATGATGCCATCTTTTATTAATATTGAATGAAAAATTTGATACTTCGGAGAATATCATTTCTTTGCAATTTTTTGACATATTTTACAATGATCCATCAGATACTTAGCCGAAGCAAAGCGAGGCTATTTTCTAGTATAAAAGTAAATGTGGGTACCTGTTTGCAGAGGCAACAAGAAATATTTACACTACTGTTTCAAATATACATCTTGAATTTGAGGGAAAATAACAGAAAAAAAAGAAGAAGAAGCACATCTTTGGCAAATCCTTCGCCAGCAAACTTGAAACCCCAGCTCGGTACTGATGATATCTATCCCATCTTCAGAGTAGCCTACCAGCAAAACTAAAACACAATCTAAAAGAATAAAAATAAAAATCAATTCGAGTAAAGATAAACAGGCAACCAAAACAAATATAGCATGCCACTAATTGCAAACTTCTAGACAAGCCATTATAATTCGCTTTGATAAATTAAGTTGATTTCATGTAGCAATCTTTCTGGATACTGCTTCTAATTGCGCGCGTATCAGAAATAATTGATATATACTCACAATTTTTGAAGGGTTTTGGTGGGGGAGACATGTTAGTAGGTATCATCATACTGATTTTTTTTTATTTTGAAAAAAAGGCATAAAGCCCATTGCATTAGCAACATGAGTTTAATTACAAAACAACCCTATAGAAAACCTTATACCAGCACAAAAAACCATGCTGACCCAGTTGAAAATCTGAAAACAGATGCACACAAAATTTATAAAGAAAATTATAAATTTTACAATTATCTTCAAAGAAAATTATTTGAATTTCAGTACATTTTTCAATTGACAATTATAAAATAAATTTTACTTAAGATATCGCTAGCTAATTCGTATATGTATGCATGGTTCACGTTTTTTTTTATAAAATTTGAATTTATACATGGTTAATTTACAGGGTTCGTTCTTAACAAACATAAATTATACACTAATTTATACATGATCTGTACTTTATTCACACTATAAATCAGTGTAAATCAGATTTTAGTTAGCGCGAATGAAGTAAAAAACTATGTATCAACTACTGTTTACAAATGATGTATAACTTATGTTGTTGTTTGAAAAATAAAAATAATTAAATACTTTATTAAATGTTGCTTAACCATTTTTTAATTAAGACAAAAGGTACTTTGCAATGCGCAGATCGTTCCATGCATTAGATTTATATCTCCATTTTCAAAGTTCAAATAGTCGATCCGAACCACTCAACATTATTATCATATCATTGAAAAATAGTAATTAATTGATACATCATTTTTTATTTCATTCGTACTAACTAATATATATGACCGATCTGCACTAATTTAGGGCTTATTCGGATATATGTCTCAATTTCCATGAGAATGAGTGAAATTTGAGGTAAAATGGGTAATTTAAAATTTTGAAATGAGTTTTATTAGAAAAATCAATAAATTGGGTAAATTTGTGAGTTTTTGAACTTTAGAAGGGTAAATATGATATTATGAATTTTAAAGGGAGAAATATACGTAATTTCAAGGTTTTTGAGGGGGATACATGAAATTCCCCAATATGATTAGAATTACAGAATTTAGAAAGCTAGAATTGGAATAAAAACATAAGAGATGCGGTCTACTCAAGTCTTCGTCCAACAGGAAAACAAGAGCACATGTCCGCAAGAAATTCTGGAATTATTATTGTGGACCCTGCTAGTCTAGAAATTCACAAGTCATTTGCTGGTCAACACCAAATGCAGGTCTCTAGTCATTCTTCCTTTATCACATTCACATGTGTTAGTAATCAAAGTGGAAAAACACAAAAAACACAATACTAATTAATACCAAGAAAAACACAATATTGTTGTGTATTTTAGATATCAAAATATAGGTCTATTTAATATACTTTTTCACTTTTAAATTTATAAACATTCGTACACAATAATAGATCAGTTGCAAGCATACAATCTATCTTTGTACTAATAAAGGTATCGATCCAAAGATAATGAGAAATATTACTTTTTACTAACTTAATTAATATAATAAGCGTATCGTATCCTTGATTTTTGAGAATTATCGTATCGTAACGGATACGATACGCGTACCCGTATCCATGCAACATAGGTTTAAACCGAAAGAAAATGGGCGTGAGAAGATTCCATTTTTTGTAGTAGTGTGTTAGTAATAATCAAAGTGGAAACACAAGCTATTAAACACATTACTAAAACCAAGAAAATCAAATAACATAACACGAAAGAAGATGACAAATTGGCAATCTTATTTTGTGAAAATAAGACCGGATCAAGCTCCTATTTTTATATTAATTGATTAATTAAAAATACGATACAACTAAAAAGTATGAAAGTGAACAATATATGAGCATAAAAAGATAGAATAAATGTTACATTTCTGATAATATTTGATCAATCAACTCAAAAGTAAAATAAAAATTATCTCCAAATATTTGTTTTAATCTCTTTACATAATATGAAAATTAGAGCTCCATTTCACAGAAAATTACAGAATTTAGAAAGCTGGGATTGGAATAAAAACATAAGAGATGCGGTCTACTCAAGTCTTCATCCGACAGGAAAACAAGAGCACATGTCCGCAATAAATTCTGGAATTATTATTGTGGACCCTGCTAGTCTAGCAATTCGCAAGTCCTTTGCTAGTCAACACCGAATACAGGTCTCTAGTCATTCTTCCTCTATCACATTCACATGTGTTAGTAATCAAAGTGGAAAAACACAAAAAAACACAATACTAATTAATACCAAGAAAATACCAAGAAAAACACAATATTGTTGTGTATTTTAGATATCAAAATATAGGTTTATTTAATACACTTCTTCACTTTTAAATTTAGAAACCTACGTACACAATAATAGATCAGTTGCAAACATACAACTTATCTTTGTAGAAATACGTAATTTCAAGGTTTTTGTGGGGATACATGAAATTCCCTAATATGATTATAATTACAGAATTTAGAAAGCTGAGATTGGAATAAAAACATAAGAGATGTGGTCTACTCAAGTCTTCGTCCGACAAGAAAACAAGAGCACATGTCCGCAATAAATTCTAGTCAAGTCTTTGTCCGATTTTTTTTTATTAATATCTAACATTAAATAAAAATTAATGCAAATGCCCACAACTAATTTGTGAAAATTATAAAAATAGCCAGACCTCCCAGACTCTCGGCAGTCCACGATAATTTCTTTATTTACTCAGAAGTGATTTTTGAACCGGGATCGATAACTTAGATTCAAAACATTTTTATTTTTTGTCAGTAATACACAAAGAAATATTTTAATTTTTCTTATAGCTGCAAAAATTCCTAATTGAAAAATGTTAATTTGGATTATTTGTCGCAGTCTTTGTAGTAAATTCAATTCTATAGTATTTCATCTATACATTTTATAAGAAATATAAATATATTTCTAATATTTTAATAGAAAAATAAAAAAATCATAAAATTTTCTAATTAAATAAAAAAAACACAAATCCGACAATTTCGGCCACAAAAACATTGTTTCAAATGTCAAATCAAAGAAAAAAAATATTATGTGCTAACCGCCGAGAATTTCAACGGGCTGGACATTTTTATAATTTTCAGGAAATCGTGAGCATTTTTATTAATTTTTATTTAATGTTGGATATAAATAAAAATTTCAGCGATCTTGTCCCTTCTAGACTGTAATTATTATTGTTGAACGTGATATCCGGGAAATTTGCAAGTCATTTGCAGGTCAACACCAAATACAGTTATGTAATCATTCTTGCTTTTAATATTAATGAATTATATATAATTTGCCTTTTTTCATACGACAAAAGATAATGTGATAATGTGAAAAGCACCTGCTTTTTGGAAAAGCAAAACTCGCGTGATAATGTGAAATTAATTTGCTGGTCAAAAGTGACCCAATTTTTTATTGACTTACCCAATTTGTATTAAATATGCACCCATAAATATTATGCACACCCAAAAGCGTTCTTTTTTGTACATCAAAACATAAAAATACTTAGAAACAAAAATCTCAGACCGGAAAACAAAGTAAAGAAAAAAATTGAAACTTTCAAAAAATGTAACTTGAATTTATTACCTGCTTTTTGGACATTTTTCTCATACTTTAAACATTATTACTTTTTTAATAAATTTTTATATTATTACTTAATTTTTAATTATTTCGTAGCAATATTTCGGAAAAGAAATTCAAAAATCAACACGGCACGTCAAAATAGGCCTTACCAAGTCGTGTTATGCTGATTATTTTGTTAAGCTTCAGCACTGTGTGGCATGACACGACACTACATGTTTCAAAATTTAGACGTGTTGGAACGGCACGTGTTCCGAGCATGCCTAAACATGGCAAGCCGGAACACGGCACGGCACAACTTCAATAAACTATCTCAAAAAAATTATATGTATGAATTTATTATGCATATTTGAATTTTTATAATTTAATAAAATATACGTATGAAATTAGAAACTATAAAGTAGGTAATTTTGAGGTCTTTCATACATGAATATGTAAGGATATGCAATATATATATTGATTGACCAAAAGTTAAAATAATTTCAATGAAAAAAGGTTCAATAAAATTATTTTAAAATTGAATTCTTTTGGTTGTAACGAGTAATTTGTAAATTCATGCATAAATGGAAAACAAACATCTCACTCTAATTATTGTGTTTGTATACTAATTAAAGTAGATTTATTGTGTTTGTATACTCATGTGCATGAGTTGGTTCTTGTACTTATAAAATCTCATCCTGCACAATTCCGTGACAACTGAAACATTTACCCTCATTAAGGTCTTAATGAATCCTCATTAAGGTGCCGCCAAGGCCAGCCTAAGAGTATATCTCCAAAAAGCCTCCGCGTGAACCGTCTTTCAAGCCTTGAAAATATACGTCTCACCATAAATAACTCGGAATCGGAATCGGAATCGGAATCCACGTGAACCGCTTGAAATTGAATTCTTGGGTTTATTTTAAGATAAAGAAACCTAAGTGATACCTTACGAACGTAAATTTTATATCATAATTGTCAATAGAAAAATTACCTGAACCCAAATAATATTCTTTGAAGGACTAGAAATTAAATTTAAAATAATTATTACATACTTTATGTACGGATAAAGACATCATCCTGGAAGAGATATGATCGAGGGATACATTTTTTTATGATGCTCCTGCGGTTCATTATGACACTTAGAAGACCTTTCAATTCCCTCGTCAACTGGGATAGGTCTCCTCATTAGGCATTAATTTATTTCTAACAATTATTTAAGATTATCATCATCCTCCTATATATAAATGAGGCCACATACTCTATTGAAGCCATCAATTAATATTCACACAACAGATCAAGCAATGAAGTTATTATTGGCAGTAGCCCTTCTGGTTCTGGTTTTGGTTCCATTACAGTGGGAGAATGCATGTGTGAGCGGGTCAGACTCAGACTCAGACTCAGTACAGTGCAGGGAAGAGGAGAGATCGGCTCTTCTACACATCAAAGCTTCAATTCACTTTCCTATTCACTCTTTAGATGGCAAGTGGGAAGGCAAGGAGTGCTGCAGATGGGAAAGAGTCACCTGCCATCCAATCACCCGCCACATCACTCAACTTGACCTCGGTGTTTACGATGACTGGTTCGATTATGATCATGGGGGTATTTTACTAAATGCGAGTATGTTCTTGCCTCTCCGTCAACTAAGATCTCTGTCATTATCTGCACATGGCATACACAATTGCATAGATGGTGCTGGTATGTATCTTCACGTTTCTTTCTTCTTTAAGCATTTTGCTGATTAATTAACAATGACATTACAAGTACTAATTAACGTACTTCTCATTTTGCTTTACCATTTGTTTTGGCTACGGGTACTTAACATATCTGCTTAATTTCTGAAGACTATAAAACTTCTTAACTGTAATTGCTCAAATTTTAAAACAACTTACTTAGGAGTGTCAATGGGTACGGTACGGGTCGGGTGGAGGCATTTTTATACTCTAACCATTAAAATTGATTTTACTCATACCCATTAAAATTTGACCTTACTCTACCCTACCCTTACCCATTAATATTATCGGATAACAAAACAGTAGCAGATGAATAATGGATAATACTAATATAATAATTAGTTTTATTAAATATAAAAACTCATTCATTTCACACATATATAATTACATTCAAAAAAAATAAAAATAAATGTGCAATTAATTCCAACTAAATTGTTTTTTATAAAGTAAGAAAATTCAAAAAACATGAATACATATTTAAGTGGGTTGGAAATTGATGAATTGAATATATATTTAGATTTTATAATTACCTTAACGGATATGAAATAGTAATTACCCATACCCTTACCTATTTGGTTAACGAAAAAAATTATTATCTATACCCATACCCAATAAGCTAACGAAAAAAAAAAATCTTATCCATAACCACCTTAACGAATACGATACCGGTCAAATAAACGGCTAAAAATATACCATTGACACCCCTAAACTTACTTATTGATGATATCTAACATGATTTCCAGTGAAAGGTCATAATAAATGAATTTGTAGTAAATCAAGGCACCAAGCCTTTACTATAAATTACTTGCACTTTCCAATTGTATTTCATAGATGCGAATTTTCTTGTAGAACAAGTGCAATACAAAAAAAAATAAAAAATAAAAACTAAAACAACCACCAAAATGTATATTTACCTTAGTTTATTAGAATAACTACTGGTCAATTTCAGGTTTATTCGTGTTAAGAAAAGAAGAAAGAAATATACAAATCCTAATGCAATTTCTCGTTTGTTCTTTTTCAGGACTTGAAACATGGTCCAATTTGACCAAGTTGGAGATTTTAGACCTTTCTTTCAACTCTCTGGACGGAAGCAATATCATATATGATTTAGCGAGTGTTCCATCACTTCGTACACTCGATCTGAGTTGGAATCAAATAAACAACAGCAACGGTAACAAAATTATGTTAATTAATGTTTATTTATTTAATTTATTTATTAAGAAAGGTTCTCCATGTATTCATGATCCATCTTTTGTATTGAACGACATATACTTAATTTATCAAATACCAAAATAATACGAAAAATCGTTAATATGTTGTTAATTAATTGTCCTTATTAATTAACAACATATTTTATATTCCTTTAAATTTTTAGAATGTTTAATAATATTATTACTAATATTAATACTAAATAAAAATACTTAACTATGTTAAAACTTAATTTAATTTAATTTAAATGTGTTAATTCTAATTAACTATGATTGGGACTTAAAATTTTTTTTTTTATCATTTATTTAAAAATCTAAATCCAAGGTCAATTCTAATTTAAATTCATTGGCCCAGGTTATTAAAACAATTTGCATGCGTATATGATTTTCGGATTGGGCCCCATTTCAATTTTCCAAATTTCATAACCGACGACTCCATATTTTAATTATCCCATTTCTTACAATTCAGCCCCTCTAAATAATAATTATCCCATTTCTTACAATTCAGCCCCTCTAAATAATAATTATCCCATTTCTTACAATTCAGCCCCTCTAAATAAGAAAATTACTACACGTCAAGAATTTACAACTACACCCCTTAATCTTATACAAATTACGTTTGGGTCCCTATAAGTACCAGAATCGTAACAAAGCCAGAAAACACACTGGTACCGACATAGTACCAGTCAAGCAAAACAGCACAAGCAAACAAGACAGCCACCAAGGCCGTATCAAAACAGAGACAACACAAGCCAGCACACACAACCAAAAAGGCTGGTACTGGTATCGTTCCAGTCAGCCAAAACAGAAGACAAAACAGGGCAACAAATAGCAAGGCAGCACAGCACAGGAACCAGCAAAGACTGGTACGGACAGTGTACCAGTCACGCAAAACAAGAGGCAAAAATCAAAGCATCAGGCAACAAGCAACACAACACCAAAAACCAGCAAAACATGGCACAGCCACGCACAATTAACCCAAGGCACGGGGAAAAAGAGAGACCAGTATAGCAAGGGTGCATAAAACCATGTCAACAATCGCAACCCAGAAAATCCCCAATTCATCCCGCGATTAAGTCGGGAAAATCAACAACCCGCACTCAATCAATCAATATCCCCAAATTCATCATCGCCAAGAAATTCAACAACTCGTGCGAGACATTCAATGAATCAAAATATACGACAATTTCTCTTCAAGCACAAATCAACAATTAAAAAGGGCTCGAGTATTTACCCGAATGGAGAGGAAATCGCAACAAGGAAACAACAAGCAAGGGCAAGAGTTTTTCTCAGCGCATGAGCGAATAAGAGAGCCGAAAAACAAATCAGAGAGAGATAGAGGTATTCAACCCGATAAGTATCGCGACAGAGGCAAAATAGTCAAGGCGTCAGACGTTCTCTGACGGCCGTACCGTCCAAGTCATCGCGCCACGAGGGCGATGCGACAGCGGTAGGTCGAGTGGCGACTTTCGTACCCAAGAGAGAGAGGCGGGACCTTCCGTTTCCTTCTCCAGAAAGGAAGCGAGGGAGATGGTAGGGCCGGCGTAACATAGAGGGAGCAAGAAGGCGCACCTCTAAGGGAGAGCGAGAAGGGAGAAGGAGAGGAAAAAAAAAAGGGAAGGGCCCCCTTGAGATTCGTGCTGAGTTTAAATGAACGGTCGAAAAAGATTTCAGAGTTTTTATGAATTTGATTATTTTGATATTAATTGGGTTTAATCCAACAAATCCAAAGGAATTTATGTTTTAATTTCCTTGTCCGAATTTTCGGATGTTCAAAACCTAACGTACGATTCCATTTATATTTTCATTGGAATTTAATTAATAATTTCGTTGACATTTGCATTCTTATTTAGAAATTTTTACTTGTGAAATTAAATCTAGAATTTGTTTAAAATTACTAACTAGTTTCTTAACTAATTTATATAACTAATTTATTCAATTTAAAATTATTTAGTTGTAAAAATCTTAATTCTTAGACTTAATTGATTAATTCGATTTAGCAAAATTTAGTAGGATAAAATGTACAAGTCATTCGAATCAACGGAAATGGGCATTTAGAAATTAGTACAAATTTTATAATTATTCATTGTTTTTAATTTAAAATTTTATTACCAATTTCTTATGAACTTCATCTAAATTTATAATAATATTGTTATTATTATAATTTCGTAATCATAATCGTGTCACTAAAATTTGTATTTTAAATTATACAACACTAGAATCCCCTCGAACCCTTTTATGCATTTCGAATCTAACGTCTTGAATTAAATTTTTCAAGTTAAATCGATAAAATTAGAATTTTTATTTGAGTTTAAAATTGTCGTTATAATGTTTGAATGTGTTTGTTAATTAGCTAAAAATTTTAATTAGTCTAAATTTGTAATTTGCTAGTTAATAAATAACTTTAAAATTTCCGACTATAACAATACGGGTCGAATAAATGGCTAAAAAGATACCATTGACACCCCTAAACTTACTTATTGATGATATCTAACATGATTCTAGGGAAAGGTCATAATAAATGAATTTGTAGTAAATTAAGGCACCAAGCCTTTACTATAAATTACTTGCACTTTCCAATTGTATTTCATAGATGCGAATTTTCTAGTAGAACAAGTGCAATACAAAAAAAAAAAAAAAACTAAAACAACCTCCAAAATGTATATTTATTTTAGTTTATTAGAATAACTACTGGTCAATTTCAGGTTTATTCGTGTTAAGAAAAGAAGAAAGAAATAAACAAATCCTAATGCAATTTCTCCTTTGTTCTTTTTCAGGACTTGAAACATGGTCCAATTTGACCAATTTGGAGATTTTAGACCTTTCTGACAACTACCTAGACGGAAGCATGATATATGATTTAGCAAGTGTTCCATCACTTCGTACACTTGACCTGAGTTGGAATTATATAAGCGGCAGTAGTTATCTGCCCATCAACGGTAACAAAATTAAGTTAATTAATGTTTATTTATTTAATGAGCTAGCTCCCTTTTTTAATTGATTAAGAAAGGTTCTCCATGTATTCATGATCCATCTTTTGTATTGAATGCCATAATTGATCAAATACCGCGTATTCTTTTGTCAGGGTTTGAATCTGCCCATCAACGGTAACAAAATTAAGTTAATTAATTAATGTTTATTTATTTAATTTATTGATTAAGAATGGTTCTCCATGTATTCATGCATGATCCATCTTTTGTATTGAATGACATATACTTAATTTATCAAATACCACCTATTCTTTTGTCAGGGTTTGAATCTTGGTCCAACTTAACTAAGCTACAGATACTTGACCTTTCATACAATCCCGACCTCCCTGGAAGCATCATTTCCTCCTTGGCCAAAGTATCATCACTTCGAGCACTTTATCTTGATGATAATTATAATATTGGAGGCAATAGTAATGTCTCTCTCAAAGGTAACCTCGATCTCATAAATGAACCATTTTATATTATATAACAACAACAAGTCTTCTTTTATATATTTTCTTAAATCTGACCGATATTTTAATGGAACAATCTGACAGAGCTTATTAATGCACTAAATTTGGAGGTGCTTAGTCTACACCATTGTGGGCTTTCTGGGAGTTTACCCTATTTCGGACATTGGTCTTCTCTAAAAGCCCTTTCGTTGGCGGACAATGATCTGAATGACACTTCATCATTAGAAGGTAATTATAATGTAATACACAATTGAACCTTGTTGTCAATAGGAAAGAAGTTATAATTTCTGCAGTATCTCTACACCGGTAGATCATAGATCTTAATTAGTCATTTACTAATGGTAGGGCTGCAATGAATAGTTAGATAAGGGCCCGGTTATATTTTTTACTTATCTTAATGCATATTAAGGAAACTTTGCAATTCTCCTTGAAGACTTGAACCATTGCTTTGGGCACTTTAAAATAATCTAAACAGTCTTCCACTTGTAAATTCTCTACTTCATATCTGAACAATCGATATATATTTTTAATTTATGTAATTCAGTCCATAAAATTAATGTTTATTTTTATATCTTTTTGTAGCTACTTCTATATATGTGTTTCAGCTATAACACCGAGTCTTAAAACAAAATAAAAAACAGAACAAAAAAATGAAAACATAGAAATGAAGAAACGCTAGCTAGCTATCTCATAATTGACCCTCATCGGTTTCACCTGAGTAATATATCTTATTTAATGATATCTTTCTTGTTAACATTAATTATAGGATTATGCCAACTGAAGAATCTCGAAGAGTTAGATCTTTCATATAACAGTTTCGCTGGAAATCTTCCACCTTGTATGGGAGATCTTTCTTCTCTGAAGCTAATCGACTTGTCATCTAATCAATTTGAAGTAAAATTTCCCTCCTCTATTTTTGAGAGACTCGTGTCCCTAAGGTACCTTTCCCTATCTGGTAACCAGCTTGAGGGGACTCTATCAACAAGGGCATTTTTTAATCATTCTAATCTTGAAGTTTTGGGGCTCTCAACAATGGCATCGAACTTCCGAGTCGAAGCTGTGAATCTACCTTTTCAGCTTCAGGTTCTTGAACTCGCTAATTGCACTCTTGATGTTGAGCCCATTTTCTTGTATTCTCAGTATAAATTACGAGCGTTGGACCTCTCTAATACTGGCTCCAAGGGTCCTATTTCAGCTGTGTGGTTGTTGTTAGAAAACAATACGAACTTGATCAAATTAAATTTGCACAAAAACCTATTCACGGGGTCTCTTCAACCTCCATTTTTAACTCATGAAAAACTCTCAATATTAGATATATCTGACAACTATCTTAGCGGAGAATTACCGGGTAACATTATCACCAAGCTTCCAAATTTATTGTCCCTCAGCTTATCAAAAAACTATTTCCAAGGTCCTCTTCCTCTCATTCCTACACGCAATCTCCAAAATCTAGATTTATCTAGTAACAATTTCACTGAGGATATACATAATAGTTTTTCGAGGATTCAGCCTTCTTTTCCCAGATTTATGGATCTATCAAATAATAACTTCTATGGATCTTTCACTAACAACTTGAACTTTACTCCATATTCAACATTACTGTTAAATAATAATAATATAAGTGGAGAGATTCCTTTTAGTATTTGCAATACCAGTTTCGAAGTGTTGGACATCAGTAACAATGAACTAAATGGTGTTTTACCTGATTGCATTGGAAGAGCTGTTATTTTGGAGTTGAAGTTGAGTGGAAATCATTTAGAGGGATCATTACCGTTGTTGGAGATGTCTGTTGGGCAAGAGCGTTGGTTGCTTGACCTTTCAGATAACAAGCTTTCTGGATCAATTCCTCCTTGGTCTAATAACACAGCCATAGAAATTATAAATGTGAGCCAAAACAACCTAACTGGAAACTTTCCGATAACATGGCTGAATATTTCTAATATATATGCCATTGACATTGGGGAAAATAATTTATCTGGAGAGCTTCCAATTGGTATGGAATCCAATCTTAGTATGCTCCTAGCAAGAAAAAATATGCTTGGAGGACATATACCAGAAGGAATATGTCAATTCAGATATTTACGCATACTAGATCTGTCCCACAACAATTTTTCTGGAGAAATACCATCATGCATTATAGATATGGGATCAACAGCCGACGATTCCTCAATTAGAGAATACAAACCAGAATTATATGCTCCAAGAGGGGGGGACCTGAACTTCAGTGATGCCAATTTTCTCTTACACGTTGGATATGATGTCTACGGGGATGGTGCAAAATTATCAATTTTTGGATTGGAACTTCTGTTAAAAGGAAGGTTAGATTTATATTTGGAAGATATTTTACAAATGCAGTGTATAATTGATCTGTCTTCGAACGGACTAGTAGGCAACATTCCCGAAGATATCGGTCGAATGAATTGGTTAATAACACTGAACTTGTCGAACAACCATTTAAGCGGTGCAATACCAAATTCCATATCCAATTTGCACCAATTAGAAAATTTGGACCTCTCCCATAACTCTTTGACGGGAGAAATACCGAGGGAAATGACTAAACTAAACTTCCTAACATCCTTCTCTGTGGCATATAACGACTTATCCGGTCCTACATTAGGTATAGAAGCACAGTTTAGTACATTTGATAATAGCAGCTATGAAGGCAACCCGAATCTTTGTGGGCCTCCCCTGCCAAAAAGTTGTGTCCCTACTCTTGGCATAACACAGTTTTCCCCTAATGAAATGAGTGACAACCAAAGGTATGATGGCACCGATTTTCTCATATTGTTCGGTTCTTTCTCCCTTTTCTTTGTGGTCAGTTTTTGGTGTTTCATGGTTGTTCTTTATTTCAAGAGAAATTGGCGTTATGCTTTGTTTACTTTGGTGGACCAGTATGGTGATATGATATATGTGAAGGTTGTTCTTTCGACTAGAAAGATTGGAGCTGCTCTAACTCGGAGGGGTAGTTGAAGGACCATTTGTTTTAGTTTTAATTTGGAAGGATATGTTGTATTTTATGTTTTCTGAATAAGTACTTAATATTTATCTATGATGTATTGTAAATTTTTATGAACTTTTTTTCATTGGCTTAAAAAAATATGTAAGACAACTTTTGCATATATTTTTTATGAATACATTTCTTACAAATTTCTCGAGTGCTCTATAATTGTCATTATTCGTAAACTAAGACCATTATGTGATATTATGTAAAGTAGGAAATATTATATGATTCTATACACAATTCTCGGTTGAACAATTAATAATCCCAACACTAAGACCCAAACTAAAAAAAAGAAAAAAAAAGAAGACAAGCCTGATTTGACTGGAGTTTCCAATGGACAGCCCATATAAGGCCCAAAATTGAAAAGGAGGAAAACAAAATGAAAAGCTTGTTTGGTAATGAAGCATGCTACGATACTTGAAAAGATATCTTAAAGATAGAAGGAAATATTTTATACAGAACAATAAAAGAACGTTGGTCTTGGTCTCCCTTTCAAGGATTATTAATTACTTCTTCTAAGAAATTAAACAAAATAGATACTATCTACATTAAATAATGCCTTTCCATATGTTATGTAATTTGAGGCGACCTTTTGATATTAATTCGATCCTAATTAATGAAACCAAACAAAAAAAAAATATGCATTGCATACGACTATACGAGCATCACATGTTTTTCTTTGTTACAATTAGCATCGATCCTACACATAATTAATTAATTTACCACCCAAATTATATCCCTAAAAGATTATAATTAAATGAAGTGTTGAGCTTCTCCTACGGCGCCATCTACTCATCAACTCATGAGTCATCACAAATTAATTAATTAATTAATCAATTAATTAACTTTAGATCTTCTTCCCCGTCAATGGATCGCTCCAATTGGTGGTGGGGAGGCCGGAGAGCAGCTACCACAACATCAGCAAAGGCCTTAATTATGTAGTGATGCATGCTCCGGTGGTTCAGCTCGAGATAACAAAACAATAGCTCTTCTAACCAGTCCCAATCCAATGCTTGAAATCGATGATGGGCCTTGGCGTAGTGATGCAGCATCTCCTGCATGGACTGCTTGAAATCCCGGTACGGGTCCTCAGAATCCGTGCTCACTGCAATGCCGTCCCCTGGAATATTAATCAGTGGCACTGGTGCATCACTTGATGATGACGACGTGCCATCTAATTCCAGGGCCGAGGAGCTGGATGCTAGCACTGATTCATGATCACTTGATATTGAATTTGATGATGGCGTGAATGGCGACACGGCCACTACTTCTGAAGATTTAATCACTGGATGGTCAAGAGTACTACTTATCAAGCCCGAAGAGGACGGAGACACGAAGAATCGGTGGTATGACGGTGGCACCGTGAGCTCCTCCTTGTCCTCTTGCAGAGGGGCATTGCAATTGCACTCCCATGCCGCCAAGGAGCCCGACGTGGAGGGAGACACGAAGAAGCGATCTGACGGTGGGACCATGACAGCAGTGTTGTTGTATTGTGCCGGCGCCTCTAGCATTTGATCATTATTTAAATTGCAATGAGAGAGACCTAGTGAGCGAAAACTATCAAAAATGGCTCCTTCCATTACTTGGGCGGCGGGGGGATCGGAGCGGAGATGCGCAAGTTTTCTTGGGAGATGTTTGAGGTGGTTGGATAGGTGGAGGTGGAAGGATGTATAGGCATAGCTTTGTTTCTTCTTCCCCATATAAAATTTATATTCCTTCTTTTCTCTTCTCTTCTCTTCTCTTCTCTTCTCTCCTGTTAATTTGATTTATATTTGGTATCAGTAATGGAAGAGATGTGCAAGGAATTAATAGAAAGAGAGATCAGGTTGCTATTGCTTTAATTAATTAGTTTGGGCGCTTTTATTTCTCTCTCTTTTTATTTTATTTAGCTAATTAAGGCCTAAGCCGGAATTAAGGCAGTGGGCAAAGAGAGATTTGCATTCGCTTTGAGATTTGCATTCCCTCAACTCTGGCACATTAAACTACAATCACAATCCAACACACAAATTAACTTAGATTCAGATTCAGTGATAATTATAGAACTGAATTCGAAATTCATACTCGATAGATGGAAGTGTCAAACGCATTTTTGGAAACCGATTCGCTCAATCGTTTCCACAGATCGGATGCGGAGTTCTGAACTGGGAGAGACACGATCCAGTAACGCGACGCCATTAATTGAGAGATTAGAACAGATATCGAGTCAAGGCTGGCGTGATCGAATTCTCAAAGTTGCGATCTTTTCTCTGAGAATTGGGGCTTCCTTGTAATCGGGAAACACAAAATATTTCGGAGCAGGAAGGATTTCTGTAGACCGGTTCCACGGTCTCACCGTCTTGTGGGCTCCTTCCCTATGTTTGACGAAATGGGGTCCTTCTTTCAGTTAAATACGCATGAACCAGGTCCAGGTTAAAGTTATCACCGTCATATTATTTAGTATATATTACTCCTTTTATTCCAATTCTTTTCTGAAGATAAAATTTTTTGGTTGATAAAATTTTTTAAACGGAATTTATTTTTCTAAATTCAAAAGTCAAATTGAAACAATAAATAGATAGAATAAGAAAACAAATCATCTTTATCAATTTGTCACTGAAAACTGCAAAGAAAAAAAATGAAACCAGGGCCTTAAAAGAATCATAATTGTTTACTTCTTCCAGGGCCTTAAAAGAATCATAATTTGAGCCCAAGTCAGTTCAGCCCAATTGTTCTGCTGAACAAGTCGGATCAATTTTCGGCCCAATCTGTTGGATCAACTCGGATCAGCGCATACGGCTGTTGCAAGACCCAATAATAATTTGTTTATTTAATGTAGAAAAACAAAACAGAATACATATATGCATCACAGTTCATTCTTTTGGGTACCAAACTCTTTAACCGGTACTTCAAGAATCAAGACTTCAGGAGTGGAGACGAAAAAATAAAGCTTTCAATGAAAATCACAATACATATTTTGTAGGTTCTAAATTATAATTTTTGAATCTAACATCTCACAACTATCAAGTAGAACTCAAATCACTAGGGGAATATTTGGTGAGATTGAGAATAGGTTATTATTGGAGTTAGGTTATTCGGAATAGCTTATTCGGTGTTTGGTTGGGTTAGAATAGTTAGAATATTGAATTCAATTTTTTTTTTGTCTTATTAGAATAGACTATTCCTAAGAGTTATAAGATTTAGCTATTCCGATAAAACAAACAATAACTATTCTTGATTTGACTATTCTAGTTATTCTTGTTTTACAAATTACAGCCAAACATATCCTGCTGATCAACTCGGATCTATTTTCAGCCCAGTCTGTTGGATCAACTCGGATCAGCGCATACGGCTGTTGCAAGACCCAATAATAATTTGTTTATTTAATGTAGAAAAACAGAATCCATGCATCACATTCACAGTTCATTCTTTTGGGGACCAAACTCTTTTTCTGGTACTTACAAGACTTACAGAAATAAATTTGGTCATGACTTAACAAAAATAGCTGCAATTGGGGTGTTAATTCTTCGAATAGGCTCCAAACCTTCTCTTGATAAACGAAGTTTGGTACTTTATATGGGAACCAGCAGATGTCTGATTAGGGACTTCATGTTAACAAGTGGCGGGCACTGCAATTATAACAAAAAACAAATGATATATTTTTGTTGCTAGCTAATTAAGAAGTTGTTTTTTGTTTGAACCGTTCCATTTTCAGGACGAGATCAAATATATATAAAAAATATATTCCTGAATTACATCAGCAGATATATTCAATTTGTATATTTAAAATCTAACTATTTACATAAATAAAAAAAAATCCAGTACTTCAATTTCCTAATCTAAATAATAATAAATGGGGATGCTCCAAATTAAGATAACAGAAAGCACTTGTTACCAATTAAGAATGATGAACATTACAAGTGATTATTCTACCTGGTGTTGATCAGTATCATTGTCAGTACTCAGTACCAGTGAAGGTTAGATGCTATTATCACCAAAACCAGTATCGACAAAACCAACAAAATAAAAACAGTACCAGTATCATGTTTTTATGGGTTATAAGGGATTTCGTTTTTAATTTTGTTAGGCTACACCTAATATAATACAATGAGTTCAGCTAATGTCATAAATGTTAGAATTTCAGTCTAAGTTATAACAAGTCAGTTTTGCAATTTCAAAGTCTGAACCGCTCAACATGATCTCTTTATTAAAATGTGCTTGGAGATCAAATTTTTTATTTTCTATTTTTTTAGAGAAGTACAAAATCACTGTTTTGGATGGCCTAAAATTATTTGAAAATAGTGATTTTATACTTGTCTAAAAAAATAGTAACAAAATTCAAAATATAAAATTTGGTTTCCAAGCATATTTTAATATGGAGAACATGTAAGCGGTTCGGATCGATTGTTCGGACTTTGAAATCGCAAAAAACAACTCCTTATAATTTATAATGAAATTATAACAATATGACATTAGCCAAACTGATAATACAATAATATAATAATGTGTGAAAATTCCTCCAGATATATAATATAATCATATAATATTCAAATTGTTTGAGAATGGGATTTATTTTACGTGTTTCTAACGATCAATTAAAAAAATGCATTTTTTTCGTGACGACCGATCAATTAATTAGTGCTGCTGGACATTCATTGTTCATCTTTTTCGATCAAATATTAATTAATTAATTGTTATTATTGTAATGAAGTACAGGATCTAATATCTATATTAGGTAGTTAATTGTCTTTTTGAAAAATTCTGTATCGGTGGAAATTCATTATAAATAAATTTGAGCCTATTATATCATATATGTATCTGGTACTTGGAAATAGAAAGAGACAGCACTGTTCCTGCCTGTAGAATTTGAGTATAAAATATTTTCATAATTATTATACTTTATTTTTGAAATTTGGAAAACACAGACTAAAATTGTTGAGTCCGATCACTGTATAAAGATTTTTTAAAATAAAATACTTTACTTATTAAAATAGGCTGCGCGCTGAAGACATTTTTAGAAAACCTGTAGGCTCTCTTGATGAGCATAGTACATGCACTTTAACTATGTGAACCCAGACCGTCACTGCTCACCTCGCTGGAACATTGTTAGTTTATTGCATCATTGCGAATTTTGTAAAACATATATATGTCACACCGGAATTAAAGCTAGTTTGAATTCCAATATCTTATATGCATATCATATACTCTATCATTTGATACATATCATAAGTTCTAAAAATGGAACATTTCAATATCCAAATTCTTGAGTGACTCAATATCATATATGCATGAAGATGCAACATAAACTCTAGTTTTGTGAGTTAATGAAGGCGCATGGAAATATGGCGTCCATTGGTGGATCTGAACCGTCGAAATTAAAGAGCATTGCATTTATTTTCTTGTAGCAAAGTTTGATCAAATTTTATTTTTTATTTACATATACATCCAGTTGATGAAATATTGAAACATCGAAGGGCTATAAACACTTCACGTGTTGATCGAAACTCAAACATAATCAAATAGCAGAAATTTTATGTTGGTGATGTTCAATGTTTTTCCTAGATAATTTAAAAAAAAATTGGTATCATTTCATTGTAGATCCACCATCGATTATCTCATGTGAAAATGAATGGTCCACAAATATTGACATATATTGAAGTGGCAACTAATGATAAAATTCTATCAAACTGTCAACAATGACTGTTCATTACGAGAACCGTCGGTGTAGGTGAAAGAAACACTGACGGATCAATTGAACCAACAGTCAGTGTAGACAAAACTATCAACACTGACTGTTATATTAAAGGAGCCATCGGTGTAGGGTAAGGCAACACTGACGCTTCCCTTAATAAAACAGTCAGTGTTGATGAACTCATCAACACTGACTATTCTTTAATATAACCATCGGTGTAGGTTATAAGTAACACAGACGGTTCTCAAATAAAACGGCCAGTGCTGGTTCTCCGAAGGTTGTTTACCACTGAACCATCAGTGTTAAAGTTCTTCTTATTTATGATTTTTCCACGCAATCTGTACACTGACTGTTACATATTAGAACCGTCAGTGTTTGAGGATCAGTGTAGGGGTCTTTTGTACTAGTGTCTCTTTCTGTGCAGAAGCATGTACTCCCCCTTTTTTCTGATAATAATTATATTTTTTCTACCCTTTTTTATTATTTTTAGCTGTGTACTGGCTCCAAGGGTTCTATTTAGCTGTGTGGTTGTTGTTAGAAAACAATACGAACTTGATCAAATTAGATTTGCACAAAAACTTCTTCACGGGGCCTCTTCAACCTCTGTTTTTAACTCATGAAAAACTCTCAATATTGGATATATCTGACAACCATCTTGGCGGAGAATTACCGGGTAACATTACCACTAAGATTCTAAATTTATTGTCCCTGAGCTTATCAAAAAAACTATTTTCAAGGCCCTCTTCCTCTCATCCCTACACGCAATCTCCAAAATCTAGATTTATCTAGTAACAATCTCACTGAGGATAAACATATTAGTTTTTCGAGGATTCAACCTTCTTTTCCCAAATTTATGAATCTATCAAATAATAAATTATATAGATCTTTCACTGACAACTTGAATTTTACTCAAGGTTCAACATTATTGTTAAATGATAATAACATAAGTGGAGAGATTCCTTTTAGCATTTCCAATACCAGTTTTGAATTGTTAGATATCAGTAACAATGAACTAAATGATGTTTGACCTGATTGCATGTTGGAAGTGCTGATATTTGGGCGTTAAAGTTAAGTGGAAATCATTTAGAGGGATCCTTACCGTTGGACAAGTCTATTGGGCAAGACCGTTGCTTGCTTGACCTTTCAGATAACAAGCTTTCTGGATCAATTCCTCCTTGCTCTAATGACTCAATCTTAGAAATTATAGATGTGAGCCAAAACAATCTAATTGGAAACTTTCCGATAACTTGGTTGAATATTTCTTGTGTACATGTCATAGACATTGGGGACAACTATTTATCTGGAGAGCTGCAATTGGTATGGAATCCAATCTTAGTATGCTCCTAGCAAGAAAAAAATATGCTTGGAGGACATATACCAGAAGAAATATGTCAATTCAGATATTTAAGCATACTAGATCTGTCCCACAACAATTTTTCTGGAGAAATACCATCATGCATTATAGAAATGGGATCAACAGCCAACGATTACTCAATTAGTGAACATGACAAATATACAAAAAATGCACTTCATATGAAATTATATGAACCATATTAAACATCTTAAAATAAATGTACATAAATTGATAGCATATTCCATTTATCAATTACTTCTATTAGAAGTATTGTTTATTTAAATGGAATTGAAATAGAAGATATCAAAGTTACCTCGAATGTTCAACTAGTAGAGCTCTCGTGCTGATAACGTGTTATAAAATAAAGACAAAGAATAATAAACAAGAGATAACACATAAAATATAACAATTTCTTTATTCTTATATTTCTCATGTGTGTAATACAAGATTAAAAAGCCTTTATTTATAGGTTACAAATTGTAAGTAAAAAACCATCTAAAATAATAAATAGAGAAATGAATTCTAATAAGAATGGGGTATGAATTACAATAGTAGTGAGATAGGAGAAAATGAATGAGGATTAATATTGAGAGTTACAAAATAAATGGACCATCACATTTATTTATAATAGTATTGTGTTTTTCTTGGTATTTTCTTGGTATTAATTAGTATTGTGTTTTTTTTTTTTGTGTTTTTCCACTTTGATTACTAACACATGTGAATGTGATAAAGGAAGAATGACTAGAGACCTGTATTTGGTGTTGACCTGCAAATGACTTGCCAATTTCTAGACTAGCAAGGTCCACAATAATAATTCCAGAATTTCTTACAGACATGTGCTCTTGTTTTCCTGTCGGACGAAGACTTGAGTAGACTGTATCTCTTATGTTTTTATTCCAATCCCAGCTTTCTAAATTATGTAATTTGATATGAAATGGAGCTCTAATTTTCATATTATGTAAAGAGACTAAATCGAATATTTAGAGATAACTTTTATTTTATTTTTGAGTTGGTCGGTCAAATATTATCAGAAATGTAACATTTATTCTATTCTTTTATGTTCAATACTCATTGTTCACTTTCATACAATTTGATTGTATCGTATTTATAATTTATCAATAAAATATAGAATAATTATTTAAATACCCTCACTCCAGTATCCCAAAATCCCACACCCATTTAGAGAAATCATGTACTATGTTTCCCACTAATTATATGGTCCCCACTAATTATTATTCTAAAAAGATATTATATTGTCCCCACTAATTATATGGTCCCACTAATTATATAGTCCCCCTAATTATTATTCTAAAATGTTTGCAGCCCTCTTCCTCTATTGTCCCCACTAATTATATGGTCCCCCCTTTTTGAGTCTCTGTACTCGTTCTCGCGTCAACCTTCATAGATATAAATACTTGGAAGATAAATATAAGATATTAATACTTTGATACGTAACTTGTTATGATCATCCATTTTCCATTCTCAATCATCCCGCGTCAACCTTCCTCCAATGAAGTCGTGGGGACCCCGTATCACTGCATCAACATTCCCCAATCATCCCCGCGTCAACCTTCCTCTAACAAAAATAATTGACCGCATAGGTATAAATATTTCAGTACATAAGTATAAATAATTGCGGTACTTGACATTAATACTTTGAGACGTCATCCAGTATCATATGTAAAAAATACTTGTAAAAAATACGACGAGGTATAAATACTTGTGTGACGATGAGCCCGAAAGTATATAATCATGAATCTCATTTGAAAGAGAAAATTGCATAGAAGACGTTTGTGGTTTTAGATTCGAAAAAATTGTCACAAATTGTCAGAAATATGGACGAGATTGAACGGAGAAAAAAAACCATCTCTAAAAATGTGTATCCCCATATAGTTTGAGTGGTCCCCCACAGGTATTTATGGCGCGGGTATGTTTGGGAGATTTTGTTGGGGAGACAATTATTTACGTAAAAATTATTCACCTCATAGGTATAAATACCGTGCATAGGTATAAATACTTCCTTGCATAGGTATTAATACTTTAGAAAAAAAATTCAGTACTGGAGTTTTTGTTGTTCCCCAAATAGTTATGGTAGTTATATAGTACGGGTACTGTAGCGCATGTACTGTTATCAGCTCCCTAAAATATAAAATTAGGAGCTTGGTCCGTTCTTATTTTCACAAAAACAAGATTGCCAATTTGTCATCTGTTTATCCAGTTATTTTATTTTGTTTTCTTTGTTTTAGTAATGTGTTTAATTGCTTGCTTTTTCACTTTGATTACTAACACAAATGAATGATAAATTATTCGCTCTTGATTACTTTTAAAAGCAAGAATGATGACAGAACTAAAGATCCCTACAAAGGACACAATATTCGTATGGTTGCTGCTGCAATGATTACTTTAAGTACATTGCGTTAATTACATACATTTAGTGCTCTGGAAATACTTTTCTCTTATTAATACAAATATTGTTAGTGGAACCTTGCCAACTAACTTTAAAATATCTTAAAAAATATAGCATGCTTTTCCACTTGTGAATGTAATAAAGGAACAATAAACAACGGAGCCCAAGCTGTCATTCCATCTTGTAGCAACAAAATATTTTATATTGTACCCCTGAAGACCGAGCTGGAGATGACTGACCAAGGTTCTAAATAGCGTTTATAGCGTCGTAGCGGGGAGGCTAAAAAAAAAGCTATAGCGAATAGCGTCGCTATAGCGGAAGCTATTCCAAATAGCGTTTTTTTTTTACATTTCGTATATTCAATATTTGTACTAAATATCAATATTATCTAAAGTCTCATAGAACAATAAATAACACCAAAGTAATTAAGAAATTATAATATTCATATTGAACTCGTACAAAGTCCAAATTGCGGTTCAAAATATTCATAGTAATATCATAAACTATCGATTTTTCCTATTAAAAATATCTTAAGCATCATGATTCATGACATAATCTATTTTTTTTTCTATTCAAATTTTAATTTCGGTTTGGACTTTTTTTATATTCAAATTTCAATTTCTATTCCCAATTTCAAATTGATTTATCTGTAGCAAGTAGCAACAAATTCAATTTCGGTTTGAGATTTTTTTTATCTTTATTTAAAACCCATATAAATTGCTTAAAAAAAACATATTGTATAGCGCAAATAGCGGACCGCTATAGCGCTATAGCGGCCGTAGCGCAAATAGCGCATTTTGATGTCATAGCATAGCGTTTGGGGTCCAAAAACGCTATAGCGCCGCTATAGCGCGCTATTTAGAACACTGTGACTGACTATGAAAGTTGGGACCCGAATTGTGAATCATTTTGCACCAAGACAGAAAAGAAATAATGCCATGCTCTAACCTTGTATTAATGTGCATGGTGCTGGCACCTGGAAGACAAAACCTAATGTATATTTGGCCAACAAATTTTTTTTGCTTATTTCTTGCCATCAGCACACAATCATCTTTAAACATCAAAATTTATTAGGTAATGAATAAAAATGAATGCGAATTAGCTCTCTCACACACACACCATTACGTGAGAAGCCAACAATTTTTTTTAATCCATATGCTTACCAATAATTAGCTATTTTTTTAATCCATATCATTTTTCTAATAAGCTAATTATAAATGAATGATAAATTATTCGCTCTTGATTACTTTTAAAAGCAAGAATGATTACAGAACTAAATATCCCTACAAAGGACACAATTAATATTGGTATGGTTGCTGCTACAATGATTACTTTAAAAAAAAATACTTTTAGTGCTCTGGAAATATTTTCTTTTATTAATACAAATATTGTTAGTGGCACCTTGCCAACTAACTTTAAAAATTCTTAAAAAATATAGCATGATTACAGAACTGTATTTTGGTGTTGACCTGCAAATGACTTGCAAATTTCCAGGATAGCATGGTCCACAATAATAAATCCAATCTAGATCGCAATACCGAAGAATTCAAAATGAGAGTAGACCGTGCCGCTTATGTTTTTAATCCGATTCAAGCTTTCTAAATTCTGTAAATTGCTACGAAATGGAGCTGCAATTTTAAGGCAATAGTTTCATCTAAGTTTCATATTCTGAAGAGAGATGTAATTGAATTTTAAAAACAATTTTTTTTCTATTTTTGAGTTGGTTAGTGAAGTAATATTATGATAGATGTAACTTTTATTCCATTTTTTATGCTCAAAATTCATTGAAAAATTCACGCTTTTTTGGCTCATTTGATTGTATTGTATGTCTAATTTATCAATAAAACATAGTATTAGAAGACTGACCCCTTTCTATCTTATTACAAAAGAAAAAGGATTGCCAATTTGTCATCTTGTTATCCAGTTATTTGATTTTAAGGAATGTAAATGAAAAAAACAAGGGAAACACACTTTTGAGATTTTCTTGGTATTAGTACTGTGTTTTTTTGTGCTTTTCCACTTTGATTACTAACACGTGTGAATGTAATAAAGGAAGAATGAACAACCGAGCCCAAGCTGTCATTCCATCTTGTAGCAGCAAAATATTTTATATTGTACCCGTGAAGACCGGGCTGGAGATGACTGACTATGAAAGTTGGGACATGGGACCCGAATTGTGAATCATTGGAGTCTTTTGAACGCACTCAGAAAATTCCTAGAACCAACGACCAAAACCAATATCAGTACGACACACTATATAATGAGATTTATCTTACTTTAATAAGATTTAGCTTTATCTTACCAGTCTGATTGGCATCAGATCAAATTCAGTCGGATGTCCGGTTAGATTCGCACTTGATCTACATGAATTAAAGTTGTCTATGTGAATCTTGATGCGGATCAGATAGCTCCGACCGGCTATCGGACCGAATTTGATCCCGATGCCCATCGGAACCGTCCCGGATTCCGTGGAATTAAAGAACCTCATCATCTCTATATTAGGAAAAAAATGGAAAATTTAGTCATATAAGGAGTGGTAGATCAAAAGCGATTCAGTGTACCATTTAAAGTTAATGTACTAAAACCACCATTTATAAGTAATGTTATACTAGAGGTGTCCGTCATGCCATCATCTCTTTTCATCTGGAGCCTAATGCAGCAGCATGACTTAGTTACCGGTCGTATGTTTATCTTCTCGGGTGGGAGTTTGACTGGCTTGGTGAGCTTAGGAGCACCCTAGTTCTACTCTAGAATTTGTGATTGATGGGAACAAAAAAATTATTTAAAAATGAGGATTTGAATAGGAAGCACAGGAATATGGTACCTCGGGTGGGAGTTCGACCAGAGGTTTGAGAGAGAATGACATGAGTGTTATGTTGTCGTGCAGAGGGTGGCAATAGTCGACAGAATCCTGGAGGCCTGATTCTATAAGTTTCAGTAAACATCAGTCGAGAGTGATGTTAGCGATGTCACCAGGCCAGCTGGTTACCAGCCAAACAAAAAAGAATGTTGACGTAGTAGTCTATTAGTACCGTGTTAAAGCACGATAACAATAAAATATTATGCTATTATACCCCTTGCGGCCTTTTTGTTTTTGTTTTTTAAGGACAGTGGTTGTCGTCATTTATTGAAGATTAGATGATTAAACTATGTAGCATTTGTTAGAAGATTAGAGCAATTTTTCCTGTCATACCTCAATTTTCCACCTGTGGGGCCCGCCACTCAAATAAACTTTTTCACGAAATTCAGGTCCTACTTCTGTTCCTATCATCCGATATAGCTAAATTAGTGGTCAAATTTCCACACAAATTCCAATCAAATTTAGGAAGGCCATGGAAAATTTAATTTCTTGTATCTATTATTCCAATCAAAATATTAAACTATGTAGATGATACTTTAATTGTTGTTTTAAGCTGCTGATTCTAACTATGAATATGGCTCTAAAATGGGCTGTAGCCGGTTTTTAAAAAATATGCAAGCTTGAATTTTTTTTTTTTTAAAGTGTGAAATGCTAGATCTGAAATTAGATAATATGGAAATTAATTATTATATATTACAAGAATCTGTTACTATCTACGAGAGTAAAACATGACTATTATCGAGGGTAAGTAGACAAAAATATCTAGTACCGACAAAAGTATTCACGACAATACGACAATACAAAGCACCTTTATCCTCATGGATAGTGTCAAATATGTTTTTGGCACGAACTTTAAAGGGAGCTCGTCCATTCACCTCGAGCCAGATTTGCCCGAATTCTGACTAGACGTACGGTGCGGATCTAAATTTAAATCTTCTGTTATCTCAGAGGATGTGGATTTGTCGGAAAATATCCAATCAAGTGTCTGGGGTCCATTTACGTTGGAAAAATTATACAAAAAGTGATTTGCAAGATGTGATAGATAAAAGTGAAAAATAGATTAAACGAATGGAAATGCAGGAATTTGTTCCTTGGAGAGATGATCATTATGATGAACGGTGTTCTCTGTGCTATACATATGTAAATGTTAGCAATGTATAAGCCTCCTAAATTTGTGATTAATAATGGGAGATAAAATTATAAGTTCCTTTTTTTTAAGGGTGTTACTTCACTAGTACAGAAAACGTGACTGTACACGGTCCGAAGTAACTTATGCTTCAACACACAAAGTACAATTAATACTACTAATTGTTGCTTCAGGATCGAAGTGACTTATGCTTCAATTTTATATCTTGCAACTTGTTTGTGATGTTGTGTCTGAGAATTCACACCAGTCCATCCATTGATTACATTCTGAACATTTAGAAAATGCTTTCTTCGGAGATTCTGAACATATTTTATTCTAACATTAGTTTAATAAAAAAAAAAAAATTTAGCACCAATTTTTTTCAAACATTTGTCCTTTATTTTAAAATTTCTAAGAATCGTTCCACATTTTTTGAATTTTTTTTCTGAATTATTTTCACTAAACAAATTTAAATAATGAAAAAATAGTTAAATATGATCAAACATGAGGAATGTAACCGGTCATGGTACGTTTGGTCAAGATATGTTTGGACCTTTGGTTACGACACGACTTGGTCATGGCATGACCAAATTTAACTGTTATAACCCAAATATTATCTAATAATTGAAAAAATAATTGTTAGAACAATTTCGGATAAATGATTAGTGATTATGCAAACAAATGTTTTATTAATTTTTTTTACAACAAATTAAATACATATTAGTCATTTTCATTTAATTATGGACCCATTTCAAATCATTCAATTATAAACTGCAAGAAGTGTGAATAGCGATGCAAGGTTTTTTTTTAAGGTTAGTGGTTTTAAATTTCTACTAATAATTTTATTGATAAAAAACGTATTTACAATGGATCAAATGACCGTAATTTCTAAATCTATTATTTTATTCTCACAAAATACTCTAAACTACTCTAATATTCTAATTCTCTCTTAATCATCCTAATACCTTAATTCTCATCTTGCTCCACGACCGGATCCGCTTCTTCCACCACTGTTGCGCTTTGACGACAATCGGATCTACTCACCGTCGTGTTCCAATAGAGATGTTGATCACCCTAATACTTTAATCACCATCCCGCTCCACGATAGGATCCGCTTCTTCGACCGATACTTTAATCACCATCTACCCACTATCGTGCTCTAACAGAGATGGGGACTCTATGCTCCGAGCGATGGTACAACACTCTCGATTCCGCTCGGCTCCGGATCATCCTCTCTCTCATTCTCCTCTCTGTTCGAGAAGGTAGAACCGAGAGAGAGGAAGGGTGTTAATATGTCGGGAAAGAGGATTACAAGGAGTGAAAATGATGGAGTTGGTGGAGGGAGAGGGGAGGATGCAAAGTTATCTTATCGCTCCTAAGGTTAGAGAGATTTCTATGTAGACGCATGGCTTGCTTATTAAGAAGAAAAACTGGGGCAGTTATTAAAGATGGTTATTGCCTACCAAGTATATTAAAATTGCTTTGGTTAAATATAATTAGTTTCTTAATATTATGCTTTATCTTCATAATTTAGATTTCAGATTAAGTTATGAATATTTCTTCCCCTTCCAGATCAAAAGCGATTCAGTGTACCATTTAAACTTAAAATGCAGTAAAATGAAACTTTATAAGTAAGGTTATATCAAAGGTGTCTCTCATGCCATCATCTATTTTCATATAGAGCCTAATGCCATCGTCTCTTTTCATATGGTATGTTTATCTTCTTGGGTGGATGTTTGATTCTATTAATTAGTTTCAGTAAATCCTGGAGTGATGTTAGGGATGTCCCCAGGCCAGCTGGTTACCAGCCAAACAAAAAAGAATGTTGACGTAGTAGTCTATTAGTAGCCTATTTTTTATTGTTTTTTAGGTCACTTATTAACAATCTATTCACATTTGACACCTACCGGACTTTTAATTTAAGAGGTAATTACCAAAAGTTGGAGACTTGATGATTAAACAATGTAGCATTTGCTAGTAGATTAGACCAATTTTTCCTGTCATACCTCAGTTTTCCACATGTGGGGCCCACCACTCAAATAACTTTCCCCGAAATTCAGATCCGATATGGCAGAATTAGTTGTCAATTTTCCAAGCAAATTCCAATCAAATTTAGAAGGGCCTAGGAAAAATTTAATTTCTTGTATCTATTATTCCAATCAATTTTAAACTATGCAGATGATACTTTAAATTGTTGTTTCAGCTGCTGATTATAACCATGAATATGGCTAGAAAATGGGCTTTAGATGGTTTCAAACAAATATCAAGCTTGAATTTTTTTTTTTAAGTGTGAAATGCTAGGTCGGAAATTAAATAATATGAAAATTCATATTACATACTACAACAAGAATATCTGTCGCTATCTGTGAGGGTAAAAATCTGTCACTATCCGCGACGATACCAACAGTACAGGGGACTTTTATCCTCGTGGATAGTGATAGATTCTTGTAGTATATGCTTTCAACCATTCTAGGCTGTCAATTAGGAAAATGAATTCAGATCTTCTGAGGTTATGGAAAATTTGAGTTTAGATCTGAATTGCCAGATATGTTTTTGGCACAAATTTTAAAGGGAGCTCATGCATTCCACCTAGAGCCAGATTGGCCCAAATTCCAATCAGACGGTGCAGATCTAAATTCAAATAATCTATTATCTCAGAGGATGTGGATTCGCCGATAAATATCCAATAAAGTATATAGGGTCCATTTGCATTGGAAAAATCATATTAAAAGTGAAAAATAGATTAAAGGAATGGAAATGCATGAATTTCTTCCTTGAAGAGATGATCATTATGATGAATGGTACGTGTTCTCAGTTCTATACATATGTACATGTTAGCAATGTACAAGCCTCCTAAATATATGATTAAAGAGATAGATAAAATTAGATGATCCTTTTTTTGAAGGGTGTTCCTTGGTAATCAATGAACAGGTGGCATTATGTACCACCCTTTTTTTTTAACAAAAATAAAATAATATATAATTTGAATTTTGCAGTGCAACAATTTCTGTTTAATATTCCTCTGAATTAAGTTTGCTAAATTGATCTCTTTCCACTTGAAACCAATTAAAAGAAGAAACAAGCAAACAAACAAAAACGAACAGAACGAATGCTATTGCTAACCCGTGTTATATCAATGATTGATAAAAAGAACCAGCTAGTTAATTTGGTTCAGTTCATTGATAATCTCCTGTCAAATTGCTAATTAAATCTTTCAACTTGGGCTGAGACGGTTGGTTGTCCGGTACCGACTTTTCCAGTTCATACAGTATGGTTATAATAACAACGATTATATATAATATTTCATAATAAGTCATTCCATGATTCAAGCTACCAACAAATTCAAGTGATGGTGACATATGTATATTCCCTGAATGAATACTGTTTATTTCTGGTGAGGGCACCCTCTAGCTCATATAAAACAAGGCGACAGCATGTCAATTAATGGATTTTCTAAAGTCTTTTCCAGTTTTAATTTGAGAATGACATAATGAAAAATATAATGGCAATTTCCTGCGGTAATTCATACATGAACAACAGTAGATATGGATCATCATGGAAATGTACATACTAGTGTTTTGAAAACGAGCCGGTCTGGTCCAAACCCGCCCAGTTCACGGGTAGGACGGTCCACGGGTCCAGCGGGTTGGACGGGTTTGACGGTCCGGGTCCGGCGGGTTTATTTTTGGGAGGGCAAATCCGGCCTGTGCTTGGACCGTGGTTCCCACGGTCCATGGTCCAATCCAAAGTCCAAGCACGGGTAGGATGGTCCGGTCCGGGTTTCTTTTTTTTTGCTGTTTTTTTTGCGGGTCTGGCGGGTCCTCAAGTGGGTCCGACGGGTCCAGCAACGGGTCCAGCGGGTAAAGTAGGCAGGTAGGACGGGTAAAGCAGCGGGTCCAGGCGGGTAAAGTGGGTTCGGGAGGGTAAAGCAGCGGGTCCGACGGGTCTGGGGTGGTCCGGTCCGGGTTTGGTCCGATCCGGTCCGGGACGGGTAGGCGGGTTAGGACGGTCCGGGTTTAGGCGGTTCTGGGGTGGAAAAAAAAACCGGTCCTTCTCCGGAACGGACCTTGCCTAACCCCGGTCCGGGAAAAAACCACGGGTCCGGCGGTGCACGGGTAATATCAATACACTAGTATATACTCAGAATATATATAAGAATATATATAGAAATATTTGTGTCTATTTATAACAAGACAATGACTAGCACTAGCAAAATTCCAAGTGTAGTCAACTCTGATAGTCTTACCAACATATTTGAATCATGATAAATAGGATCATCGAAGATTGCCATTAATTAGAGATATCCTCTTACAACACGTACTTGATAACCCAAGAAAATGAAAGGTTTACACCTCTTACTTCTCATATTCTTATTCTCCTTTCATCTTCCGTCAAACAGCTTCGCCACAAATGAAACTGACATGTTTGCACTTCTCATAAAATGTTACGCTAAATATGTGCTTGTAAATTAGTGTGACTATCACAGTTGACGGAGGAGTAATTTAAAGGTCCTCACCTCAAGTGAGATAATGAACCCCATGATGTATCACCCATACCTCTTCCTGGATGATGTCACATCACTAGTGGAAAAACAGGAATCAGGATCGGCCTATCTGGATCGGCTATAATAAACAACCGATCCTAATAAGTATCTGGATCCGTTTTCTTAACAAAACCGATCTTAAAAACTTATCAGATCGGGTTTTTAGGTTAACCGATCCTAATTTCATACCTGTTAGGATCGGTTGTTAGTAAAAACCGATCCTAATAAGTCAGAAATTAGGATCGGTTGTTTATATAAAACCGATCCTGATAATATCAGGATCGGTTTTTACTAACAACCGATCCTAATAGGTGTGAAATTAGGATCAGTTGTTTGGTAGAACCGATCCTGATACTATTGGGATCGGTTTTTACTAATAACCGATCCTAATACATGATTTACACAAGGAATGTAGTAGATGTATATTTTTTAAGAAACTAGAAAGAATTTTTTTTTTCATTCGATAGAAAAAACAAATGAGTTATACACATATATGAAATGCAAAATTGGCCGATATCACATATTTCACTTGCTCTCTCTCTCTCCACACTCTGAATGGTTGCAATGGTGAAAAAATTCAATGTGGGTGCCGTTACTACTGCAATTGAAGTAGTACGTCAAGAGAATAACAGTGAAAAAGAAATTACTTGATTAATGGAGAGTACATGAGTTTGAAGCAAATTGAGCTCTCCAGGAAGTCGGTATGGATTGTGGCTATCTCATTTACTTCTCCAGTCTCGTTTTGAGGAGATGTAGGACTTAAAGTCTTTCGTCCCTTGGTTTTATTCTAAGACGGAGGATTCAAAGTCCTTACTTCCTTGATTTTACTCTGAGAATACGAAATATTCAAAGTTTTTCCTCCGTCGTTAGTCTTTCTCCGCTTGGCCATTTCGCCTTCGCCTTCCATGTCGTCCGAGAATAATTTCTCAATTGCAATCGTTCAGAGTGTGGAAAGAGAGAGAGAGAGAGCAAGTGAAGTATGTCATATCAAGTTTCATATGTTTATTCTATGGAATAAAAAAAAATTATATCTTTCTAGTTTCTTAAAAATATATCTACTACTTAATTCTCAAATGTAAAGAAAATTGCAGAATTTATATTAGGATCAGTTGTTGCTGAAAAGTGAAAACCGATCCAGATAGTATCAGAATCGGTTCTCCCAAACAACTGATCCTAATAGTTTATAAATCAGGATATATTACTTTCCAAAAACTAATGAAAATAATAATCTGGATCGGTTGTTGATGAAAACCGATCCTGATAGTATCAGTATCGGTTTTCATCAACAACCGATCCAGATTGTTATGCATTAAGATCGGTTTTTTTATTAAGAACCGATCCAGAAACTTATTATGCACTATTAGGATCGGTTGTTTGTTAAAAACCGATCCTAATAGTGCATAATAAGTTTAAAGTCCGATTCTTGACAGAACCTTTCTTTCTTCCTCAGTCCTCTCCTCCATTAATTATCATAGCAGCTAGCTGCGCGCTATCTCGCCCTGCATTAATTCAGCTATCTAGCTCAGCTCTCTTTTCTGATCAGGTACATTAATTAATTGGTCATCTCTTTTATCAAGTTTGCTTTTAATGGATCTTATTGGATCCGATTTGGCTCAAAACCCTAAATCCTTTACATGCAAGAAGTGACTATGATCCCGGCTCAAAATCTAAATATAGGCCTTGATTCAGCTCTCTTATTGATTACACACGCTTTTAAATTTGAATACCTCTTCTAATTTCAAGTTTTTCTTTATATGTGGAGATTTACATATATATGCTATATATATATATATGTTAAATATATGATGAATATGCGATATTATATGCATATATGCTATATATGAGCTAATTTATGCTATATATGAGCTATTATTGAGTTTCTTTTTTATTTCAAGTTTTAGAATAGCATGATATATATATACATCTCTTAATTAGGTTCCGATCGATGGTTTAATTTGTAGATCGGCTATTATTGAGAGATTTGGTGCATCGATCTTCATCTCACTCGATCCGACATCCAAAAAAAAGTTGTAAGTACAACCTAAAACTCATGTTTAATTAGTTTTGTGCATGAATGTGTTTTTTTATAAGAGTATAGATAGCTAGAGTACGTAAATGTGTATTTGTATTATGTATGTGCCTAGAGTATTGTTTTATGAGCCACAACTGCATGGTTAATGCCTTTAGGTCATGATACCCGTTCAAAATTAATCCATTAGGGATTAATTTTGAATAGTCCCCGATTTGTGACTGCTCTTTGAATACTTTGTCTCAATTAGGATGTGACCACGTGTTAGTCGTGTTTTAGTATCTAAGAAAATTTCGACAGCATTTCCTTATTAGTTCCCCGACTATTCGGGGAACTAATAAGGAAATGCTGCCGAAATTTTCTTAGATACTAAAACACGACTAACACGTGGTCACTACTAAGACAAAGTATTCAAAGAGTGAGATAGGATGGTAACCGGCCCAATGTAAGCCATATTGTGAACATAATTTAGTACACCAACCTTGTTCTTAATTAATTGTGTTTTATTATAATTGCAGATGGACCGCAGTTGGATGTACGAAGCATCACGTCTGTCGGATGAATATACGACGGGTGTCGAGGAATTTATCAGAGTTGCTATGGAAGATATGGCGAACAATGGAAGTGCACTGATGTCGTGTCCCTGCCGTGATTGTAGCAATGGTAAAAAATTTTCCAAACTGAACCAAGTGAGGAACCATTTAATCCGTCGTGGATTCAAGCAAGGATATAAGTGTTGGATATGGCATGGTGAGAGTTTGCCAACCGACATAGGTACTGGTTCTGAGCATCAGGAACACCATACCGGTGGAGATGACCGCGGGAATGATCTACGGGGATTGGAAACCGACATAGGCACTCGTGCTGAGCATCAGGAATACCATACCGAAGAAAATGATGATATGGTGGTAGATAAATGTGATAATTTTGATCAAATGTTACGTGATTTAGAAGAGGATTTTGATAATGATAAGCAGTACTGTTTATTTGAGAATTTGTACGAAGATTCTAATAAGGAATTGTATCCTGGTTGTTCTAAATTTTCAAAACTAAAAGGTGTATTAAAATTGTATAACCTTAAAGCATCTAACGGTTGGAGTGATAGAAGTTTTACTGAGTTATTACAGACTTTGAAAGAAATGCTTCCGGATGGAAACGAGATACCACCTAATGTTTATGAAGCGAAGAAAATATTGTGTCCAGTGGACTTGGAAGTTCAAATAATACACGCGTGTCCAAATGATTGTATATTATATCGAAATGAGTATAAAGATCTTCACGAGTGTCCAAAATGTGGTGCCTCACGTTACAAACCAAAGCAGTTAACCGGCGATAAAAGTGATGATGGTAAACCGAATAAGGGACCTCCGGCAAAAGCATTGTGGTACCTCCCCGTGAAACCGAGATTCAAACGTTTGTTCTCAAATGCTAAAGATGCGAAACTAGTGCGTTGGCATGCCGATAACCGAAAAAAAGACGGAAAATTACGGCACCCCGCTGATTCTCCTCAGTGGAGGAATATTGACAGAGAGTTTCCCGAATTCGGACGTGACCCGAGAAATCTAAAGCTTGGGCTGAGTGCAGATGGAATAAATCCGCACAGTAGCATGAGCAGTAAGCATAGCAGTTGGCCGGTTCTGTTGTGCATTTATAATCTTCCGCCTTGGTTATGTATGAAACGCAAATACATCATGTTGACCTTGCTCATATCAGGACCCAAACAAATTCTTAAGAAAAATGACATAGAAAAGACAACTGATTGAATCATTTTTGCAATCTATAATATATTTATTTCGGTTAGGAATAAAAAAAAAAATTTGGACCGAAATAGCATTTCGGTTCTTATGATTTTTGTAAAAAAAAAATAATCTTGTTGGTTTCGTAAATTTTTTTTTTAATTATGGTTTATAAAAAAAATTCCAGGTTTTGAATCCACCCAAAGTTTGAGATATCTCCGAGGATACAGACTCTCTATACGCCTGTGGAGGAATTCGTATCCTCTGCATTTAACTCAAAAAATAGTCTTTTGAATTAATGTATCTGGGCCATCCAATTAGCTTTAATTCGTGTAAACTAAATATACATTAATATTAAAGGGCTCCTGAATTATAGACTGTGGCCAGTGACTCCGGAGGACGGGATAATCAATCACGTTTTTTCTATATTTCGATTTTCCGGCAAAACGATCCTCATTCGAATATTTTTTTTCATTTTAGTTTTGATTAATAAAATAATCGGAACTTTCCTTGAGCGGAGAAATAAAATAGTTAAAATAGTTTTTGATCCGAGGCATTATTTTCGGTCCAAACTTTAAATCGGAAACAATGTTCCTGATCTTTCTCTTGAGTCTAACAATTGAAATACTATTTCTTTTTCCCTCTATTATTTCTTTAATATTTTTTTTAAATAAAAAATTCTTATTTTTTGTTTTCTAATTAATGTTTAGTTAAATTAACTGACCTTTATAAAAGTTTACAAAAGTTCTTAAATTATGTAAATAATTTGTTTCTTATAAAATAATTGGGGAGTTAATCTGGTAATGTCTATGCGACACAATTCTTGACGGGTCTTTGCTGCCTTTTAGAGCATCTACATCCCTGAAACTATTAGAGTTTCTAAATAACTGTTAACTGTTTTTTAGAAATTAAACCTCTCTTAATTTTTAAGCCTCCACATCTTTGAAACTAAAATTAGAGTTTCCTAATTGCCACGTCACAGCTTATAAAATTTCTTATTAAGATATATCTGCAAGAGAAAGGAATCTCAGCGAATCATTTCGCCACGTCACAGTTTATAAACGATTTCTTATTAAGAAATTATTGAGCAAAGTTGCTAAATAAGAAATTCATCTACATCCCTGAAACTGGTTTAGCAACTGCCACATCAGATTAGAAACTCTAAGAGTTTCAGGGATGTAGATGCTCTTAAACGCCTATCCAAACGAGCAAGAATGAGGTGGAACTAGTGTTTTGAAGACGGGCCGGTCCGGTCCAAACCCGCCCGGTCCACGAGTAGGACGGTCCACGGGTCCGGCGGGTTGGACGGGTTCCATGGTCCGGGTACCACGGGTCCGATTTTCTGCGGCCAAATCCGCCCCGTGCTCAACCCGTGGTTCCCACGGTCCACGGTCCGGTCCGAGTCCTCTTTTTTTTTTTTTTTTTTTGGTGATTTTACAAGACGGTTTGGCGGCAGAAGTATGGGTTTTGTGGCAAGAAAGAAATAGACGATTTGTTTTCAAGCGATCAGAAACCGACGCATCACTTAATTCATGAACCATCACTGGATGTAGCGTTGTGGTTGCAATATATATGCCTAGAGAAAGAAACTGTAGATCACTTTTTTATACAATGTTCTTTTGTTAGACAAATCTGATCTGATTAGGTGACTGTCAAGACTGTTTAGCTCTTAGTCCTCAATAGATGATATAAAAAACAACAATTCTTCTTAAGTAACATTTGGTGCTTTGGCCTGGTGTATATGGAAACAAAGAAACCTTATCAGTTTTGAAAACAAAAATTGCTCTTCTGATAAAAATATTATCCTCTCTGTAATGACTACTATAATTTATTGGACAGACTTAGGTGAAGATGATGAGGAACTTGGTCATTGGACGGCCAAAGATACAACCCTCATACCTATGCAAGCTTTGCCCCCCAACACTGAGGACCAGATGATCTCCCTCTCTGATAAGAAAGATAGCGACAGTTCTTGAAGCCAAGAGTCTGTGGAGTCTCTTTAGTTTACCAGAACTTTACTTTCTCAAAAACTTTTGACAGTCCTTTTGTTTAGGACTTTGTATGTAGACATCTCTTCCTTTATGTTTTGCACTTCTGTTGCTAAAAGAATGATATCTCCTAGATTGTGGTTGGCTTAAACAATATTTTATTTTAGTTTCGAAATGAAAAAAAAAATATATGCTTAGAGAGAGTGGTTAGAGATGGGATAACCACTGTGTAAATCAAAATCTATATTTCTGCATTGTTACTTTTACTTGTTTTAGACTGAAGAGATACGTAGATTAGGATTTTTGTAAATAAACTTTTTTTTAATGCAAAACGTTGTTGGCGGTATTTCACCACTGACAATAAAAAAGAAAAAAAATTTGGGGAGGGCTCGAATGCTCTAAGAATTTATGCATTATGCTCTAAAAATATTTTTGTTTCTTAAATTATGTTGAACGGTTCTGATAAGGCCATAATAAAGGCCTCGAAAAGCCCTTCCCAGAAGCCCACTTAAGTAGAAAGCCCAATAAACGGCACATTCGGCCTGCCAACCTGATCCGCAAAAAGACTGGAAATAAAAAACTCAGTCGGTGGTCCGGGACTAAAGAAACATCCCGAAACCGGCCAACCGACAGGAGGGCCCTATAAATACAGAGGGAAGTCTCTGGAAAAAGGGACCGCGAAAAAGAAGAGACACATACGAAAGAATAGAAAAGGGGGTCCAGAAAATCCTGATCTTCCTTTAGGCAGAAAGGGGAGAATCAAAAGAACTAATAAGCTAAAGTTGAGAGTTTCGGCTTAAGCTATAATAATCCACCACTGCGTTCTGATTAAGCATATATAGGACGTATCAGGTTCGAATCGGCTCTTTGGACTTTAACTATCCATTAATTATGGTTCTCCAACTGCATACAACTATTTATAAAATAGTTTGTCACCTAAATTGTTAAAAGTAAACTTATACTATATTGCGTTAAAAATTTTAAAATTTATTTCAGTCCGGTTGTCTCCTAAATTGACCTCTACATACTTTAGGCTATCACTAAATAATGTTTTCAAAGCCTGACTTAATGTTAAATGTTTTTTTATAGCTTGCATATATAACTAGTAAGTTCTCGTGAGATACCCGTCACTATCGTCTAGCTGTAACATGAGAGCGAGATGTGGCATACCAGAATTATGATAATAATTTTTATTTACATGATATAATTACAACGCAGATATTTTCAGCATTAATTGAAGAAAGTTCCCACTGTAATCAGCAAAACAAAAATTATAATTCCTCAAGTGCATCATAATTGTGTTCTTTGACCAAAAGCAGAGCAATGCAGAACATTACTCCCTGCCTTTTTGCTCTCTTCCTCACAAATCTCTGCTTACATCTATCATCTGCATCAGACGTACTCTTCCAATTTTGTGGCACCACTGACAACTACACCATAAATAGCACATACAGTTTCAACCTCGATAAACTCTTCGCCTCTCTCTCCACAGACACAGCTGCGATACAAGGTTTCTATGAAAATACTATTGGTACAGCCCCATACCAGATCTCTGGTCTTGTCCTCTGTCGTGGCGACGTCAATTCTTCTATTTGCGGCAACTGCCTTAACCAATCCGTCCATGATGTAATGAATCTATGCCCATACACAAAAGAAGCCACTATATACTACGACTTCTGCCTCCTTAGTTACTCCGACCAGCAGTTCCTTAAGTCAACTTATAATTCGGACAACATCATTATGTGGAACACCCAAAACGTGACAGCTGGTAGATTTAGTGGATGGGATCCATCGAATAATACTGTTACAAACTACTTCAACTCTGTGGTGAATACATTACTTACCAGTGTCTCGGATCAGGCAGCTTATAACTCCAGAAAGCATTTTGGGACTGGAGTGGTAAACATAACAGAACCCTTGCCGGTGATCTATGGCTTGTCACAGTGCACGCCTGATGTTTCAAATAATTCATGCCGTGCTTGTTTAGAAGACCTTATTCATGAGATGCTATTGAATTTTGACGGGAGGCAAGGTGGAAGGATTTTAGGAGTGAGATGCAACCTGAGGTATGAGATATACGCCTTCTTTTCCGGATATCCAGATCTACAAATAGGTTCAATCTCATTAATACAAACTCCTCCAGCATCTGATTACCAGTCAATACTGCCTCCAATGAATTCTCTATCTAGTACCAGTAAAGGTGAGTATTTAACACCTGACAATGGCCTCTGTTATCTTTTTTTTTTTAAATAAACATGGAATATCTTAAATTCTTACATATATATCTGTGTGTGTGTGTTTATTTTACAAAATAGCAACAAACATACACAGATCTCCTAAATCCTTCAGATTTAAGATTGAACGTGGGTACTATTATTTGTGAGCTGTTGATTCAAAATCCTCGATATAAAATAGTCAGATATATAGTATACAACATTTCTCATAGGAATTATGGATCTTTTTAATTTCTATTATCCCTGAAATAATTTCTTTAATATATTTACTTGCCTCAATAGGAATCACAGGAAGTGGGCCTGGGTAAGATGTTTGAATGTTAGGTATAGGAGGAGACCAAGTGCAGAATTTTGTGATTGATGGGGAGAAAAATAATATATATAAATGGAAAAGAACAAAGTGCTTTAAAATTCAAATCTGCCTAATTAATGTAGATTATAGTAATTAGAGCAATTGCCAGATTTAACCCGGCTTTCATGAGGCTCTGTCAAAAGCCCTTCGGAGTTGGGACAAAACCCCATCCCTTGAGAAAATCAACCCTTACATGACCTGTCCATCCAATCCGAATTTCCGGTTTCAAACTCAGCTGATGAATTTTGAAAGTCGAACATGTCAACTAGATCCGACTTAAACCTGAAACTATCCGCATTTGAAATGACTCAATATACAAATATACATCAAGGACCAGAAACCTTAAATGACCTTTTCTAAAGAACAAACTTAATTGACTCTATCTGATCTGGTCCTGACCTGTTATTTTCCTGCAACACTACCATATCTCTCTTAGAGCTATTTAACCAAATCATTTGAAGACCAAACTGCAAAAGTTGCTTAAATACAAAAAATGACCTGCTCAGTAGAATATAAAAGAGGTGCACTAATACAAAATTAATACCCGAATTACATAACCACCTGATCCAAAGTTCTGTCTTAACAGTTTTATGGTATGTGCTAACCTTAAATCTGACTGAACTCTGGTACTCTGGAATTATAGGATCTCAAGTTCTTAACAGACTCTTGACTTGATATAATCCAATCTCTACTGAGCTGTAACTTAAAATCACCTGAGATAAAAACTGATTTGCAATCTTAGCAACCCAAATCCGAAACCGGCCAGACTATGGCTGAAAATGAACTAAACTGAATCAAACTTGATGTACATTTACCACCTAATTTCAACTCTTTGGATGTGTTTATCCATCAGTTCTTATGAATTTTAATCTTTTTCTTCAGTTCTCATCTATGCAGAATTGCAAAAGAAATTATTGATATGTGTTCTTAATTTTAACCACAAATTTTTCTTCAGTAGGAAAGAGAAGGCATCTCATTATCATCATCAGTGCATCTGTGGCATTGCTTATTATTGGCTGCTTCATCGCCTTTTTGTTGATCAGAAAACTGAGATATGCAGGTTCAATTTAGTCTTTATATAATTGAACAGTACTTTGTCAACATGTTCATTTGCATGAAAATTTTACTAACACTTTATACCTTCATTAATGATATAGAAACCGAGGTTTCTCAAGAAGAAAAAATGCTCTCAATTAACAACGAAACACTGGATCTGTGGAGCAGAGAAAGAAGTTCTGATTTTCCACTCTTTCATTTCAATCAAATAGCAAATGCGACAGGTAACTTCTCCTTGGATAATAAACTTGGCGAAGGTGGATTCGGATCTGTCTATAAGGTGCTTCCTATTTCCTTCCATCTCGATACTCCTTTACTTTTTCTCTTTCTTATTTATTTTCATTATTATGTTTTTTAGAGCAAGAAAAGTCATAGGTTTATTGTGCCATTAAAGTAAAGGAAATCATAAAAGAACTGACAAATTAGAAAAATACATAAAAACCTTTTTATGATGAATTATAAAAGAAATGGTGGGTTATATTGTGATTCCAAGTACTTCTTGTAGGGTGTGCTACAAGATGGACTTGAGATAGCTGTCAAGAGGCTTTCTTCATATTCAGGTCAAGGTTTAGTTGAATTTAAAAATGAAATCCAACTTATCGCAAAGTTGCAACACAGAAACTTAGTCCGGCTGGTTGGGTGGTGCATCCAAGGAGAGGAGAAAATATTGATTTATGAATTTATGCCAAACAAGAGCTTAGACTATTTCGTTTTTGGTATGTCTCTAGAAACCTATTTTGCAAGGTTTAATTGTAATCTTTTATCTGTTTTTGGTTTTTGCCTTGTGTTTCCATAAATTAGATTACTAACTAGTTCCATTTTACAAAGCTCATTTCTTTAAGAGTAATAATTGTACTTAATATTAGTCATCTCATCTAGATCTGTAACAAATCACTGGGGATGTTAGTTAACCAACTATTTTTTTTATCATATAGCATTCTGAATTTGGAGGCTTCTCAGATCACCAGATTTCTCTCTCTCTCTCTCTCTCTCTCTCTTTACATTCTAAGAACCAATTCACCCACAAGTTTCTTTATTAAAAGTAAACAGTACAATATTTTGACTCCTTTTATTTTAAAGTTATAATTACAAAAATTAACAATTCAAGGCCAAGGCTTGAATTGTTGGAATGTAATAGCAAAGATAATCCAACTCCATTTCCTATATATTTATATTAGTAAATTAAAAGGCAACTGGAAGAAAAATAAATTAAAAGTACTGGACTCCTCTGTTTGAAATAAAAAGGGCATAATGGTCAATTTAATTTTATAATAATTAAATAAAAGTACAATAAATAAATGGGGATAGAATAAATAATGTTAAATTTGTATGGGGATATTGGATATTATGCTGTTTTGATGAGGAAATTGGCTATTTCAAAAGTTTAGATGGGCACACAGGAAATTTTCCCTAAAAGTAAACAGTATACAATATTTGACTCCTTTTATTTTTAATTTTTACTTAAAAACTAACAATTCAAATACCAAGGAAATTTTGAATTGTTGGAATGTAATAGCCAAGATAATCCAACTCTCATTCCTATATTACTATGTGTGTTGTATAAAATCACAGATGAAGCAAGAGGAGAACTTCTAAATTGGAAAAGGCGTTTCGAGATAATTGAAGGCATTGGTCAAGGACTCCTATATCTCCACAAACACTCGAGGCTAAGAATTGTTCATAGAGATTTGAAAGCGAGTAACATTCTCTTAGACTGTGAAATGAACCCAAAGATATCTGATTTTGGATTAGCCAGAATATTCGGTCCCAAGGAGCTCCAAGCAAATACCAATAGGGTGGTAGGAACATAGTAAGTATGATGCTACCTGTCAAATAAAATATGTCCAATATGTGTTAGTGCATAAACAAAGAGCATAATTCAACAAAAAAACAAACAATAATTTAACATAAATCAGTATTATACAAGATTAGTATCTATGAATAAGAAATATAATATTGACATATCATCATATTATGATTTTTTTCTTCTTTTTTATCAGCGGTTACATGGCTCCAGAGTATGCATCCGAGGGTCTTTTCTCAATGAAATCAGATGTATTCAGCTTCGGGGTATTGCTTCTGGAGATTGTTAGCGGCAAAAGGAATATATGTTTCTACCGAGATGAAGACTTTTTCAACCTTCTTGGATATGTAAGGAGATCATATCATCATATATTGACATATACTAACACTTTTATACAGTGAAACTTATTACTTAATTTAATCTCTGGATCAAATAGAATTCCAGTAAAAATCTCGGTTCGTAGCATAAAATTTCTCTTTTGCAGGCATGGGTTAGATGGAAAGAAGGGAGTTTTTCTGAACTAATTTGTCCAACATTAACCGAAGTGTCCCCAAGACAGACAGAGAGATGCATTCATGTGGCTTTATTATGTGTACAAGAAAATCCAGTTGATCGACCCATCATGTCAGACGTGATCTTGTTTCTTACAACAGAAAGTATAATTTTACCGGAGCCTAAGCAGCCGGCGTACTTCAATGTAAGAGTAGAGGAAGCAGTGGGATCATGCTCTATAAATTATGTGACTTTGACCAACCCAGAAGGGAGATAATTTTACTATAGATGATTAATTAATTGCTGCAATAATTAAAGATGACATGCAATTACAATGGAAGTACGTACCATATATTGATTGTTATCATGCTAGCTAGCTCTATACATAAGTCCATGCATATTCCTGTAATCCAGAAATAGCACATAGTTATTCAAGGGAGGGTTCAATTTTTTTTTTTAATCTTTATCATGACTTTTTTAAAATAAAGGCGCAGTGAAAGCATCAGAACTGAGAGGGTTGCTTTGACAAGGATTATCGCTATTGTATGAATTTGTATCCTCAGAGTTAACTCAAATTTTGAGTTAAGATCTGGACCGTCCGATTTAAATCTGCATTAATATTAAAGGGCCCTGAGCGTTATATGTGTGGGCCGGATTGGTCCAAATTGTGATTGCACGGTTGAAAAAGTAAACTCAAATGGTGCGTTAATGCAGAGGATGCAGATTCGCTATTGTATGGCCTATAGTCAACATGTCCTTGGGTTTCATTTCATGATATAAAACACTAGGCTATGAACCTGGCACCTCTGATCTGGACCTAGAGTCTTTTATGTCCAGAATTACTTTGGGGGCACTGTAAAAGCCAGTAAGTCTGAGATCTTGCTGGTTGGACTTTTAACGGAAATAATTTCCATTATTAACTAGTATTTTCTAGTAAAAAATATGATAACTACATACGGAAAAAAAGTTAGAGAAAAGACATTGCAATAGCACAACAATATTGAAATTTCTTTAGTGCACACTTGAAACAAGATAACAAGAACAAAAAAAATACGAGTAAACTTCAGGCAACAAGGATGTCAATGTTACATTAGCAAACCTCGCACATAATCACATCGACATCGAAAAATATCCAGGAGATAAATAACTAGATGATAAAATTATAGAAGCTCAGTGGCATTAATACAACGCAAGTTGCATTTCGGAAACCACAACAATTTACATAATAATCTAACAGATGCGCAGACAAAGTGGGAATCAAACCCGCATAATTGCACCAATGATATTAACATGAACAAGCAACTTGTTGATCAGCCGATCAACAGATCCATTATCATTATTAAATCCTACAATTCTAACAGTCCTAAGGAACTCCCTCTGTACTGAGGCATCTCTCGGTCCCTCCTGAGTTCTCTCCTCATCTAAATATTCCGTGATCCATGCCTTCAGTAGTAACAAAACAAGATATAAATGTTTCATTAATTGATCATATATCCTTCTACAAAGGCTTAATTGAGGGGGCTAATTGAGGGTGATAAAGAGTTGTCATTGGTTTCACACTACTTCACCGAGGTGGAGTATTGTGAATGAGTAGTGTGAAACAAATGACAGTTCTTCATCACCCTCAATTAGCCCCCTCATTGGTTTCACACTACTCCACCTTTACTAGGAGTCATTCCATATTTGTTCATTGTCAGAATTTGCACATTAAATTTTCCATTTTGTTCCACAATCACAGATAAAAGAAGAAAACAATTCAAGAAACAAATGGACTAATCAACGATAAAAGAAAAAATAAGTCCATAAACAAATTTACTATGATTTGCTTCCAAATCATGTGGCAACAAAGATCGGTACCAATGGTGGTTGACCACATGGAGATTGAGAGATTCTCGAAAGTAAAAGGGGAAAGAGAGTTGTAAGAGATATAGCGGCGCTGAAACTCTAAGAGAGAGAGTTGTGAAGGGAAAAGACATAAGAGAGAAATAAATAGAGAGAAGAAAGAGAGATGAGAGATTTTCATTTGATTAGAAAATTTTAATATGGAGAACATGTTAACTTTAAAATCACAAAAATAAATTGGTAGTAAGAAAGCCTCTATCCCGAACTTTTAATTTAATGCCACAAAAGTACCACAATCTCACTTTTTCATTTATATTTTAATTTTGAAACACCCAAATATCAAATCCGAATATTTGATTTGTTCATTTTCATTTTTATGAGAGGCATCCACGCAGAATTTCATAATGAGTTTTCGAGTTCATTTTATATAGGTAATCCAAAATATGAACAAATCTAGTAATGTATCAAAGATTAATTTTAATGCATTTGTTGTTCTTGAGCACTTGATATAACATAAAATGAATTTGAAAAATCAGCAAATTTTATGTGGACATATCACTCATGCATAGTTTCAAAGTTTATATATAAAGTAATTCGGAAAGGTTTAAAGTTTGTGATTCGGATATAATAGGGATAATTCAGGAAAAATTTGTTGTTTTATAAAATAATTTATGAAAATATTGATATTTGTATAAATAAATAAAAAGTTCGTAAATTTTAGGAATATGTGAGTTAAATATTATAATTGGTTTGCATAATTCGTCAAATTGGAGAATTATTTGAAGAGGTTTGAATAAAATTAATTTGGATATAATACAGATATTATTCAACAATGTAAATAAAAACGGAAAGCTGAGATATTTTGTAGCATTAAAAGTGTGTGGTATTAAGACCTCTAGACGTACATAATGGGCAATGCTAACCACTGAGCAAGTTGTAGTCAGATACCTCAAGGCTTCTATCACTATCGTCTAGCTGTAACATATCATCCAGATGTAGTATAGTTTTGCTCCTCTCCTAATTAAGTGCATCATAATTGTGTTCTTTGACCAAAAGCAGAGCAATGAAGAACATTACTCCCTGCTTTTTTGCTCTCTTCCTCACAAATCTCTGCTTACATCTAGCATCTGCAAATATGAAAGGTTTTTAGGAGTGAGATACAACCTAGGTATGACATATATGCCTTCTTTTACGGAAATCCAGATCTACATATAGGTTCAATCTCAGGGACAGAAATACCGACTCCTCCAGCATCTGGTAAAGGTGAGTATTCAACACCTGACATGGCCTGATTTATCTTTCATTTTTTAAAAAGAAAAGCTGGAATATATATCTTTAAATCTTATATAGAATTGTGCTATTGTATTTTGCGAAGTAAAGCCAATGTTTTACTTCACGCTCATATTCCCATTTTGAAAATTCAAAACGTCGATCCGAACTGTTCAAGTTGATCTCCATATTGAAATGTGTTTGGAGACCAAATTTTACATTTTTTGGAATTTTTTTACTATTTATTAAGCCACTTTGAAAATCGCTGATCCATTTGTCTAGAATTTTTTATTGTTTTGCTACTGTTCACAATGGATCAGCAATTTTCAAAGTGGCTTAATAAATAGTAAAAAAAATTTCAAAAAATGTAAAATTTGGTCTCCAAGCACATTCAATATGGAGATCAACTTGAATGGTTCGGATCGACGTTTTAGATTTTCAAAATGGGAATATGAGCGTGAAGTAAAACTTTGTTTTACTTCGCGAAGTACAATAGCCCTACTCTATATATATATATATAGAGAATGGCTAAGCTTAAAACGTTTGTTCCTGGGCTCAGGAACAAACGAGTCGGTTCTCCAATTTCCGAAGTTCAAACAACAAATCCAAACCGTTAGATGTTCAATCTATATTAAAATGTGCTTGGAGACCAAATTTTACATTTTTTGGAATTTTTTTAATATTTATTAAGCTGGTTTGAAAATCACTGTTTTCTAATGGCGCAGAATTTTAATAAAAACAGCGATTTTCAAACCAGCTTAATAAATAGTAAAAAAATTCCAAAAAATGTAAAATTTGGTCTCCAAGCACATTTTAATATAGATTGAACATCTAACGGTTTGGATTTGTTGTTTGAACTTCGGAAATCGGAGAACCGACTCGTTTGTTCCTGAGCCCAGGAACAAACGTTTTGAGCTTAGCCATTCTCTCTCTATATATATATATATATATAGGAAATGGCTAGCATGCTACGCGTAGCATAGAGGGTCTTCGTGCTACGGCTCAATATTTGAGTTTTCAAAATCCTAACGGTCGATCCGAACCGTTCAACATAATCTCCATATGAATATGTACTTGCAAATCAAATTTTATATTTTTTAGAATTTTTTTACTATTTTTTTAGATAGGTAGAAAATCACTTGATCTGAAAATTCTGTACCATTCATATCAAGTGATTTTCTACCTATCTAAAAAAATAGTAAAAAAATTCTAAAAAATGTAAAATTTGGTTTGCAAGTACATATTCATATGGAGATCATGTTGAACAGTTTGGATTGACCGTTAAGATTTTGAAAACTCAAATATTGAGCCGTAGCACGGAGGCTCTCTATGCTACGCGTAGCACCGTAGCCAATTCCTATATATATATATATATATATATATAAAAGCTATTGTGCTTTGCAAAGTAAAGCAAACGGTTTACTTCGGGCTACTTTTTGGATTTTCAAAGTCCAAAACGTCGATCCGACCGTTCAAGTTGGTCTACATATTGAAATGTGCTTGCAGACCAAATTTTATATTTTTTGGAATTTTTTTACTATTTATTAAGCCACTTTGAAAATTGCTGATCACATGGTCCAGAATTTTGTTGCACTGTTTTTACTGTTCACCCGGATCAACAATTTTCAAAGTGGCTTAATAAATAGTAAAAAAATTCCAAAAAATGTAAAATTTGGTCTGCAAGCACATTTCAATATGTAGATCAACTTGAACGGTCGGATCGACATTTTGGACTTTGAAAATCCAAAAAGTAGGCCGAAGTAAACCGTTCGCTTTACTTTGCAAAGCACAATAGCCCATCTCTCTCTCTCTCTCTCTCTCTCTCTCTATATATATATATATATATATATGTTTATTTTACAAAACGGCAACAAATATACCCAGATATCTTAATTAATTCTTAAGAGTTACGATTGAACTTGGATAAGGATAAGGATTCAGAATGATTAGCTTCAGCTGTGTTAATTCAAAATCCTCAATATAAAGTAGTCAGACATATATAGTATACAAGATTTCTCATAGTAAAATAATATATGTAACATATTTTTGTTGTTGATCTTGTCCTGCAGCAGAAAAGTTACAGCCAGTAGAGGCGGAGCCACTCACAATGAATGGGGGTCAATCGACCCCCATTCATCTTCAAAATTTTGGTACTTTGACACCATTTTTCTATATAATAGATTAATGCTATGAATACTATAAAATTGACCCTCATATTTTTGTTAAAATTTTATATAATTGATTTCCATACAAAACTTTTGAGGTTTGACCTCCATAACTAAGAAGTCTGCCTTCGCCCCTCGACAGCCATTAAGTTGGGATCAGTGGATCAGATAATCATCATGATTGCAGCAGGATCAAGGCATAGTTAGACTTACCAAATCTTGTCCGAAGGGCTCTGGACAGAGTCTTATCCAAAATCAGGCGAAAAGCATTGATCCGTGTTGAGATTCAGACAGATAAAAACTGGCTCTAGATAAAGTTCCGTCAGAAGCCCTTCGGACAAAATCCCATCCCTTAAGAAATCCCTTACATGAATGATCTGACCATCCAATCCAAACTCCTGATTCCTAACTTAAACCTGCTAACGATCCAACTTAAACCTGTAACGATCAACATTAATTTGATATGACCCAATATAAAAATATAGGTCAATGACCAGAAATCAGAAATGACTTTTTCTAAAGAGCAAACTTAATTGAACCTCTCTGATCTGGTCCTGGACAGTATCTCTCTTAATTAAAGATATTTAAACAAATCATTTGAAGACCAAACAATAAATCTTGCTTAAAAACAATGACCTACTTCGTAGAATTTAGAAGAGGTGCCATAATGCAGAACCAATACCCGAAGTCCCGAATTACATCACCACCTGACTCAAAATGCTGTCTTAACAGTCTAATGGTACGTTCTAACCTTAATTTGACAGATCAGTTGTACTCTAGAATTATAGGATCTTTACAGACTACTCTTGACTCAATATAATCCAAGCTCTACCGAGTTGTAACAGAAAATTGTCCAAAATCCAAAGCCAGACAGACTATAGCGCAAAGTGAACTAACCTGAATCCAACTTGATGTACATTTGCAACCTAATGCCCACTCTTTAGGTGTACTTGTCCATCTTACGAATCATGAATCATTTTCTTCAGTCCTCATCTATGCAAAACAACAAAAGAAACTATATTGATATGTGTTGATTATTTCAACCTCAAAAATTTCTTCAGGAGAAACGAGCAGGCACCTTGTTATCATCATCAGTGTATCTGTGACATTGCTTATTATTGTCAGCTTCATCGTCTTTTTGTTGATCAGAAAACTGAGATATGGAGGTATAGTTCTTTATACAATTGAACAGTACTTGTCAATATGTTAATTTGCATGAAATTTAGCTAACAATTTTATTCCTTCATTAATGATTTAGAAACTGAGGTTTCTCAAGAAGAAATAATGCTCGCAACTAACAATGAAGCACTGGATCAGTGGAGCAGAGAAAGAAGATCAGATTTTCGACTCTTTGATTTCAATCAAATAGTTAATGCGACAGGTAACTTCTCATTGGACAATAAACTCGGCCAAGGTGGTTTTGGACCCGTCTATAAGGTGCTTCTTACTTCCTTCCATCTGGATACTGCTTCCCTCTTTACCTTTCTTATTTATTTTAATTATTATTTTTTTACCAACAAGAGCTGTAATTTTACGTGGCCATTACAGTAAAGGAAATCATTAAAAAACTGACAAATTACAAAAATACTTTATGATGAAATTAATATATAGAAGAATTGGGTTTTATTCTGATTCCAAGTTCTTCCTGTAGGGGGTGCTACACGATGGACTTGAGATAGCTGTCAAGAGGCTTTCTAGAAATTCAGGTCAAGGTCTAGTTGAATTTAAAAATGAAATCCAACTTATCGCAAAGTTGCAACACAGAAACTTAGTCCGGCTAGTCGGGTGGTGCATCCAAGGAGAGGAGAAAATATTGATTTATGAGTATATGCCTAACAAGAGCTTAGACTATTTCATTTTTGGTATGTCTCTAGAAATCTATTTTGCAAGGTTTAATTGCAATCTTTTATCTGTTTTCGCCTTATGTTTCCATAAATTAGAGTGCTTGTTCCATTTACAAAGCTCATTTCTTTTTAGAAAAGTTTTTTTTTTAATTTTTCTTAGTACGTACTTGAGTCATCTGTAATAAATCACTGGGGTTGTTAGTTAAGCAATTAATTTTTAATCATGTAGTATTCAGAATTTAGAGGCATCTGAAATCACAAGTTAATTTCTCTCTCTTCCATTCTAAGAACCTATTCAAACTTCTTTTTTCTATATTATTATATGTGTTACATTTCAGATAAAACAAAAGGAGCACTTCTTAATTGGGAAAGACGATTTGAGATTATTGAAGGCATTGCTCAAGGACTCCTATATCTCCACAAACACTCGAGGCTAAGAATTGTTCATAGAGATTTGAATGCGAGCAACGTTCTCTTAGACACTGACATGAACCCAAAGATATCTGATTTTGGGTTAGCAAGAATATTTGGTCTGAAGGAGCTCCAAGCAAATACCAATAGGGTAGTAGGAACATAGTAAGTATATATGATGCTACGTTTCAAAGAAAATATGTCCAATATTAATTACTGTGCATGTAAACATAGCATAATTCAACAAGAAACACTAATTTATCATAAATCAGTCTACGAATAAAATTAACTTTACTACAAGAAATATGATATTCAGAATATCTATATCATCATATTATTATTTTTCTTCTTGTTTACCAGCGGTTACATGGCTCCTGAGTATGCATCCGAGGGTCTTTTCTCCATCAAATCAGATGTTTTCAGCTTCGGTGTATTGCTTCTGGAGATTGTTAGCGGCAAAAGGAATATATATATGGGTTTCCACCAATACGGAAACTTTCTCAACCTCCTTGGATATGTAAGGACCTCATATATTACATATACTAACACTTCTATAAGTGAAATTCTTTTTACTTAATTTATTATCTGGAACATATATATATAAGAATTTCTGTTAAAATCTTGGTTTTTTTTCTAAGGTACACTATATTTACATATTTTGAGTACCTACAAGACTAAACAGTTCATAGCATAAAATATTCTCTTTTGCAGGCATGGGATAAATGGAAAGACGGGAGATTTTCTGAACTAATTTGTCCAACATCAACACAAGTGTCCCAAAGACAGATAGAGAGATGCATTCATGTGGCTTTATTGTGTGTACAAGAAAATCCAGTTGATCGACCCATCATGTCAGATGTGATCGTGTTTCTTACCACCGAAAGTATAATTTTACCGGAGCCTATGCAGCCAGCGTACTTTAATGTAAGAGTAACAGAGGAAGCAGTCGGACCATCTGATTTTGATGGCTCATCATGCTCTATAAATTATGCGACCTTGACCAACCCATAAGAGAGATAATTTTACTAGAGGTGATTATTAGTTATTGCTCTAAAGATGACATCAATTAATTACAATTAATGGAAGTACTATAGATTGTTAGTGTGTCTTAAGCCTCTAACGGTTAAAGCCAATATTTTTATTAATATCCAAAATTAATTATAAAAAATTAATTATACCCAGCTTAGCTGAGTTTTTTCAAAAATGCCCAAACCGGCAAAAAAATGGCCAGTTGGATTAAAAATTAGGACCAGCCATTTTTTAGCTAGTCAGAAGGTTTTTTTTTGAAATATTTGTTAGATTATTTTTTTATGTATAATTAGCATAATTATACTAAAATACGCTAAATTACTAGAAATTATGTTAAATTACGCTAAATTACGTTAAGAGAGACGATATCTTCACTGAGAAGGCGAAAAACGATGATGAAACTTCAAACAACCATAAAACGGTGCACGAGTGTCCAATTTCAGCAAATGACTACTTTTCGAAAAGCTTGCGAAAATATGCATGCATTGGTGATGGTTTTTCCATTTTTCAAAATTAAGAATTGCCAAAAAACAAAGGGAAGAGAGGCTCAAAACTTGAGTTGAAGTTTCTGATTAAGATTTTCATTTATATTATTCGATCTAAGTAGCTCAGTAAATTAGTTATGTAATTAACTTGTAGAATACCAATTTTTACTATTTTTGGATTTTATTTACTATTTTTTATGATTTATGGCACAAAATCATCCTAATCTAGCGTAATTTAGCATAATTTAGAGTATTTCAATATAATTAGCGTAATTAGCATAATTTAGCGTAATTTAGTGTAATTTACCATAATTTACGGTAATTTAGCATAAATTAGCTTAATTTAGCGTAATTTAACATAATTTCAAGTAATTTAGCGTAATTTAGTATAATTACGCTAATTATACATCAAAAAAAGTAATCTAACAAATATTTCCCAAAAAAATCCTCCTGACCGGCCAAAAAATGGTTGGTTCTAATATTTAATCCAACCAGCCATTTTTTGGCCAGTTTGGGCATTTTTAAAAAAACCGAGTTAAGATGGGTATAATTAATATTTTATAATTAATTTTGGATATTAATAAAAAATATCGGCGGTTAAAGCGTTTTCTTATGCTAAAGACTTGTTTGAGAAGTATTTTTCTCACGAAAATTAAATTAGATTTGACTAAATTTCCCATTCTTTCAAAATATTGTTCGGATGGTCTATATATTTTTTTTCCAAACTTTTCTATATTTTTTGGTCTATATATTTTTTTTCCAAACTTTTCTATATTTTTTTTTCTCAACTCTTTCCATATAAGTGCAATTTGTTGGAAAAGAAAACACAAACTCGAACTCATTTTTTTTTCAATCTTCTCTCTCATCTCTATTCTTTTTTTCACATACACATGGGAGGGTGTACATATAAAGGAGCTCTCTCATTCACAGTGACAAATTAATTGTTCGGGAAAGGTTCGGCGAGATCAAAAATTCGTGATTCGGGAATAATTCGGGTATAATTCGGAAATAATTTGGAATAATCCGGATCAGAGATCTCAGTCCTACAAGGAAGCAAAAAAAAAAAAAACCAAAAAAAAATTTTCTGGGAAAAATATGGGAAAAATTCGCGAATAATTCGTAAAATTCGGGAAAAGTTCGTAAAATTCGCGAATTATTCGGGTATAATTCGGTCAAAGTTCGGTCAACTGAATAATTCGGCGTTCGGTTCGGCATCACCAAAAAAACGAATTATTCGGATATAATTCAGGTATTATACGCGAACCTTGTCACTATGCTCTCATTATTAAATAGTGATTGTGGAACTAACCGAATGGTTTGGATCCGGATAGGTTACTTTTTTATACAAATTACATCACATTTTTAATTATTGGTTGTACAAACCTTTTATTATATTAAATAGATGAGAAATTTTAACATAAATACATATTTAAAAATAAATTAAAATTTCCCACAACTAATCTGATCAGGAGATAATCTTGTAAATATAGCTAGTTATCATGCTCTGAGTGATTAACAAATGTATATAGAGTGTGAGTAAATTCTAAATTAGAATCTTGTAAAAACTTTTTTAATCGTCATTCAAATTGTTGGAAGGCAAAACTTCCAACCTTAAACAAAATTTTAAATTTTAAATTTTAAAATAATATATAATTAAATTGACCGCCACAAGTTTAAATATAAAAACTATGAGCAGCCACTCCAACGTTCACTCGTAGAAATCTCCAATTATTGGTCATGGTTAGATATATGTTTAGTAATATTAGTTAATTAATTGTTAAATGAATCAAAGAACCTGTCATATAGAAACTAGATGATTAAATTAATCTAACAGAAATGCTATGTTACCACAGAAAATATGGATTCAGAAAGTGACATCATAAGTGTGGGAGATATCGAGTAAAACAAAGGGATAGACAATTGTATACTTTTCAATTTAAAAAAAAAATATAATATATATTTGGACTATTGTTTCTGAATTTATTTATCAACTTATTTTCTTTCCGGTCCAATTTTTTTTTTTATTTCTGAATCTAATTATCAACTTATTTTATTTCCGGTGCACTGAGATGTCATCACTGACGGAAGCAGAGTAGGTCCGATGCCCATCGGACCTACCTTGGTTCAATGGGTGTGATGACCATTCGATCTCATCAAGATTCGTGTGCTCCGCATCAAAATCCATGCAAATATGTATCAATTTTCGTGCACATAGATATTGATGCTAATCGTACGGTGGTAGAGCTAATTGAACCTAAATGTAGGTCCGATGGGCATCGGACCTACACCTATTACACTTTGAAAGTCAAAAGAGAGATCTACGGTATCGATATTGGGTCAAGCTTGTCACATCTCAGGGATTGCATAGTGGGAGACAGGAAAGGGAAGGACAAATATCAGACCCAAATTTTTTCTCCATTTCCCGTATGGATACCTAACAGTTAAGGCTTTGAGGCTGAGGCACCCCCCAACAGTATACATTTTTTTTACAATGGAATATAATACAATTCAACTCCATTATCAATCTGATTAATTCAAAAGCCAACCAGAACCAGATGATCCACACGATCAGAATCACCTTCAAGTGCAATTTCATATGGTCAGGTGGTAATTTGCCACTGATACTGACAGATATATTAAACAAAATGAAAAATGTTTACAACCTAGCTCATAGCTTATTTACAGTAACAACTCTTTATTATTCATGTCAATTAATAAGCTATTTATTGATAAATTTTATTATGTTGTCAGAAAATATATAAAGGAACATAACTCAGTAAAAGATTCTTTTTAAGTAAAATAATGCAGAGGAATAAATCACCATGGCAAGGAAATAAAGACATTTTTTACTATTTATAAGTTTAATATTAAAAATATTTTTGTTATCCCCATTATCTGTTTTGTGTGATGAACAATCTTAATGTGTGATTAACATTAATTACATATTTTGCAAATTATATGATCAAATATTAAAACACAAATAACAAATAATATATTTATATTTAAACAAATACAATTATAATATTTTAAAGATCTAGTTGCAAAATGAATCAGACGATTATAAAAATAATGGGAAAACAATATTTAACAAAATTTTACAGTTTGAAGAAATGAGATGAGCATTTTAAAAATATATATATTAAAAAAAAAGATTTACACTAAGAGAGATATACATTTAAAATATTGAAATACTTAGCAAACTGCAAATTTTGACCTATTTGGTAGACGAATTTGCTTCCTCTGCAAAATCCGTGCAAAATATGAATCATCAAATTCTTTTAGCACGAATCTCAAAACACATTAAACTGGCTCTCTCTATTTTAAATAGAGACCAAATTCAGTCCACGCAAAGTTTTAATACAAATTAATTTGTCATGACACAAAATAATTGTCTTAGGAGAAAGAAAAGATTTTGATCTAAAAATAAGTTTATTGAACTTATAATATGTTGGCGAAAACTAATTGATATTTGTAAAACTATTCTCGAAACACGGACAACTTGACAAAATTAAAAAAATGAGAAGTGGGGCCTACATGTTAATGTTAAATTATATAAAATATTTCTATGGACAAAATTTTAAGGCAAATGCTTCTATGGACAAAATTTCAAGGTAAATATTTCTATGGACAAAATTTTAAGGCAAATACTTCAATGGACAAAATTTCAAGGTAAATGTTTCTATGGACAAAATTTTAATTATGACTGTTTATTTCTTATTGATCAAACGGTTCAGATAGCTTCTTACTATCAGATTTTCACTCCAATTTATTGGCGGAAGGTTAAAAGGGTAATTTCACGCGATCAGAGACACATATGGGTCAAAATGAGGTTTTAGGTCTTTGAATATGGGTCTTTGAATATGAGTCAAAAGAAGATTTTAGGTTTTTTTTTTAGTGGAAACCGTAGTTTAGGTGCACAGCTATAATCTGGACATCTACGGCATAAACCAGGCTTTATTTTATTTTTCTGTCCTTGTCTTCCTATTTCGTCTCCTTATTTTACAGAACTCCTCTCTGCTAATATTTTTTCATTCCAGTGAAAAAATTGGGAGATACTCTTTTGTCATGTGCAGAGATAAGACGTAACGCCTCTCCAATACGCTGCTTCACCCAACTGGCCAACTCCAGAGAATCTTTAACCACCCCTTCTTGTGAGACTCTAACTGTCAAATCCAGTGCCCTTTTAGGTAGGGTTATGAGTGGCAAAAAGGGGCCTGGTTGCCTATTCGGAACATCCCTCTCCGCCGACATTTCTTCTTCCATCGCCGCTCACTCTTGCTGTTCTGCAATCTCCGTGTCGTGAGAAACTTCTCTACAAAGGGTACCTTGCTTCCACGTTCTCCCTTATTTTACAAGATATATTTGGTTGTTTTAACATTCAATTGATTGATGGACCTTGGATAATTTTATTTTAATTTAACATTCAATTAATGGACCTCGAATAATTTTACAAAGGGTACTTTGAATAATTTTATTTTCGTTGGTTTAACATTCAATTAATGATTTGGTTGTTTTCGTTGGTTTAACATTCTACAAAGGGTACCTTGAATAATTTTATTTTAATTTAACATTCAATTAATGGACCTTTTCCTTCTATGCCATTTTTCTTGAGAAGCGCACTGTTATTGGGCTCGGATCCTCAACCAAACAAGAATTAACCAATCAACCGAGAAATCGTACCAGCAATCTTCTTCATTTCTAGCATAACGCAGTAGATCATAAGCTTCACTGACCTTGAATTTGTACTCCACATAACTCCTTGAATTTGCAAGATGATCCTCTAGAAACACATAATGAGTTCAACTTCTTAAGAAAAATGACATAGAAAAGACAACTGATTGAATCATTTTTGCATCCAATTGCTGATATCCAAGTAGTTATTAGGGGCATGGCATTAGTAAGATTTTTGAACAAATTCTGTTAAGGGTAGTTGAATTAGTTAAAAAAAAAAAAAGAGTTGGCTGGTATAGATACATTTCACTATTTGTTTTGCATCCTTTTAGAACTAATTTACTACTGGAATTTGTACTGTTCCTTTTTATTTTATCTCTTTTCCATACTTCCCTTAGGTAATTAATATTTTTTTTAAATATTCGTTCTTGCTTTTTCAGATCTTGAAGCAGTAACACGCTATAAAGGACATTCAGATTTCAGGTAAAGAGAAAGTTTTGTTTTATATCTGTTTTCGAATTGCTAATCTTTTAAATATTTTAGTTACTTCTATAAATTTGTTTAATAGCTTGAACAGCTAATCTTTTTAGTCTTCAATCTTAAGCCTATGGCCATAGATTAAGGTACATTATAATGTATTTTACTGGTAATTAGATAGTATTACTGACTCAAAATTTTGGCATTTTTACATAGTATAAATCAATGTAAATTCGACAACTCAATTTAGATTATTTGCACCCTATGCTCAATAAATATCAATCAAGAAGCACTGAAACAAATAGAATTTACTTTTTATTGCTCCTGACATCTACACTGTAACATTATAAACTTGATTATAATAAAAATATATATACAATGGTGTAATTGGAAAATATGCATTAAAATTTATATAAATGAGTTTATGTAAATAAAATATATGTATATATTTTTTTTTTATAAATATATATATATTACAAATATTTGTATATATATGTTAATATTGAATTTAGAAGGATTAGGGTGCATTAAATTTTTTTATAAGGTTATATGGGTATAAGTCACATCCTTATGTAATATTAGAAACGTGGAGGGACCTATTTGCAAAAATACCAAAACCCTTGTCATAATCTTCTCTTGGTACCGATTGGTACCATTGTGGTACCGTGGAAAAAAAGAGAGGAAAGGGAGAGTGCGCAAGAGAAAGGAAGAGAGGAAGGGAGAGAGTGAGAATCGCGCAATCGATCGAACCGTTCGTAATTTCGAGATCAGAACGAAGCCCTCTACGCAAGTAAACAATCGAATTGGTATATATCTCTCAATCTCTTAGAATTTCTATTGAAACCCTAGTTTTCGATTTGATTTGTAATTCTTTCGTTTAAAGCTCGAATTTGAGTCTCGATTCACTATCTCATGCATTTAATCTAAATTCTTGAATAATTAAGTTGAATTTCTTGAATTTAGGGTTTTGGAAATAGGGTTTCGGGTTTGGAAATGTTATTAGGGTTGTAAAATTCTGAAAATGGTGGAATTTGTTTATCTATTTCGATCGAAAACCGAATTGTTGCTTAATCGAGTTATTAAACTTGTATCGACCAAATTATGAATTAAATAGACCAAAATTAAGAAAGTTAAAGCTTGCTTTGGCTGTGAAATAAACAAAAAGGTTTATTGGATTGAACTATATTTGTAGAAGATATAGAAAATCCATATGTAATCTTATTCTTATATACTTGTGCCTATACCAATTATGACGTGGATGTGGGTTTGAAACCAAACCCGGTACCAACCTCCAACTAGCACTATATTAATGTTTTATTGTTATGGTGATATTGAGGATGTGGTTCTGACCATGGTACCGATCAGTACCAGTAGGTTTTATCCATTATTCCGGTTCCAGCTATTGAATTGTTAAAATAGAAGAATAGGAGGAATTGACCTATTAAATTACCATAAGCTACTAATACAAAAACTTGTCAGAAGTACCAAGTATATAATATTGAAGATTGAGAATGAAATCTTTGTTATTTCTTGATCGAGTTCAATTACACTGTACATGGGTCTTATATAGATCACATCTCTAATGTAATTAGCAATGACAAAGAGTCTATTACAAGCAATTTATTTAAGGCAAAGAAAAAAAAATGTTATGTAATTAAACCCTAATTGTGTATATATTCTAAATAGAATCTATAAGGCAACCGAGTACGGAATCTCAAGAGACGTCTGAGACGTAAGGTTGGTATACGAGCAGCATATTCAGGTGCGGGGTTTCTGGACTTGTCTGATATTTTATTTTCAGAATTAAATTGTTGTTTCGTTTGACATGTTGAATATTTATTGATTGCATTATATGAATTGTGCATTGCATAAGCATAGCCCAAATATGATTGAATCTGAATTCTGTAATTTGAATGACTTGCATACTGGTATGGTTTATAATTGTGTCGATCTATTATGATCTGATCTTAGATGAAAAGTCACCGGAATTGGAAAAAGGAAAGGAATGGAATATGTCACCAAAGAGTGACGAAATTGCAAAACCTGGCGCGCAGGTTTTGGTAGGACTCTAAAGCTTTAGTTTACCTAGGCTGCCGTAAGCCCTCAACCGGTTGAGGCAGGGGCAATGTGATGATTTGTGGATTGTATGAATATGGGTGACTAGTGTGAACGTCTAAAGCATTATCCGGCGTGATATGCATTTGAATGATCGATTGAGATTACGTTCTAAAGGAATTGAGTGAATTTTCTGAATATGACTTGTAACCAGAAACTTAGGAAACGGTTAAGCCAAGCACTATAGATGGGTGTCAACATTAGGGTGGTAATTGGTGGTCCATCTGTAGGTGTCTGGAACCCTACAGGTGTCGACGGGAACGAAGGGTCCAGTTGGATGGTACATCTGTAGTTGCTACCAGACGTAATTAAAAGAATTAAGCCCTATATGTTCTTTAACTTGAGATTCGATTTAGTAATTCCTCTGTTGTGATTTCATTTGATTAACTGCTGTCAGGTATATGCATTTAGCTTTATATACTGTATATATATATATGCACTGTGTTGAAGGTGATTTCTTTTTGAAAATAAAACTTGATTCCAAGTCCAGGGATCCGTTGTGGCAAATTATCGCACTGAGAATTTATTCTCACGCCCGTTGGGTTATTCTTTTTCAGGATCTGGCGCAGCTGGTAGCGGAGAGGCACGGCAGTCTTAGGCCTTGGTATTTGTCCTTTTCACCAGTGACTTGTATGATATCTATGATACTTGTCAGGTTTTGGGTTTATGGTTATATGGTGCTACTTTTATATATGTATGATATATATGTATATGTGAGGTGATGTATATATATATGTATATATACTTAGATTTTTGTATGCTGTGATACTTGTGTATGTTTGGAACTGAATTGGTATATGTGGTTATATCTATTTCGTAGTATTGTGCTGATATATATGTATAACTGTATGTTTGAATGGGGTTTAATTTGGGGAAATTGGGAATTGAATCGTAATTGCCTTGTAGGCATACGGGAAACTGTATGTTTACGGCAGGGACCCTGTCGCATTTTGTACAGGATGGCTACGGGGTGTGACATACACAATCATTTCCACTTGATAGTACATTTCTATCTTTGATAAATATTTTGGCCATCAATATATTGTCACTTTAATATATTATTTGTTAATCTTTTGTTAATTTTTTTTATTGAATTATTGCCTAATTATCTATTGATTAGCAAAAAATGATATTTGTATTAAAAATTACTGCGTCTGATCTTTTGTGGCAACTTTTCCTAATGAACTGTTGTCTCACCCATCTATTAGTTAGTAAAAGATAATATTTGTATTTCTCTCAACATTTGTGCTTTTTCTTTGTTCAGTACAGCATTGACTGTTAATTGTGCTTTTGCTGGACTCTCTTACCACTCATTGCTTGCACAGAGGTAAATTGTTGATTTCCCTTTATCTTTGCTTCTGTTTTTTGGTTGATGGAATTAGTGTTCATTTTGCTTTTGACTAAGATCAAGTTAGGTCTTCTTTCTATATTAATTGAGATGGCATCTCCAAATTTAATTCATCCTCTGCTTTACACCCAATCTAATGTACCTAATGTACCTATGCCTCCCAGCTCCCCCCCCCCCCCCCCCCCCCCCCTCTCCTTTTTTCCTCTTTTCTATCTCTCTTTTAAGAAAAATCTAATTTCAACAGGAATATAAAAAAGTAGGACTGATTCCTTTACAGCTGCTGTGTACTGCTTCTCTTCCCTATCTTGGTGAGAAATTTAACATATATTGCTATCTCTTCTCTTTATATATAAATCCTATTTTTTTAATATACCTATTTTTTTAATTTCTTAAAAAGATATTTCCACATGCTTACAAATCATCTAAATCAATTTTCATTAAATATTTTACCAATATGAAACTAAATGGCCAACACCTTCATCAACTCAAAAACACTTTTTAAAAGATTCACTTATCACATAATTTAGTTTATTCATTGATACTAATTCAATTATTGTCAACAACATCTATCTGTAATAGGATCTCTATTCCTTCGTTACCCCCATTTGAACTGTGCAAATTCCTGTTACTACAGCTCTTGAGGTATATTCCTTTCATCCTTTTTTATTTATATGTTTTTTATTTTCTTGGTTTTGTTCTACAACATTACAAAATTTGCTCATGATAGACAACAATATATGTTAGTGCTTAGACATCAACACTTCCAACCTTTTTTCATGAATTTTACACTTTTTCATCTCTCTTTTAAAAAATCTAATTTCAACATGAGTATAAAAATTTAGGACCGATTCCTTTACAGCTGCATTGTTAGGTTTAATTTTCCATAATTTTCCAATAACAGTGCACTTCATCAGTATTCATACATGACTGTGTTAGGTTTAATTTTCCATGTATCTTATACACTTTCTCATCATTTTTATGTCATTCTGGTTAGCATCTAATCTATTCCTAACTTATTAATAAACATTTTAGCAACTGCAGATTTTATTCAATACGCAACAAAGTGAATTTGAAATGAAAAAGTAAATATGGTGTTATTAAGAAAGTTTACAATACATTAAGTAATAACTTTATTTGCTTATTATTTTCCCTTTATCTTTGCTTCTGTTATTTGGTTGACTGATCAGTAATAACTTTATTTGCTTATTATTTTCTCATATCTTTGTATAAATTCAGGGAGAGAGATAAAGAGAAGAAAGGAAGCTTAGCTTTCAAGAACATCATGATTCATAGGGGCCTATTTTATTTAATCCGAAATTATGATGAATTTACTGTTGATTCAAATGAAGATAATTATCATGGGGATGTATTTGCAGCATGATGGTTATATTCTTTTCCTTTATTGTCGTGAATAATAAAGAGATTTGCACTATTTCATCAGAAACCTAATTAGAAGTGAAATGAACACAAGAAAAGAACTGTCAAGATTTTATAATGGTGTATTATTTAATGAGTATGACAGACTGGTGATGCAAATGCTCCAATAACATCATTGCACTTTGATACTCCTTCCAAAGTTCTTATTTCAGGTGACCAAGCTTGGATGGTATGGGGCAAGTATGATGCCATCTTTTATTAATATTGAATGAAAAATTTGATACTTCGGAGAATATCATTTCTTTGCAATTTTTTGACATATTTTACAATGATCCATCAGATACTTAGCCGAAGCAAAGCGAGGCTATTTTCTAGTATAAAAGTAAATGTGGGTACCTGTTTGCATTGGCAACAAGAAATATTTACACTACTGTTTCAAATATACATCTTGAATTTGAGGGAAAATAATAGAAAAAAAAAAATGCACATCTTTGGCAAATCCTTTGCCAGCAAACTTGAAACCCCAGCTCGGTACTGATGATATCTATCCCATCTTCAGAGTAGCCTACCAGCAAAACTAAAACACAATCTAAAAGAATAAAAATAAAAATCAAGTCGAGTAAAGATAAACAGGCAACCAAAACAAATATAGCATGCCACTAATTGCAAACTTCTAGACAAAGCCATTATAATTCGCTTTGATAAATTAATTAGTTGATTTCATGTAGCAATCTTTCTGGATACTGGTTCTAATTGCGCGCGTATCAGAAATAATTGATATATACTCACAATTTTTGCAGGGTTTTGGTGGGGGAGACATGTTAGTAGGTATCATCATACAAACTCTTATCATCATACTGATTTTTTATTTTATTTTGAAAAAAGGCATAAAGCCCATTGCATTAGCAACATGAGTTTAATTACAAAACAACCCTATAGAAAACCTTATACCAGCACAAAAAACTCTGCTGATCTAGTTGAAAATCTGAAAACAGATGCATACAAAATCTATAAAGAAAATTATAAATTTTACAATTATCTTCAAAGAAAATTATTTGAATTTCAGTTCATTTTTCAATTGACAATTATAAAATAAATTTTACTTAAGATATCGCTAGCTAATTCGTATATGTATGCATGGTTCACGTTTTTTTTATAAAATTTGAATTTATACATGGTCAATTTACAAGGTTCGTTCTTAACAAACGTAAATTATACACTAATTTATACATGATCTGTACTTTATTCACACTATAAATCAGTGTAAATCGTATTTTCGTTAGCGCGAATGAAGTAATAAAAAACTATGTATCAACTACTGTTTACAAATGATGTATAACTTATGTTGTTGTTTGAAAAATAAAAATAATTAAATACTTTATTAAATGTTGCTTAACCATTTTTTAATTAAGACAAAAGGTACTTTGCAATGCGCGGATCTTTTCATGCATTAGATTTATATCTCCATTTTCAAAGTTCAAATAGTTGATCCGAAGCACTCAACATTATTATCATATCATTGGAAAATAGTAATTAATTGATACATCATTTTTTATTTCATTCGTACTAACTAATATATATGACCGATCTGCACTAATTTAGGGCTTATTCGGATATATGTCTCAATTTCCATGACAATGAGTGAAATTTAAGGTAAAATGGGTAATTTAAAATTTTGAAATGAGTTTTATTAGAAAAATCAATAAATTGGGTAAATTTGTGAGTTTTTGAACTTTAGAAGGGTAAATATGATATTATTAATTTTAAAGGGAGAAATATATGTAATTTCAAGGTTTTTGAGGGGTATACATGAAATTCCCCAATATATATGATTAGAATTACAGAATTTAGAAAGCTAGAATTGGAATAAAAACATAAGAGATGCAGTCTACTCAAGTCTTCGTTCGACAAGAAAACAAGAGCACATGTCCGCAAGAAATTCTGAAATTATTATTGTGGACCCTGCTAGTCTAGAAATTCACAAGTCATTTGCTGGTCAACATCAAATACAGGTCTCTAGTCATTCTTCCTTTATCACATTCACATGTGTTAGTAATCAAAGTGGAAAAACACAAAAAACACAATACTAATTAATACCAAGAAAAACACAATATTGTTGTGTATTTTAGATATCAAAATATAGGTCTATTTAATACACTTTTTCACTTTTAAATTTATAAACATTCGTATACAATAATAGATCAATTGCAAGCATACAATCTATCTTTGTACTAATAAAGGTATCGATCCAAAGATAATAAGAAATATTACTTTTTACTAACTTAATTAATATAATAAGCGTATCGTATCCTTGATTTTTGAGAATTATCGTATCGTATCGGATACGATACACGTACCCATATCCATGCAACATAGGTTTAAACAGAAAGAAAATGGGCGTGAGAAGATTCCATTTTTGTAGTAGTGTGTTAGTAATAATCAAAGTGGAAACACAAGCTATTAAACACATTACTAAAACCAAGAAAATCAAATAACATAACACGAAAGAAGATGACAAATTGGCAATCTTATTTTGTGAAAATAAGACCGGATCAAGCTCCTAATCTTATATTAATTGATTAATTAAAAATACGATACAACTAAAAAGTATGAAAGTGAACAATATATGAGCATAAAAAGATAGAATAAATGTTACATTTCTGATAATATTTGATCAACCAACTCAAAAGTAAAATAAAAATTATCTCCAAATATCTGTTTTAATCTCTTTACATAATATGAAAATTAGAGCTCCATTTCACAGAAAATTACAGAATTTAGAAAGCTGGGATTGGAATAAAAACATAAGAGATGCGGTCTACTCATGTCTTCATCCGACAAGAAAACAAGAGCACATGTCTGCAATAAATTATGTAATTATTATTGTGGACCCTGCTAGTCTAGCAATTTGCAAGTCCTTTGCTGGTCAACACCGAATACAGGTCTCTAGTCATTCTTCCTTTATCACATTCACATGTGTTAGTAATCAAAGTGGAAAAACACAAAAAAACACAATACTAATTAATACTAAGAAAATACCAAGAAAAACACAATATTGTTGTGTATTTTAGATATCAAAATATAGGTTTATTTAATACACTTTTTCACTTTTAAATTTATAAACCTACGTACACAATAATAGATCAGTTGCAAGCATACAACCTATCTTTGTAGAAATACGTAATTTCAAGGTTTTTGTGGGGATACATGAAATTCCCCAATATGATTAGAATTACATAATTTAGAAAGCTGGGATTGGAATAAAAACATAAGAGATGTGGTCTACTCAAGTCTTCGTCCCACAGGAAAACAAGAGCACATGTCCGCAATAATTCTAGTCAAGTCTTTGTCCGATTTTTTTTTATTAATATCTAACATTAAATAAAAATTAATGCAAATGCCCACAACTAATTTGTGAAAATTATAAAAATAGCCAGACCTCCCAGACTCTCGGCAGTCCACGATAATTTATTTATTTACTCAGAAGTGATTTTTGAACCGGGATCGATAACTTAGATTCAAACATTTTTATTTTTTGTCAGTAATACACAAAGAAATATTTTAATTTTTCTTATAGCTGCAAAAATTCCCAATTGAAAAATGCCAATTTGGATTATTTGTCACAGTTTTTGTAGTAAATTCAATTCTATAGTATTTCAACTATACATTTTATAAGAAATATAAATATATTTCTAATATTTTAATAGAAAAATAAAAAAATCATAAAATTTTCTAATTAAATAAAAAAAACACAAATCCGACAATTTCGGCCACAAAAACATTGTTTCAAATGACAAATCAAAGAAAAAAAATATTATGTGCTAACCGCCGAGAATTTCAACGGGCTAGACATTTTTATAATTTTCACGAAATCGTGAGCATTTTTATTAATTTTTATTTAATGTTGGATATAAATAAAAATTTCAGCGATCTTGTCCCTTCTAGACTGTAATTATTATTATTGTTGAACGTGATATCCGGGAAATTTGCAAGTCGTTTGCAGGTCAACACCTAATACAGTTTTGTAATCATTCTTGCTTTTAATATTAATAAATTATATATAATTTATCTTTTTTTCCCTACGACAAAAGATATTGGGAGCTTTAGAAGCCGAGATTTTTATTTTTACCCAAAAAAAAAATATTTTAATATAATTAACCAAGTTTTTAAAAAAATTAAATTTATACCCAAACCGTAAATTTTATTTACGGTTTGAAATCAGGTTTAAACCCGCGTGAAAAAAATGTTCTCGGCGAGAAGTGGGCCCTGCAGTCCGCTAATTCAAAAACAGGAAGTGACCGGTGATAGGCGGTGAAAAGCACGAGAGGATAACCGGTTAGTTGGGAACAGACGACTAGTAGACCGGAACCAACAGTTTGCTTAGGTAATTGAAATATAATAATACTTTTTTTTTAAATGTGGTCGGTGAATATCAGCGGGACACGTGTAAGGGGAGGGAGGAACAGATGGATGGGATTGGGTGGAGGATTGGGACAAGTGAAGCTGCAGATTAAATTGGATTCCAATGAAGAGGTCAAGTCCGCGAATGTCCCGATCCTCCGAAGTAAATCAAATTGTTGGTTTAGATATTCACCGTCCGATTAGAATCCGGTTCTCTTTAATATTCGTGCTGGTGAAGATCGGACGGTCCTAATGTAAAGGCAATATTTTAGTTACATTTGGTGGGAATTGGGGAAGGCAGAGGATCACGGAACCGAGACAGCAGTCAAATTGGGTTAAGAGTGCGAGTCGGAAATATTCCGAATTCAAACCGTAAATAAAATTTACGGTTTGGGTATAAATTTAATTTTTTCAAAAACTTGGTTAATTATATTAAAATATTTTTTTTTTTGGGTAAAAATAAAAATCTCGGGAAGTCACCTGCTTTTTGGAAAAGCAAATCCACTACTCGCGTGATAATGTGAAATTAATTTGCTGGTCAAAAGTGACCCAATTTTTGTAAGTCACATCAAATTTTGAAAAAGCAAACCCACTACTCACGCGTGATAATGTGAAATTTGCTGGTCAATAGTGACCCAATTTTTTATTGACTTACCCAATTTGCACTAAATATGCACCTAGGAATATTATGCACACCCAAAAGCGTTCTTTTATGTATATCAAAACATAAAAAATACTTAGAAACAAAAACCTCAGACCGGAAAACAAAGTAAAGAAAAAATTGAAACTTTCAAAAAATGTAACTTGAATTTATTACCTGCTTTTTGGACATTTTTCTCATACTTTTTAACATTATTACTTTTTGTGATTAAATTTTTACATTATTACTTAATTTTTAATTTTTATATTTCAGAAAAGGAATTCAAAAATCAACACGGCACGTCGAAATAGGCCTTACCAAGTCGTGCTATGCTGATAAACGTGTTTTGTTAAGGTTCAGAACTGTGTGGCACGACACGACACTACATGTTTCAAAATTTAGACGTGTTCCGAACATGCCTAAACATGACACGGTACAGCTTCAATAAACTATCTCAGAAAAAATTATATGTATGAAATTATTATGCATATTTGAATTTTTATAATTTAATAAAATATACGTATGAAATTAAAAACTATAAAGTAGATAATTTTGAGGTCTTTCATACATGAATATGTAAAGATGAAATGATTTCAATGAAAAAAGGTTTGATAAAATTATTTTAAAATTGAATTCTTTTGGTTGTAACTTGTAACGAGTAATTTGTAAATTCATGCATAAATGGAAACCAAACATCTCACTCCAATTATTGTGTTTCTATACTAATTAAAGTAGATTTATTGTGTTTGTATACTCATGTGCATGAGTTGGTTCTTGTACCCATAAAATCTCATCCCGCACAATCCCAGCACAACTGAAACATTTACGCTCATTAAGATCTTAATGAACCCTTGTACAATCATATAGAAACTAAAATTTTACAAAAACGTGAATCATACACGAATAAGTGATATCTTACGTAAATTTTATACCATAATTGTCAATTGAAAAATTAATTACTTGGAACCCAAATAATATTCTTTGAAGGACTAGAAATTAAATTTAAAATAATTATTACATACTTTAAGTACATTTTTTTTTTATGATGCTCATGCTCCTGCTGTTCATTATGACACTTAGAAGACCTTTCAATTCCCTCGTCAACTGTGATAGGTCTGGTCAATTACCTTATTGCTCAATTTAGAAAGCTGTGATAGTCCTTTTATTGTTCAATTTAGAAAGCTGGAATTGGAATAAAAACATAAGAGATGCGGTCTACTCAAGTCTTCGTCCGACAAGAAAACAAGAGCACATGTCCGCAATAAATTCTAGTCAAGTCTTTGTCCGATTTTTTTTATTAATATCTAACATTAAATAAAAATTAATGCAAATGCCCACAACTAATTTGTGAAAATTATAAAAATAGCCAGACATCCCAGACTCTCGGCAGTCCACGATAATTTCTTTATTACTCAGAAGTAATTTTTGAACCGGGATCAATAACTTAGATTCAAACATTTTTATTTTTTGTCAGTAATACACAAAGAAATATTTTAATTTTTCTTATAGCTGCAAAAATTCCCAATTGAAAAATGTTAATTTTGATTATTTGTCGCAGTCTTTGTAGTAAATTCAATTCTATAGTATTTCATCTATACATTTTAAAAGAAATATAAATATATTTCTAATATTTTAATAGAAAAAAAAAATTCTAATTAAATAAAAAAAACACCGCGGGTATGGATCACGCTCACCATAAACCAGTTCTAAACTAGTTGTACACCGCGAGTATGGACCAACCAAAAATAAGATTTTTCTTGCGGCAGGGGAGAATCAAACTCTTGTTGTTCCTCTAGGGAACTAGATTCTTACCACTACACTACATCACTTTTGATGTTAGATTCTAGTAGCTATTATATTTAATGTATACCTAGAATTTTTTATATTTAATTTATATAATACAAGTGTTAAATTAATAATATAATTAAATAATAAAAATAATATAATATAATAAGCATATTGTATCCTTGATTTTTGAGAATTACCATATCGCCGTATCCATATCCATGCAACATAGGTTTAAACTGAAAGAAAATGGGCGTGAGAAGATTCCATTTTTGTAGTAGTGTGTTAGTAATAATCAAAGTGGAAACACAAGCTATTAAACACATTACTAAAACCAAGAAAATCAAATAACATAACACGAAAGAAGATGACAAATTGGCTATCTTATTTTGTGAAAATAAGACCGGATCAAGCTCCTAATCTTATATTAATTGATTAATTAAAAATACGATACAACTAAAAAGTATGAAAGTGAACAATGAGCATAAAAAGATAGAATAAATGTTACATTTCTGATAATATTTGATCAACCAACTCAAAAGTAAAATAAAAATTATCTCCAAATATCTGTTTTAATCTCTTTACATAATATGAAAATTAGAGCTCCATTCACAAAAAATTACAGAATTTAGAAAGCTGGGATTGGAATAAAAACATAAGAGATGCGGTCTACTCAAGTCTTCATCCGACAGGAAAACAAGAGTACATGTCCGCAATAAATTCTGGAATTATTATTGTGGACCCTGCTAGTCTAGCAATTCGCAAGTCCTTTGCTGGTCAACATCGAATACAGGTCTCTAGTCATTCTTCCTTTATCACATTCACATGTGTTAGTAATCAAAGTGGAAAACACAATACTAATTAATACCAAGAAAATACCAAGAAAAACACAATATTGTTGTGTATTTTAGATATCAAAATATAGGTCTATTTAATATACTTTTTCACTTTTAAATTTATAAACCTACGTATACAATAATAGATCAGTTGCTAGCATACAACCTATCTTTATAGAAATACGTAATTTCAAGGTTTTTGAGGGAATACATGAAGTTCTCCAATATGATTAGAATTACAGAATTTAGAAAGCTGGGATTGGAATAAAAACATAAGAGATGCGGTCTACTCAAGTCTTCGTCCGACACGAAAACAAGAGCACATGTCCGCAATAAATTATAGTCAACTCTTTGTCTGATTTTTTTTATTAATATCTAACATTAAATAAAAATTAATGCAAATGCCCACAACTAATTTGTTAAAATTATAAAAATAGCCAGACTTCCCAGACTCTCGGCAATCCACGATAATTTCTTTATTTACTCAGAAGTGATTTTTGAACCGGGATCAATAACTTAGATTCAAAACATTTTTATTTTTGAGTGAGGCTATGGTACTTCGGCTAGTGTACTATGGCTAGTGTACTACGGCTCAATATGGTACTTTATAAAATCCTAACGGTCGATCCGAACCGTTCAATGTAATATCCATATGAATATGTACTTGCAAACTAAATTTTATATTTTTTTCAAATTTTTTTACTATTTTTTTAGATAGGTAGAATTTTGATGATCCAGAATTTGTATAAAACACTGAAAATTCTACCTATCTAAAAAAATAGTAAAAAAAATTGAAAAAAATATAAAATTTAGTTTGCAAGTACATATTCATATGGATATCACATTGAACGGTTCGGATCGACCGTTAGGATTTTAAAAAGTACCATATTGAGCCGTAGTACACTAGCCGAAGTACCATAGCCTCACTCTTTATTTTTTGTCAGTAATACACAAAGAAATATTTTAATTTTCTTACAGCTGCAAAAATTTCCAATTGAAAAATGTTAATTTTGATTATTTGTCGCAGTCTTTGTAGTAAATTCAATTCTATAGTATTTCATCTATACATTTTAAAAGAAATATAAATATATTTCTAATATTTTAATAGAAAAATAAAAAAATCATAAAATTTTCTAATTAAATAAAAAAAACACAAATCCGATAATTTCAGCCACAAAAACATTGTTTCAATGTCAAATCAAAGAAAAAAAATATTATGTGATAACCGCCGAGAATTTCAACGGGCTGGACATTTTTATAATTTTCACGAAATCGTGAGCATTTCTATTAATTTTTATTTAATGTTGGATATAAATAAACATCTCAGCGATCTTGTCCCTTCTAGACTGTAATTATTATTGTTGAACGTGATATCCGGGAAATTTGCAAGTCATTTGCAGGTCAACACCAAATACAGTTCTGTAATCATTCTTGCTTTTAATATTAATGAATTATATATAATTTGCCTTTTTTTTCCTTGCCACAAAAGATAATGGGAGCTTTAGAAGTCACCTGCTTTTTGGAAAAGCAAATCCACTACTCGCGTGATAATGTGAAATTAATTTGCTGGTCAAAAGTGACCCAATTTTTTATTGACTTACCCAATTTGTACTAAATATGCACCCAGAAATATTATGCACACCCAAAAGCGTTCTTTTTTGTATATCAAAACATAAAAAATACTTAGAAACAAAAATCTCAGACCGGAAAACAAAGTAAAGAAAAAATTGAAACTTTCAAAAAATGTAACTTGAATATGTACTTGTAGACTGAATTTTATATTTTTTTAGAATTTTTTTACTATATCTTTTAAAATAGATAGAAAATCATTGTTTTTGAATGGCCAGAATTTTCAAAACAAGTGATTTTATACCTATCTTATATTTCGAATAGTGCGTACCGCGTACCCACTATTCGACAACTAACTGTTGACCACATCCGTATCTATATGTGTGACCAATGACCTATCTCAGTTGACGCAGGAGTAATTGAAAGGTCCTCAAGTGAGATAATGAACCCCATGATGTATCTCTTCCTGGATGATGCCACATCCCTATCTAAAGCATGTAATACTTATTTTAATTTAATAGTCCTTCTAAGAAAATTATTTGAATTTCAGTTTATTTTTCAATTGACAATTATAAAATAAATTTTACTTAAGATATCGCTAGCTAATTCGTATATGCATGCATGGTTCACGTTTTTTATAAAATTTGAATTTATACATGGTTAATTTACAAGGTTCGTTCTTAACAAACGTAAATTATGCACTAATTTACACATGATTTGTACTTTATTCGCACTATAATTCAATGTAAATCATATTTTAGATAGCACGAATGAAGTCAAAAACTATGTATCAATTACTGTTTACAAATGATGTATAACTCATGTTGTTGTTTGAAAAATAAAAATAATTAAATACTTTAGTAAATGTAGCTTAACCATTTTTTAATTAAGACAAAAGGTTTGTAACGCCTTCCAAATTTAATCTGCATTTGTGACAATGGTGTAACATTATTTGAAGTATCAATATATTTTTCTTTTAATATTTATAAAAAGAAATAAGTTTGTACAATTAAAGTCACCCTTAAATTTTATAAAATTTTATAATATTAAATAATATTTTAGTATATGGTTCACATTAATTAATGAATTATATATAATTTGCACTTCAATTCAAAAGTACAAAATATATAAATTTTTGGATTTCTTTTTATTTATTTTCTCTTTTCACGTGACTAGGTAATTAAAGGGCGTTTTTTCCTTACGACAAAAGATAATGGGAGCTTTAGAAGTCATGGCAAATTTTGAAAAAGCAAATCCACTACTCACGCGTGATAATGTGAAATTTGCTCGTCAAAAGTGACCCAATTTTTTATTGACTTATCCAATTTGTACTAAATATGCACCCAAAAATATTATGCACATCCAAAAGCGTTATTTTATGTATGTCAAAACATATATAAAAAATACTTAGAAATAAAAATCTCAGACCGAAAAAAAAAATTGAAACTTGCAAAAAATGTAACTTTAATTTATTACTTGCTTTTTGGACATTTTTTTTCATATTTTTTTACATTATTACTTTTTTTGATTAAATTTTTAATTATTTGGTAGCAAGATTTCAGAAAAGGAATTCAAAAATCAACACGGCACACCGAAATAGGCCTTACCAAGTCGTGTTATGCTGATAAACGTGTTGTGTTAAGCTTTAGCACTGTGTGGCACGACACGACACTACATGTTTCAAAATTTAGACGTGTTGGAACGGCACGTGTTCCCAACAAGCCTAAATACGGCAAGCCGGAACACGGCACGGCACAGCTTCAATAAACTATCTCAGAAAAAATTATACATATGAAATTATTATGAATATTTGAATTTTTATAATTTAATAAAATATATGTATGAAATTAAAAACTATGAAGTAGATAATTTTGAGTGTCCTTCATATATGAATATGTAAGGATATGCAATATATATATTGATTGGCCAAAAGATGAAATGATTTCAATGAAAAAAAGTTCGATAAAATTATTTTAAAATTGAATTCTTATGGTTGTAACAAGTAATTTGTAAATTCATGCATAAATGAAAAACAAACATCTCACTCTAATTATTGTGTTTGTATACTAATTAAAGTAGATTTATTGTGTTTGTATACTCATGTTCATGAGTTGGTTCTGCTGTTCATTATGACACTTAGAAGACCTTTCAATTCCCTCGTCATCTGTGATAGGTGTGGTCAATTACCCAATTGCAAGACCATTAATTTATTTCTAACAATTAATTATTTAAGATTATCATCATCCTCCTCCTATATATAAATGAGGCCACATACTCTATTGAAGCCATCAATTAATATTCAAACAACAGATCAAGCAATGAAGTTATTATTGGCAGTAGCCCTTCTGGTTCTGGTTTTGGTTCCATTACAGTGGGAGAATGCATGTGTGAGCGGGTCAGACTCAGACTCAGACTCAGTACAGTGCAGGGAAGAGGAGAGATCGGCTCTTCTGCACATCAAAGCTTCAATTCACTTTCCTATTCACTCTTTAGATGGCAAGTGGGAAGGCAAGGAGTGCTGCAGATGGGAAAGAGTCACCTGCCATCCAATCACCCGCCACATCACTCAACTTGACCTCAGTGTTTACGATGATGATATCTGGTTCGATTATGATAATGGGGGTATTTTACTAAATGCGAGTATGTTCTTGCCTCTCCGTCAACTAAGATCTCTGTCATTATCGGCACATGGCATATACAATTGTACAGATGGTGCTGGTATGTATCTTCACGTTTCTTTCTTCTTTAAGCATTTTGCTGATTAATTAACAATGACATTACAAGTACTAATTAACGTACTTCTCATTTTGCTTTACCATTTGTTTTGGGTACGGGTACTTAACATATCTGCTTAATTTGTGAAGACTATAAAACTTCTTAACTGTAATTGCTCAAATTTTAAAACAACTTACTTAGGAGTGTCAATGGGTACGGTACGGGTCGGGTGGAGGCATTTTTATACTGTACCCATTAAAATTGACTTTACTCATATCCAAGGTTCTAAATAGCATTTATAGCGTCGTAGCGGGAAGGCTAAAAAAAAAAAGCTATAGCGAATAGCGGAAGCTATTCCAAATAGCGTTTTTTTTTTTTTACATTTCGTATATTCAATATTTGTACTAAATATCAACATTATCTAAAGTCTCATAAAACAATAAATAATACCAAAGTAATTAAAAAATTATAATATTCATATTGAACCCGTACAAAGTCCAAATTGCGGTTCAAAATATCCATAGTAATATCATAAACTATCGATTTTTCCTATTAAAAATATCTTAAGCATCATGATTCATGACATAATCTATTTTTTTTTCTATTCAAATTTTAATTTCGGTTTGGACTTTTTTTCTATTCAAATTTCAATTTCTATTCCCAATTTCAAATTGATTTATCTGTAGCAAGTAGCAACAAATTCAATTTCGGTTTGAGATTTTTTTTATCTTTATTTAAAACCCATATAAATTGCCTAAAAATAAAAAATAAAAAAAAACTCATATTGTATAGCGCAAATAGCGCAAATAGCGCAAATAGCGGACTGCTATAGCGCTGTAGCGGCCGCTATAGCGGCCGTAGCGCAAATAGCGCATTTTGATGTCGTAGCGTAGCGTTTGGGATCCAAAAACGCTATAGCGCGCTATTTAGAACACTGCTCATACCCATTAAAATTTGACCTTACTCTACCCTACCCTTACCCATTAATATTATCAGATAACAAAACAGTAGCAGATGAATAATGGATAATACTAATATAATAATTAGTTTTATTAAATATAAAAACTCATTCATTTCACATACCCTTACCTATTTGGTTAACGAAAAAAATTATTATCTATACCCATACCCAATAAGCTAACGAAAAAAAAAAAATCTTATCCATAACCACCTTAACGAATACGATACCGTTGACACCCCTAAACTTACTTATTGATGATATCTAACATGATTTCCAGTGAAAGGTCATAATAAATGAATGCTTTAATTAATAGCCTTAGCCACTAAGAGTACGGAAATAATATTTTGAACTTTCCAATCAATAAAGGTGAATCGGAGAAGTATTGGAGGTAGACCAAACGATCCTACCAAACTAAAAGAAACTAGAAATTAATTAGGCTTAGGCAAGATCTGTGCTACTCTTAATTTGTAGGCACTAAGTCAGTCAAGTCTATGATGCATTAAACATGATATATAGTAGTTTGGCGAGAAGTATTTTGCTGTTAAATTGCATGTAACTGGACTTGCATCAGAGAGGAGCATAGTGACAAATGAATTATTTAGGTTCGGTTCAGCGAGGTCAAAATTTCATGATTCGGGAATAATTCGGGTATAATTTGAAAATGATTCGGAATAATCTGGATCAGAGATCTCAGTCCTACAAGGAAGCAAAAAAAAAATGTCTTGGGAAAATTTCGAGAATAATTCGCTAATAATTTGTAAAATTCGGAAAAAGTTTGTAAAATTTGCGAATTATTCGGGAATAATTCGGTCAAAATTCGGTCGACCGAATAATTCGGCATTTGGTTTGGTATCACCAAAAAAACAAATTATTCGGATATAATTCGGATATAATTCGGATATAATTCAGAAATCTTGTCACTGTAGAGAGGAGGAAGTATAGATCCTACAGTACCCAATTACAAAAGCTCAACTTTTAAAAAGAGGCCAAGGGTCGCATATTTCGGTTTTGGTAACCCAATTCACAGACAAAACAAATTTGTTGCCCATTTGCCAATTACTCTTACCTTTCGGTAAAGCTACCGTTGATGATATCTAAACGGCTAAAAAGATACCATTGACACCCCTAAACTTACTTATTGATGATATTTAACATGATTTCCAGTGAAAGGTCATAATAAATGAATTTGTAGTAAATCAAGGCACCAAGCCTTTACTATAAATTACTTGCACTTTCCAATTGTATTTCATAGATGCGAATTTTATTGTAGAACAAGTGCAATACAGAAAAAAATAATAATAAGAACTAAAACAACCTCCAAAATGTATATTTACCTTAGTTTATTAGAATAACAACTGGTCAATTTCAGGTTTATTCGTGTTAAGAAAAGAAGAAAGAAATATACAAATCCTAATGCAATTTCTCCTTTGTTCTTTTTCAGGACTTGAAACATGGTCCAATTTGACCAAGTTGGAGATTTTAGACCTTTCTGACAACTCCCTGGACGGAAGCATCATACATGATTTAGCAAGTGTTCCATCACTTCGTAAACTCAACCTGAGTGCTAATAATATAAACACCAACAACGGTAACAAAATTATATTAATTAATGTTTATTTATTTAATTTATTTATTAAGAAAGGTTCTCCATGTATTCATGATCCATCTTTTGTATTGAACGACATATACTTAATTTATCAAATACCAAAATAATACGAAAAATCGTTAATATGTTGTTAATTAATTGTCCTTATTAATTAACAACATATTTTATATTCCTTTAAATTTTTAGAATGTTTAATAATATTATTACTAATATTAATACTAAATAAAAATACTTAACTATGTTAAAATTTAATTTAATTTAATTTAATTTAAATGTGTTAATCCTAATTAACTATGATTGGGACTTTTAATTTTTTTTTATCATTTATTTAAAAATCTATCCAAGGTCAATTTCCATGCGTATATGATTTTCGGATTGGGCCCCATTTCAATTTCCAAATTTCATAACCGACGACTCCATATTTTAATTATCCCATTTCTTACAATTCAGCCCCTCTAAATAATAATTATCCCATTTCTTACAATTCAGCCCCTCTAAATAAGAAAATTACTACACGTCAAGAATTTACATCTACACCCCTTAATCTTATACAAATTACGTTTGGGTCCCTATAAGTACCAGAATCGTAACAAAGCCAGAAAACACACTGGTACCGACATAGTACCAGTCAAGCAAAACAGCACAAGCAAACAAGACAGCCACCAAGGCCGTATCAGAACAGAGACAACACAAGCCAGCACACACAACCAAAAAGGCTGGTACTGGTATCGTTCCAGTCAGCCAAAACAGAAGGCAAAACAGGGCAACAAACAGCAAGGCAGCACAGCACAGGAACCAGCAAAGACTGGTACGGACAGTGTACCAGTCACGCAAAACAAGAGGCAAAAATCAAAGCAACAGGCAGCAAGCAATACAACACCAAAAACCAGCAAAACATGGCACAGCCACGCACAATTAACCCAAGGCACCGGGAAAAAGAGAGACCAGAATAGCAATGGGTGCATAACACCATGTCAACTATAGCAACCCCGAAAATCCCCAATTCATCCCGCGATTAAGTCGGGAAAATCAACAACCCGCACTCAATCAATCAATATCCCCAAAATTCATCATCGCCAAGAAATTAAACAACTCGTGCGAGACATTCCATGAATCAAAATATACGACAATTTCTCTTCAAGCACAAATCAACAATTAAAAAGGGCTCGAGTATTTACCCGAATGGAGAGGAAATCGCAACAAGGAAACAACAAGCAAGGGCAAGAGTTTTTCTCAGCGCATGAGCAAATAAGAGAGCCGAAAAACAAATCAGAGAGAGATAGAGGTATTTAACCAGACAGAGGTAGTCAAGGCGTCAGACGTTCTCTGACGGCCGTACCGTCCAAGTCATCGCGCCACGAGGGCGATGCGACAGCGGTAGGTCGAGTGGCGACTTTCGTACCCAAGAGAGAGAGGCGGGACCTTCCGTTTCCTTCTCCAGAAAGGAAGCGAGGGAGATGGTAGGGCCGGCGTAACATAGAGGGAGCAAGAAGGCGCACCTCTAAGGGAGAGCGAGAAGGGAGAAGGAGAGGAAAAAAAAAAGGGAAGGGCCCCCTTGAGATTCGTGCTGAGTTTAAATGAACGGTCGAAAAAGATTTCAGAGTTTTTATGAATTTGATTATTTTGATATTAATTGGGTTTAATCCAACAAATCCAAAGGAATTTATGTTTTTATTTCCTTGTACGAATTTTCGGATGTTCAGAACCTAACGTACGATTCCATTTATATTTTCATTGGAATTTAATTAATAATTTTGTTGACATTTGCATTCTTATTTAGAAATTTTTATTTGTGAAATTAAATCTAGAATTTGTTTAAAATTACTAACTAGTTTCTTAACTAATTTATTCAATTTAAAATTATTTAGTTGTAAAAATCTTAATTCTTAGACTTAATTAATTAATTCGATTTAGCAAAATTTAGTAGGATAAAATGTACAAGTCATTCGAATCAACGGAAATGGGCATTTAGAAATTAGTACAAATTTTTTTATTATTCATTGTTTTTAATTTAAAATTTTATTACCAATTTCTTATGAACTTCATCTAAATTTATAATAACATTGTTATTATTATAATTTCGTAATCATAATCCTGTCACTAAAATTTGTATTTTAAATTATACAACACTAGAATCCCCTCGTACCCTTTTATGCATTTCGAATCTAACGTCTTGAATTAAAATTTTGAAGTTAAATCGATAAAATTAGAATTTTTATTTGAGTTTAAAATTGTCGTTATAATGTTTGAATGTGTTTGTTAATTAGCTTAAAAATTTAATTAGTCTAAATTTGTAATTTGCTAGTTAATAAATAACTTTAAAATTTCCGACTATAACAATACGGGTCGAATAAATGGCTAAAAAGATACCATTGACACCCCTAAACTTACTTATTGATGATATCTAACATGATTCTAGGGAAAGGTCATAATAAATGAATTTGTAGTAAATTAAGGCACCAAGCCTTTACTATAAATTACTTGCACTTTCCAATTGTATTTCATAGATGTGAATTTTCTTATAGAACAAGTGCAATAAAAAAAAAAAAAAACTAAAACAACCTCCAAAATGCATATTTACCTTAGTTTATTAGAATAACTACTGGTCAATTTCAGGTTTATTCGTGTTAAGAAAAGAAGAAAGAAATAAACAAATCCTAATGCAATTTTTCGTTTGTTCTTTCTCAGGACTTGAAACATGGTCCAATTTAACAAGCTTGGAGATTTTAGACCTTTCTTTCAACGACCTGGACGGAAGCATGATACATGATTTAGCAAGTGTTCCATCACTTCGTAAACTCGACCTGAGTGCTAATAATATACACAACAGTAGTGATCTGCCCATCAACGGTAACAAAATTAAGTTAATTAATTAATGTTTATTTATTTAATTTATTGATTAAGCATCATTTCCTCCTTGGCCAAAGTATCATCACTTCGAGCACTTTATCTGGATTATACTAATATCCCTGTCAAAGGTAACCTCGATCTCATAAATGAACCATTTTATATTTATGACAACAACAAGTCTTCTTTTATATATTTTCTTAAATCTGACCGATATTTTAATGGAACAATCTGACAGAGCTTATAAATGCACTAAATTTGGAGGTGCTTAGTCTAAGCGGTTGTGGGCTTTCTGGGAGTCTACCCTATTTGGGACATTGGTCTTCTCTCAAAGCCCTTTCGTTGGCGGTCAATGATCTAAATGACACTTTATCATTAGAAGGTAATTACAATGTAATACACAATTGAACCTTGTTGTCAATAGGAAAGAAGTTATCGTTTCTGCTCTACACCGGTAGATCATAGATCTTAATTAGTCATTTACTAATGGTAGGGCTGCAATGAATGAATAGTTAGATTAGGGCCCGGTTATATTTTTTACTTGTCTTAATGCATATTAAGGAAACTTTGCAATTCTCCTTGAAGACTTGAACCATTGCTTTGGGCACTTTAAAATAATCTAAACAGTCTTCCACTTATAAATTCTCTACTTCATATCTGAACAATCGATATATATTTTTAATTTATGTAATTCAGTCCATAAAACTAATGTTTATTTTTATATCTTTTTGTAGCTAGTTCTATATATGTGTTTCAGCTATAACACCGAGTCTTAAAACAAAATAAAAAACAGAAAAAAAAATGAAAACATAGAAATGAAGAAACGCTACCTATCTCATAATTGACCTCATCGGTTTCACCTGAGTAATATATCTTATTTAATGATATCTTTCTTGTTAACATTAATTATAGGATTATGCCAACTGAAGAATCTCGAAGAGTTAGATCTTTCATATAACAGTTTCGCTGGAAATCTTCCACCTTGTATGGGAGATCTTTCTTCTCTGAAGCTAATCGACTTGTCATCTAATCAATTTGAAGTAAAATTTCCCTCCTCTATTTTTGAGAGACTCGTGTCCCTAAGGTACCTTTCCCTATCTGGTAACCAGCTTGAGGGGACTCTATCAACAAGGGCATTTTTTAATCATTCTAATCTTGAAGTTCTGGGGCTCTCAACAATGGCATTGAACTTTAGAGTCAAAGCTGTGAATCTATCTTTTCAGCTTCAGGTTCTTGAACTCGCTAATTGCACTCTTGATGTTGAGCCCACTTTCTTGTATTCTCAGTATAAATTACGAGTGTTGGACCTCTCTAATACTGGCTCCAAGGGTCCTATTTCAGCTGTGTGGTTGTTGTTAGAAAACAATACGAACTTGATCAAATTAAATTTGCACAAAAACCTATTCACGGGGTCTCTTCAACCTCCGTTTGTAACTCATGAAAAACTCTCAGTATTAGATGTATCTGACAACTATCTTAGCGGAGAATTACCGGGCAACATTACCGCTAAGCTTCCAAATTTAGTGTCCCTCAGCCTATCAAAAAACTATTTTCAAGGCCCTCTTCCTCTCATCCCTACACGCAATCTCCAACATCTAGATTTATCTAGTAACAATCTCACTGATGATATACATAATAGTTTTTTGAGGATTCAGTCTTCAATCCCCTTTTTTATGGATCTATCAAATAATAACTTCTACGGATCTTTCACTAACAACTTGAATTTTACTCAATATTCAACATTATTGGTAAATGATAATAACATAAGTGGAGAGATTCCTTTTAGCATTTGCAATACCAGTTTTGCTGTGTTGGACATCAGTAACAATGAACTAAATGGTGTTTTACCTAATTGCATTGGAAGAGCTGATATTTGGGCGTTAAAGTTGAGTGGAAATCATTTAGAGGGATCATTACCGTTGTTGGAGATGTCTAATAGGTGGTTGCTTGACCTTTCAGATAACAAGCTTTCTGGATCAATTCCTCCTTGGTCTAATAACACAACCATAGAAATTATAAATGTGAGCCAAAACAACCTAACTGGAAACTTTCCGATAACATGGCTGAATATTTCTGATATATATGCCATTGACATTGGGGAAAATAATTTATCTGGAGAGCTTCCAATTGGTATGAAATCCAATCTTAGTATGCTCCTAGCAAGAAAAAATATGCTTGGAGGACATATACCACAAGAAATATGTCAATTCAAATATTTACGCATACTAGATCTGTCCCACAACAATCTTTCTGGAGAAATACCATCGTGCATTATAGATATGGGATCAACAGCCGATGATTTCTCAATTAGTGAAAACACAAGATATGACTATGGTCAAGAAGGGGGGGACCTCAACTTCAGTGATGCCAATTTTCTCTTACACGTTAGATATTATGTCGGCGTGGATGGCGTAAAATTATCAAACTTTGGATTGGAACTTATGTTGAAAGGAAGGTTAGATTTATATTTGGATGGTATTTTACAAATGCAGTGTATAATTGATCTGTCTTCGAACGGACTAGTAGGCAACATTCCCGAAGATATCGGTCAAATGAATTGGTTAATAACACTGAACTTGTCGAACAACCATTTAAGCGGTGCAATACCAAATTCCATATCCAATTTGCACCAATTAGAAAATTTGGACCTCTCCCATAACTCTTTGACGGGAGAAATACCGAGGGAAATGACTAAACTAAACTTCCTAACATCCTTCTCTGTGGCATATAACGACTTATCCGGTCCTACATTAGGTGTAGAAGCACAGTTTAGTACATTTGATAATAGCAGCTATGAAGGCAACCCGAATCTTTGTGGGCCTCCCCTGCCAAAAAGTTGTGTCCCTACTCTTGGCATAACACAGCTTTCCCCTAATGGAATGAATGACAACCAAAGGTATGACGGCACTGATTTTCTCATATTGTTCGGTTCTTTCTCCCTTTTCTTTGTGGTCAGTTTTTGGTGTTTCATGGTTGTTCTTTATTTCAAGAGAAATTGGCGTTATGCTTTGTTTACTTTGGTGGACCAGTATGGTGATATGATATATGTGAAGGTTGTTCTTTCGACTAGAAAGATTGGAGCTGCTCTAACTCGGAGGGGGAGTGTTGAGAATACACTCAGCAGCTAAAGATTTAGGAATAAAAAATATATTCTACGGATTGGTATCCACTCAAAGAAGAAAAGAACTCAGTAGCTATCAAAGGATCTGTATCCACTCAAAGAAGGGAAGAATAAAATTCAAGGAGGAAAGATATATATGTGCATCTGATGTAATTTACAATATATATAGAATGGTTTATTTTCTTCTAAAGTTAGAATAAGGATCATATGTTTAGCATGTATAATTGATTTGATGGGCTGTACCAAAAATATCTCTCTAGATTGATAAATAGGAGTACACAACTATGTAATAATTCAATTGACAAAGAAATAAAATTGGGTGGGAAGGGAGATTTCTTGGGAGTTTTGTGTTCTTAGTTATTTCTATTATTCTTAACGGGTAGTTGAAGGACCATTTGTTTTAGTTTTAATTTGGAAGGATATGTTTCATTTTTTGTTTTCTGAATAAGTACTTAATATTTATCTATGATGTATTGCATATTTTTTTTTTATGAATACATTTCTTACAAATTTCTCGAGTGCTCTATAATTGTCATTATTCGTAAACTAAGACCATTATACTTGAAAAGATATCTTGACTAGTCAAATTAAAGATAGAAGGAAATATTTTATACAGAACAATAAAAGAACGTTGGTCTTGGTCTCCCTTTCAAGGATTATTAATTACTTGTTCTAAGAAATTAAACAAAATAGATACTATCTACATTAAATAATGCCTTTCCATATGTTATGTAATTTGAGGCGACCTTTTGATATTAATTCGGTCCTAATTAATGAAACCAAACAAAAAAAATGTATTTGAAACAGCAAATAATATATGTTTGAATACCACCCAAATTAATTTACCACCCAAATTATATCCCTAAAAGATTATAATTAAATGAAGTGTTGAGCTTCTCCTGCGGCGCCATCTACTCATCAACTCATGAGTCATCACAAATTAATTAATTAATTAATCAATTAATTAACTTTAGATCTTCTTCCCCGTTAATGGATCGCTCCAATTGGTGGTGGGGAGGCCGGAGAGCAGCTACCACAACATCAGCGAAGGCCTTAATTATGTAGTGATGCATGCTCCGGTGGTTCAGCTCGAGATAACAAAACAATAGCTCTTCTAACCAGTCCCAATCCACAGCTTGAAATCGATGGGCCTTCGCATAGTGATGCAGCATCTCCTGCATGGACTGCTTGAAATCCAGTACGGGTCATCAGAATCCGTGCTCACCGCAATGCCATCCCCTGGAATATTAATCAGTGGCGCTGGTGCATCAATTGATGATGACGATGTGCCATCTAATTCATGGGCCGAGGAACTGGATGACACGGCCACTATCTGAGTGGAACTGAAAACATAATTAAATAAGCCAATTCAGTTGTTAAATAAGCCAATTCAGTTGTTAACCAAATTGTCAAGCTGTGGAAATGAAAAAATAAATAAATAAAGATTGGAGCGCTGTCATTATATCCAGTCCATACTTCGAACCGCAAGTTTTGCCCCCGACATTTTTGTGCCTCTAACCCACACACTCTTTCCCTTTATCTCTCTTCTTTTCCAAAGATTTCTACCAATAAAAAATTCTCATGGTAGAAGACCAATTAATGCAAAATTAATTTTCAACTTAATAATTTTTTCATCTCAATTATTCCAGATATTTTTTTAGTTTCGCTTTGTTATGCTTCCTGTCAATAGGACTAATTTTATTTTTATTTTGAATATAAATAGGACGAATAGGACGAATGTTATTTTTATTTAGATATTTTTTATTTTTTTCCAAAGATTGACTAATAGGACGAATGTTATTTTTATTGTTTCTTCAAAATATTATGTTAGTGGAATAGCACTAATTTTATTCTATTTTGAAAAGAAAAAAGTGTTTGATTGCATCTAATTAAATAAGAATAATTTCATTGTTATTATTGGGTGGTATTTTATTGTTTTGTAGTTGAAATACGATAAACTGTCACAGATAGTTAAATAAATGATGTGATCTAAATTACATACCATAAATTAAATAATCTAAATATATAAATATAGGAAAAACAGTCATAAAATTAGCTTTTAGTAAAAGTAATTCCAGCACTCACTTTTAGTATAGCGCTCTGGAAAGTATAACTTATAATAGAAATTAATTAAATAAATCAAATCGATATTTTTGAATGAAGATTGGGAACGAGTGAAAGATATAAAATAGTTAAAAATCCTCAAAATCGGGTGGAAGGGAAGGTCGGATGGCCGCAAGACTTGTCAAATCGGGTGGAAGGGAAGTGAATGGATGTGAGTAAATTGGATTTAATTGAGATGTGCCAATTAATGGACAGAATCGAAGCCTATGGATTTTTCTTCTTATACTTTTCATTTATATAAAATCCCGATTTGACAATTCCAGTCTTATCCAAATTAAGATCGGATTAATAGCCTGTTTAAGCTAGGTTATAATACCAGTATTAGTAATCTTTTTAATTACTTGCCTGACATAGTGATATGTGAACACCTAGTATGAGTTAAGGCTGGATTAATAGCCTCAAGCAGGTTAGGCACACTTGTGGGAAGTTTTTGCATATATGCCCAAGAAAACTTTTCATTTGCTCCTAATGTGTAATCAGTAATGACTATCATACCAACTACTATTTTTTCAAGGCAGTTTTGAGAAATGAACCCTAGCTTGTAAGTAACCATAATGCATAAAACAGTATTAGCACAAATAATATTTCTCGTTTTGCAAAGAAACTGTCATAAATTCAGAATTTTATCTTAGTTCTCAGGACTAGGTAAATATTATAAGGTAACAAAAGGATATAATAATGAAATATTCCTGCACAGCTCGTTCATAAAGTTTCTCAATCTCAGCAAATGCAGAAATGCTTCAGCACTAGTCATTAAGATAAAGGAGAAGTTATATCAGAGTGGAACTGAGAAGTTATATCAGTTGTCTTCCAGTTCAGTCCGGATTTCCTGTGCCAATTCAGTTGTTAACCAAATTGTCAAGCTGTGGAAATGAAAAAAAAAAACAAGAAATAAAGATTTGAGCGCTGTCATTATATGCAGTCCATACTTTGAACCGGAAGTTTTGCCCCCGACATTTTTGTGCCTCTAACCCACACACTCTTTCGCTTTAATTATCTCTCTTCTTTTTCCAAAGATTTCTACCAATAAAAAATTCTCATGGTAGAAGACCAATTAATGCAAAATTAATTTTCATCTCAATTATTCTGGATAATTTTTTACTTTCGCTTTGTTCTGCTTCATGTCAAGGTAAATTAGGAGAGTGGATGAAAAGATGAATGATATGACATTTGCTAAAAGATTAGATTTCATTTATTTTTGCTATACGTAATTCAATTGAACACAAAACAACAGAGAAATGCAGTCCACTAGGAATGATGAACACAAAACAACAGAGAAATTCGTCCTTTAAGGTATGATTGGAAATGAACCACGCCAATTTAGAAGAAAAAAAAGGGATTCCAAATGTTAGTATTGTTATCATTGAACTTATTACTAGGAATGATGCATGTGACTGCAATCCTACCATGCATTTTTACAACCTTATGTAAACAAATTGAATTTAAAAAATAGTCTAAAATAATATTATTTATGTTAATATATGCAAATAACATTTGAATAACATTATTTATGTTAATATATGCAAATATTATTACCGGTTCATCTATACGAAAAGTGATCATTTGAATAACATTAGAAGAATGTTAATTTTATATTATATAAATATTATTTTTAATTATATGATTCAGAATATGACTAATAGGACGAATGTTATTTTTGTTGTTTCTTCAAAATATTATGTTAGTGGAATAGCACTAATTTTATCCTATTTTGAAAAGAAAAAAGTGTTTGATTGCATCTAATTAAATAAGAATAATTTCATTGTTATTATTGGGTGGTATTTTATGGTTTTGTAGTTGAAATACGATAAACTGTCACAGATAGTTAAATAAATGATGTGATCTAAATTACATACCACAAATTAAGTAATCTAAATATATAAATATAGGGAAAAAGTCATAAAATTAGCTTTTAGTAAAAGTAATTCCAGCACTCACTTTTAGTATAACGCTCTGGAAAGTATAACTTATAATAGAAATTAATTAAATAAATCAAATCGATATTTTTGAATGAAGATTGGGAACGAGTGAAAGATATAAAATAGATAAAAATCCTCAAAATCGGGTGGAAGGGAAGTGAATGGATGTGAGTAAATTGGATTTAATTGAGATGTGCCAATTAATGGACAAAATCGAAGCCTATGGATTTTTCTTCTTATACTTTTCATTTATATAAAATGAGTAGAACTAGGGTGTGATGTGCTCACCAAACTCTTTGGTGAGCACAACTCTACATAAACTATCGGATTCACTTCAAACGAGATTAATCTAACCGTTGAAACCGATGTACTTTACGAGTGATGGGCGTACATGCAAAATTTTGAATTTTTTGAATTCATTTAGTCTCAAGTCAAGTGGTCAAAATTAAGAATTTTTTGAATGCATTAAAACAACTTCATTTTGGATCATTCATTTTTCATCAATTTTGACCACTTGACTTGAGACTAAATGAATTCAAAAAATTCAAAATTTTGCATGTACATGCATCACTCGTAAAGTACATCGGTTTCAACGGTTGGATTAATCTCGTTTGAAGTGAATCCGATAGTTTATGTAGAGTTGTGCTCACCAAAGAGTTTGGTGAGCACATCATACCCTAGTTCTACTCATATAAAATCCCTATTTGACAATTCCAGTCTTATCCAAATTAAGATCGGATGGCCGCGAGACTTGTCAAATAAAAATATTCATCAAGTTTTTACTGTGATCTAAAATTTTATATATTTTGTATTTTTAAATGAAGTATAAGAATTATATATAATTTATTAATTAATGTGAACCATATATTAATATGATTCAAATTAACTTTAATTAATACGGTTCAAACTTTATGGAAGCTGATAATAGTACCCGCGCTACAGTACCCGCACCATAACTATCATAACTACCATAACTATTTTGGGGGACCGCAAAAACTTCAACACAAATTTTTTTCTAAAGTATTAATATATACAATAAAGTATTTATACCTATGCACAGAAGTATTTATACTTATGAGTTGAACAATTTTTATGTAAATAATTGTCTCTCCAACCAAATCTCCCAAACGTACCCGCACCATAAATATCTAGGTGGGACCAATCAAACTACATGAGGGACATACTATTTTGTATATTTATACCTCAAATAAAAAATATTCATCAAGTTTTTACTGTGATCCAAAATTTTATATATTTTGTACTATTAAATTGAAGTATACGAATTATATATAATTTATTAAGTAATGTGAAACATATATTAATATGATTCAAATTAACTTTCATTAATACGGTTCAAACTTTATGGACGGAAGTATACCTATGCACGGAAGTATTTATACTTTTGAGATGAACAATTTTTACGTAAATAAATGTCTTCCCAACCAAATCTCCCAAACAATTTTTACATATGACACTAGATGACGTCTGAAAGTATTAATATCAAATACTGCAAGTATTTATACCTCTGCACTGAAGTATTAATGATCATCAATTGAATCGAATCGAACTAACAGGAGAAGGAACACAGGTGCGAACCCAGATGGTCCGATGAGCTGTTCAAGCCGACCCATACGAGGAAGAAGACGGGGCAATTTATTTCCTCCAAGGCTGAAAAGGCACAGGTAATAGAACATAAGAATCGTTTTATAAAATTCATTCTTTGTTGTACATAACATTATTGTTATATTTTACAAAATTTGCAGGAAAATTATGAGAGAGCTATGGCTCAGAAGTATGGAGAGGACAGAAACATATGGCCCCCTTATGACGATGCCGTCTGGTACTCTTCGGTTGTTGATGATCAGAATGCTCACGGCAATAACTATGGCCTCGGTGCTCTAGGTAAAATAAACATTCCTTGAAATTTTAAATTTATTTTTAAATTTGTAAGATAATACTAATTGTCTTATTTTAATGTTCCACGTAAGACGAGGGCCATGGTTCGTGATGGTGGGTCTAGCAGTACTCCGTCACATTCTTCACAGTTATATTCTTCTGTGTCGGCGGCTCCACGCCTCAGATAAGAGGATATCGATGCGATATCTTCTCAGGTATTGTCATCTATCATGCCCCAGATCACCGGGTAGATCACCGAGCAGATCACCTTAGCTATCAGAGCTGCTCAGGTACGAAATTCGATTTTTCAGTATGTTTTAATTGTGAACCCTAAACCCTAAATCCCTAAATCCTAATTATCTAAACAACTGACACGTTTACTTTCTTATAACCTCAAAAGGAGTTTCGAGCTCGCACCATGCCTCGATGCCCGATGACGGCGATGATGGGGAGGAGCATTGGTCAGAAGTCGGCGGAGATGGTACTGCTTAGATGTTTAGATATTTACATGTTTAGATGGTACTATTACTGTTTAAATCGGACGATATTTAGATGGTACTGTTACTCGATTTTATGTTACAGTTTCTCGATGTTTATGTTTTCTCGTGATGGTATATTGTTTATGTTTAGATATTGTTTATTGTTTGTATGTTTATATTGTTGTTTATTTTTATGTTGTATGTATCGATCAATGTCTATGTTTATGTTGTATGCTGGTACGTGTGATACCAATTATTAAATGGGGGAAAAGTAAATAACAAAAAGAACCCATAAACCTGACAGAAGAGTATCAGCAACCGGTTATTTTGGTCTCTGATGCCTTTACATGACGTTAGCAAAAACCAACAGAGACAAAAAAATTGGTCGCTGAAAAGTCATCAGCGATGGGGATGACATCATTCAGCGACTGGTGACGTCATCGGGCGAGCATCAGCGACGATGCCTTTAGCGACTGGGGTATCAGCGACCGGTGTGAGGCATCAACGACAGGCACCTTAACTATTAGCGACCGGTCCACCGGTCGCTGAAGGTCTGACCTGCTGTAGTGTAAAAACTTCCTCCATCATACATACTTGATAGTTCTTTTTATCACGGCCTACTTGACAAATGTTCTTTTGTTTCTCATTTTTATCTCGATCACTAATTGACCCTCATCTCGCTAGGCCACGATAAGATGACCTACCTCGGTAGCTATTGTTCATCATTTTTGCCTAAAAAGTCACCTTCCCTTTCTCTCTTTCTCTTCTGTGAGTTGAGTGAGTTGTGAGAGAAAGGAGAGAGAAATATGGATATTTATAGAGTCTGAAACAGTAAAAAAAAAAAAAGGTTGAGGACCGGCCATTTAAAGGCCGATTGAGAAAAAAATAGACCGACCATTAAATGGTCGGTTTGGACATTTAAAAAAAAAACCCAACAAAGCTGGGTATAATTAATATTTTGTAATTAATTATGAGTTATAAAAAAAGAAGGTTAGATTTCTATTTGGAAGATATTTACAAATGCAGTGTATAATATTAGAAATGTCCTACATGTCATAATATTTTGGACCATAATTAATAGTTAATTAATGAAGTTATTTATGGATTAAACCATATTGGGGTGTATAATTATGGGATGCATAATTAAAATGGGTCCAGAATATTTCTTCACTCTCTGGAAAGGTGTCTCTGAAAAGTGTGAGTGAACTGGAGCAACTGAAGAGGTGTGTTTGGTTATAAATATATGCAGCAATTCAGATTTTCAGTTGATCTATTATTATTATTAGAAAAGTGAGGCTATGGTACTTTGCAATGCGCGGATCATTCCGTGCATTGGATTCATATTTCCATCTTCAAAGTCCATATAGTCGATCCGAACTGCTCAACATTATTATCATATGAAAATATACTTTGAGATCAAATTTTATATTTTTTTGGATTTTTTTTACTATTTTTTTTGGTAGGTAGAAAATCACTACTTTTGAATGGTTCATAATTTTTAGATCAAGTGATTTTCTAATTGTCTCAACATAGGGAATTGATGCTGTCATCGTAGGGAATGGAGCTATATGGAGACTATTATGTGGCTATAAAGTATAGTCAGATTAGGATGGGAAACACTCCATCACACTTTTGGTAGATGAATTGCGTGAGGAATACTCTGGTTTTCTCGTCTTCTCTCACTAGTGGAAAAACTGGAATCAGGATCGGCCTAATAGTATCGGTTATATAAAACAACCGATTCTAATATCTATCTGGATCGGTTTTTTTAAGAAAACCGATCCTAAAAACTATTCAGATCGGATTTTATGGTTAACCGATCCTAATTTATGAACAATTAGAATCGGTTTTTTATTAGAACCGATCCTGATACTATCAGGATATATCGGTTTTTACAAACAACCGATCCTAATGGAACACATATTAGGATCAGTTATTTCTTAAAAACCGATCCTGATAGTATCAGGATCGGTTCTAACAAACAACCGATTCTAATTCCTTTTTTTTTAATGTTGGTTCTGAAAAAAAAAAAAGTATCAGGATCGGTTCTGTAAACAAAACCGATCCTGATACTTTTTTTTTTCAAAACCAATATTAAAAAAAAAAATAGTATCAGGATCGGTTCTGTTGAAAAAACCGATCTTGATACTTTTTTTTTTTCAGAACCAAAATAAAAAATAAAAAAAAAGAAGTATCAGGATCGGTTCTGTGGACAGAACCGATCCTGATACTTTTTTTTTTTTTTTTCAGAACCAAAATTTAAAAAAAAAAAAAAAAGTATCAGGATCGGTTCTGTCCACAGAACCGATCCTGATACTTTTTTTTTTTTTTTCAGAACCAACATTAAAAAAAAAAAAAAAAGTATCAGGATCGGTTTTGGTCAAAAGAACCGATCCTAATACTTTTTTTTTTTTTCAGAACCAACATTAAAAAAAAAAAAGTATCAGGATCGGTTTTTTCAACACAACCGATCCTGATTTTTTTTTTCTTTCAGAAACAACTTAAAAAAAGGTATCAGGATCGGTTTTTTTGAAATAACCGATCCTAATGCTAATTTGACGCTAGGGTTTAATTCTGTTTCGCGCCTTTGTACTTACAAAAACAATCAGGATCGGTTATTTCGAAATAACCGATCCTGATAACTCCTGCTTAGTTCTTATTTTAATTTTGCGCCTCTCATTTTCAACTTAGCGTCTTTCTCTCTCTCTGTGTCTCCGTCTCTCCCTCTCAAATCCTCAGACCTCCGTGTCTCTCCTCTCTGTCTCCGTCTCGTCTCTCCCTCTCCTCCGTGTCTCTCTCTCTCTGTCTCCGTCTCTCCCTCTCAAAGCCGAGCCTCTCGAACCTCTCGAACCTCCGTGTCAATTTTTAATTTTTTGTATTGTTTCAAAAATTAATTAATGGTGTTTGTATATTGTTTTTCAGTCTTGAGGACATCTCGCTCAAGTTACTTAATCATCCGGCCGATCAACTATCACGGTATTAGCTTTATCTAATTTTCTCATTATTATACTTTTAAAACACATTTTTTTTTGTATTTTCAATTTATTTATTTATCTTTTTTCATTTGAGCAAGGCTTTTTGAAACTATCTTTTTATTTATCTTAATTATCCGACCGATCAACTATCTTTTTTCATTTGTATTTTCAATTTTATTTTGCTATTGCACCAAATTTCTTCAACTATTGTACTTCTTTTTGTGTTTCATGAATTTTATTTTGTGTTCTTAATTGGTTTTGAGCTCCAATAAATCAATGGTAAATAAAAAAAAAAAATTTATGCTGGCCAGCAAATATATATGGAAGTTGGCCAAATAAAAAAAAAAAAAATTTTTAGATCCAATATAACATCAGGATCGGTTGTTTGAAACAACCGATCCTGATAGTATAACATCAGGATCGGTTGTTTCAAAAAAACTGATCCTGATTCTTTTTTTTTTTTCAGAACCAACATTAAAAAAAAAAAAAGGTATCAGGATCGGTTATTTCAAAACAACCGATCCTGATTTTTTTTTTTTTCAGAACCAACATTATTAAAAAAAAAAAAAAAAAAAAAAGTATCAGGATCGGTTTTTTCAACAAAACCGATCCTGATAGTAACTATCAGGGTCGGTTGTTTCAAACAAACTGATCCTGATAGTTACTATCAGGATCAGTTGTTTCAAACAACTGATCCTGATAGTTACTATCAGGATCAGTTGTTTCAAACAACCGATCCTGATAGTATAACATCAGGATCGATTGTTTGAAACAACCGACCCTGATAGTAACTATCAGGATCGGTTATTTAACCGATCCAGATTATTGTAAGTATCAGTATCGCCTCCATCAGGATCGGTTGCATTCCGATACTAATATGCATATATAACCGATCCTGATTCCATATTTTCCACTAGTGTCTGTAAGATATTGTGGACAGTTAATCGTAGTACTACGTGGAGTATTTTCTTAAATTTTATTCAGATAGTGTGGAAAATATATTGAAAAATTGTATTAAAAAAAAATTCAAGATCATTGTAGAACAGATCGAAGTATTATGCATTCTTGTAAAATCATTACATTCACCGAAAACAAAATTTACGGATTTATGAAAAAAAAAAACCTCAATCCTTAGAAGAGGAAATGGAAATTACCCCCCTGTAAATAATGTAGATGGGGTGGGTTAGTAGAAGGATTCTCTCTCCTCTCTGAATTTTTTTCAGATTTTCTATGATTTTTGTTCAATTTTTCCTTTCGAATCTTTTTGTGATACGGACTTTATTACCTAACATTCAGCAGGTAGATAACAATAAGTCCTTGGCTCTAAAATAATTTATATGAGATTTGCGCAGGTAGATAACATGAAATCCGAAGCATTCCGTAAAGTAACTCAAATTTTGAGTTTGATTCCGGACTGCCCGATTTTCTCTAGAACAAATATTAAAGTGCCTGTACATTCTACATCGGATTGAATTGGACAATCCGGATCTAAACTCAAAATTTGAGTTACTTTAGGGGATCCAGGCTCCTTTTCATGTGAGCGTGGTCGGCATGCACTAGTAGGCGCTGTGTGACACAATCGGACGAGTTCGGATCCTCAAAATATACAGATTAATAGAAAAAGTATAATTAATAATATAAATTAAACAAATTATATCAATTTTTTTAATGAAGATTGGGAACGAGTGAATGATATAATTAAAACAAATTAAATATACTGTAATTAAATTAAATCGGGTGGAATAGAAATGCCATAAATTATAATTAATGGACAAAAGCGAAAGCTTAATTATTGAAATTCTCAAACTTTTCATTTACGTGCCATTAGGGGAGGAAGATATGGTATATATTTTACCAACAACCCCTGTTTAATTAGTTAGTCCTTTTATTGTTATGACGTCAATTAGAAGACCTTTCAACTCCTTCGTCCACCCAATTGCACCACCATTAATTTATTTCTAGCAATTATTTAAGATTATCTTCATCCTCCTATATATAAATGAGACCACATACTCTATTGAAGCCATCAATATTCACACAACACAGATCAAGCAATGAAGTTATTATTGGCAGTAGCCCTTCTGGTTCTGGTTTTGGTTCCATTACAGTGGGAGAATGCATGTGTGAGCGGGTCAGACTCAGACTCAGACTCAGACTCAGTGCATTGCAGGGAAGAGGAGAGGTTGGCTCTTCTACACATCAAAGCTTCAATTCACTTTCCTATTCACTCTTTAGATGGCAAGTGGGAAGGCAAGGAGTGCTGCAGATGGGAAAGAGTCACCTGCCATCCAATCACCAGCCACGTTACTAAACTTCACCTCGGTTTATCCTTTGATGACCCGGTCGATTATTGGTGGGGTCATTTACTAAATGCGAGTATGTTCTTGCCTCTCCGTCAACTACGATCTCTGTCATTATCTCGACTTCGCATATACAATTGTACTGGTATGTATCTTCACGTTTCTTTCTTCTTTAAGCATTTTGCTGATTAATTAACAATGACATTACAAGTACTAATTAACGTACTTCTCATTTTGCTTTACCATTTGTTTTGGGTACGGGTACTTAACATATCTGCTTAATTTGTGAAGACTATAAAACTTCTTAACTGTAATTGCTCAAATTTTAAAACAACTTACTTAGGAGTGTCAATGGGTACGGTACGGGTCGGGTGGAGGCATTTTTATACTCTAACCATTAAAATTGATTTTACTCATACCCATTAAAATTTGACCTTACTCTACCCTACCCTTACCCATTAATATTATCGGATAACAAAACAGTAGCAGATGAATAATGGATAATACTAATATAATAATTAGTTTTATTAAATATAAAAACTCATTCATTTCACACATATATAATTACATTCAAAAAAAATAAAAATAAATGTGCAATTAATTCCAACTAAATTGTTTTTTATAAAGTAAGAAAATTCAAAAAACATGAATACATATTTAAGTGGGTTGGAAATTGAATTGAATATATATTTAGATTTTATAATTACCTTAACGGATATGAAATAGTAATTACCCATTACCTATTTGGTTAACGAAAAAAATTATTATCTATACCCATACCCAATAAGCTAACGAAAAAAAAAATCTTATCCATAACCACCTTAACGAATACGATACCGGTCAGATAAACGGCTAAAAAGATACCATTGACACCCCTAAACTTACTTATTGATGATATCTAACATGATTTCCAGTGAAAGGTCATAATAAATGAATTTGTAGTAAATCAAGGCACCAAGCCTTTACTATAAATTACTTGCACTTTCCAATTGTATTTCATAGATGCGAATTTTCTTGTAGAACAAGTGCAATACAAAAAAAAAAAAAAAAAAAAAAAACTAAAACAACCTCCAAAATGTATATTTACCTTAGTTTATTAGAATAACAACTGGTCAATTTCAGGTTTATTCGTGTTAAGAAAAGAAGAAAGAAATAAACAAATCCTAATGCAATTTCTCCTTTGTTCTTTTTTAGGACTTGAATCATGGTCCAATTTCACCAAGTTGGAGATTTTAGACCTTTCTTTCAACTATCTGGACGGAAGCAATATCATATATGATTTAGCGAGTGTTCCATCACTTCGTACACTCGATCTGAGTTGGAATCAAATAAACAACAGCAACGGTAACAAAATTATGTTAATTAATGTTTATTTATTTAATTTATTTATTAAGAAAGGTTCTCCATGTATTCATGATCCATCTTTTGTATTGAACGACATATGCTTAATTTATCAAATACCAAAATAATACGAAAAATCGTTAATATGTTGTTAATTAATTGTCCTTATTAATTAACAACATATTTTATATTCCTTTAAATTTTTAGAATGTTTAATAATATTATTACTAATATTAATACTAAATAAAAAACTTAACTATGTTAAAACTTAATTTAATTTAATTTAATTTAAATGTGTTAATCCTAATTAACTATGATTGGGACTTTTAATTTTTTTTTATCATTTATTTAAAAATCTAAATCCAAGGTCAATTCTAATTTAAATTCATTGGCCCAGGTTATTAAAACAATTTGCATGCGTATATGATTTTCGGATTGGGCCCCATTTCAATTTTCCAAATTTCATAACCGACGACTCCATATTTTAATTATCCCATTTCTTACAATTCAGCCCCTCTAATAAGAAAATTACTACACGTCAAGAATTTACAACTACACCCCTTAATCTTATACAAATTACATTTGGGTCCCTATAAGTACCAGAATCGTAACAGAGTCAGAAAACACACTGGTACCGACATAGTACCAGTCAAGCAAAACAGCACAAGCAAACAAGACAGCCACCAAGGCCGTATCAGAACAGAGACAACACAAGCCAGCACACACAACCAAAAAGGCTAGTACTGGTATCGTTCCAGTCAGCCAAAACAGAAGGCAAAACAGGGCAACAAACAGCAAGGCAGCACAGCACAGGAACCAGCAAAGACTGGTACGGACAGTGTACCAGTCACGCAAAACAAGAGGCAAAAATCAAAGCAACAGGCAGCAAGCAACACAACACCAAAAACCAGCAAAACATGGCACAGCCACACACAATTAACCCAAGGCACCGGGAAAAAGAGAGACCAGTATAGCAAGGGTGCATAAAACCATGTCAACAATCGCAACCCAGAAAATCCCCAATTCATCCCGCGATTAAGTCTGGAAAATCAACAACCCGCACTCAATCAATCAATATTCCCAAAATTCATCATCGCTGAGAAATTCAACAACTCGTGCGAGACTTTCAATGATTCAAAATATACGACAATTTCTCTTCAAGCACAAATCAACAATTAAAAAGGGCTCGAGTATTTACCCGAATGGAGACAAATCAGAGAGAGATAGAGGTATTCAACCTGATATGTATCGTGACAGAGGCAAAATAGTCAAGGCGTCAGACGTTCTCTGACGGCCGTACCGTCCAAGTCATCGCGCCACGAGGGCGATGCGACAGCGGTAGGTCGAGTGGCGACTTTCGTACCCAAGAGAGAGAGGCGGGACCTTCCGTTTCCTTCTCCAAGAAGGAAGCGAGGGAGGTGGTAGGGCCGGCGTAACATAGAGGGAGCAAGAAGGCGCACCTCTAAGGGAGAGCGAGAAGGGAGAAGGAGAGGGAACAAAAAAGGGAAGGGCCCCCTTGAGATTCGTGCTGAGTTTAAATGAACGGTCGAAAAAGATTTCATAGTTTTTATGAATTTGATTATTTTGATATTAATTGGGTTTAATCCAACAAATCCAAAGGAATTTATGTTTTAATTTGCTTGTCCGAATTTTCGGATGTTCAAAACCTAACGTACGATTCCATTTATATTTTCATTGGAATTTAATTAATAATTTCCTTCACATTTGCATTCTTATTTAGAAATTTTTATTTGTGAAATTAAATCTAGAATTTGTTTAAAATTACTAACTAGTTTCTTAACTAATTTATATAACTAATTTATTCAATTTAAAATTATTTAGTTGTAAAAATCTTAATTCTTAGACTTAATTAATTAATTCGATTTAGCAAAATTTAGTAGGATAAAATGTACAAGTCATTCGAATCAACGGAAATGGGCATTTAGAAATTAGTACAAATTTTTTTATTATTCATTGTTTTTAATTTAAAATTTTATTACCAATTTCTTATGAACTTCATCTAAATTTATAATAACATTGTTATTATTATAATTTCGTAATCATAATCGTGTCACTAAAATTCGTATTTTAAATTATACAACACTAGAATACCCTCGTACCCTTTTATGCATTTCGAATCTAACGTCTTGAATTAAATTTTTGAAGTTAAATCGATAAAATTAGAATTTTTATTTTAGTTTAAAATTGTTGTTATAATGTTTTAATGTGTTTGTTAATTAGCTAAAATTTTTAATTAGTCTAAATTTGTAATTTGCTAGTTAATAAATAACTTTAAAATTCCCGACTATAACAATATGGGTCGAATAAATGACTAAAAAGATACCATTGACACCCCTAAACTTACTTATTGATGATATCTAACATGATTCTAGGGAAAGGTCATAATAAATGAATTTGTAGTAAATTAAGGCACCAAGCCTTTACTATAAATTACTTGCACTTTCCAATTGTATTTCATAGATGTGAATTTTCTTATAGAACAAGTGCAATAAAAAAAAAAAACTAAAACAACCTCCAAAATGCTTATTTACCTTAGTTTATTAGAATAAATACCGGCCAATTTCAGGTTTATTCGTGTTAAGAAAAGAAGAAAGAAATAAACAAATCCTAATGCAATTTCTCCTTTGTTCTTTTTCAGGACTTGAAACATGGTCCAATTTGACCAAGTTGGAGATTTTAGATCTTTCTGACAACTACCTAGACAGAAGCATCATACATGATTTAGCAAGTGTTCCATCACTTCGTAAACTCTACCTCAATAATAATAATATAAACAACAACAATGGTAACAAATTCAATTAATTAATGATTTATTTAATGTGCTTCCTTCTTTAATTGATCAAGAAAGGTTCTCCATGTATTCATGATCCATCTTTTGTATTGAACGACATATACTTAATTTATCAAATACCGCATATTCTTTTGTCAGGGTTTGAATCTTGGTCCAATTTGACTAAGCTACAGATGCTAGACCTTTCATGGAACCAACTGCCGATGAGCATATTTTCCTCCTTGGCCAAAGTATCATCACTTCGAGTACTTTATCTGGATGATAATTATAATATGGGAGGCAATAGTAATGTCTCTCTCAAAGGTAACCTCGATCTCATATATGAACCGATATTTTATGACAACAACAAGTCTTCTTTAATTTATTTTCTTAAATCTGACCGATATTTAAATGGAGACAGAGATTATAAATTTGGAGGTGCTTAGTCTAAGCGGTTGTGGGCTTTCTGGGAGTTTTCTTGATTTGGGACATTGGTCTTCTCTAAAAGCCCTTTCGTTGACGCGCAATCAGCTAACTGACACTTTATCATTAGAAGGTAATTATAATGTTGTCAATAGGAAAGAAGTTATAATTTCTGCAGTATCTCTACACCGGTAGATCATAGATCTTAATTAGTCATTTACTAATGGTAGGGCTGCAATGAATAGTTAGATAAGGGCCCGGTTATATTTTTTACTTATCTTAATGCATATTAAGGAAACTTTGCAATTCTCCTTGAAGACTTGAACCATTGCTTTGGGCACTTTAAAATAATCTAAACAGTCTTCCACTTATAAATTCTCTACTTCATATCTGAACAATCGATATATATTTTTAATTTATGTAATTCAGTCCATAAAACTAATGTTTATTTTTATATATTTTTGTAGCTACTTCTATATATGTGTTTCAGCTATAACACCGAGTCTTAAGACAAAATAAAAAACAGAAAAAAAAAATGAAAACATAGAAATGAAGAAACGCTAGCTAGCTATCTCATAATTGACCTCATCGGTTTCACCTGAGTAATATATCTTATTTAATGATATCTTTCTTGTTAACATTAATTATAGGACTGTGCCGGCTGAAGAATCTCGAAGAGTTAGATCTTTCATATAACAGTTTCGCTGGGAATATTCCTTCTTGTATGGGGAATCTTTCTTCTCTTAAGCTACTCGACTTGTCATCTAATCAATTGCAAGTAAATTTTCCTTCATCCATTTTTGAGAGACTCGTGTCCCTAAGGTACCTTTCCCTATCTGGTAACCAGCTTGAGGGGACTCTATCAACAAGGGCATTTTTTAATCATTCTAATCTTGAAGTTCTGGGGCTCTCAACAATGGCATTGAACTTTAGAGTCAAAGCTGTGAATCTATCTTTTCAGCTTCAGGTTCTTGAACTCGCTAATTGCACTCTTGATGTTGAGCCCACTTTCTTGTATTCTCAGTATAAATTACGAGTGTTGGACCTCTCTAATACTGGCTCCAAGGGTCCTATTTCAGCTGTGTGGTTGTTGTTAGAAAACAATACAAACTTGATCAAATTAAATTTGGACAAAAACCTATTCACGGGGTCTCTTCAACCTCCATTTTTAACTCATGAAAAACTCTCAATATTAGATATATCTGACAACCATCTTAGCGGAGAATTACCGGGCAACATTATCACTAAGCTTCCAAATTTATTGTCCCTCAGCTTATCAAAAAACAATTTCCAAGGTCCTCTTCCTCTCATTCCTACACGCAATCTCCAAAATCTGGATTTATCTAGTAACAATTTCACTGAGGATATACATAATAGTTTTTCGAGGATTCAGCCTTCTTTTCCCATATTTATGGATCTATCACATAATAACTTCTATGGATCTTTCACTAACAACTTGAATTTTACTGGAGATTCAACATTATTGGTAAATGATAATAACATAAGTGGAGAGATTCCTTTTAGTATTTGCAATACCAGTTTCGAAGTGTTGGACATCAGTAACAATGAACTAAATGGTGTTTTACCTGATTGCATTGGAAGAGCTGATATTTGGGCGTTAAAGTTGAGTGGAAATCATTTAGAGGGATCATTACCGTTGTTGGAGATGTATCCTGGGCAAGAGCGTTGGTTGCTTGATCTTTCAGATAACAAGCTTTCTGGATCAATTCCTCCTTGGTCTAATGACACAACCATAGAAATTATAAATGTGAGCCAAAACAACCTAACTGGAAACTTTCCGATAACATGGCTGAATATTTCTGATATATATGCCATTGACATTGGGGAAAATAATTTATCAGGAGAGCTTCCAATTGGTATGAAATCCAATCTTAGTATGCTCATAGCAAGAAAAAATATGCTTGGAGGACATATACCAGAAGAAATATGTCAATTCAGATATTTACGCATACTAGATCTGTCCCACAACAATTTTTCTGGAGAAATACCATCATGCATTATAGATATGGGATCAACAGCCAGTGATTCCTCAATTAGTGAATACAAACCAGATGAATATATTCGAAGAGGGGGGGACCTGAACTTCAGTGATGCCAATTTTCTCTTACACGTTGAATATGATGTCTACAAGGATGGTGAAAAATTATCAATTTTTGGATTGGAACTTGTGTTAAAAGGAAGGTTAGATTTATATTTGGAAGATAATTTACAAATGCAGTGTATAATTGATCTGTCTTCGAACGGACTAGTAGGCAACATTCCTGAAGATATCGGTCGAATGAATTGGTTAATAACACTGAACTTGTCGAACAACCATTTAAGCGGTGCAATACCAAATTCCATATCCAATTTGCACCAATTAGAAAATTTGGACCTCTCTCATAACTCTTTGACGGGAGAAATACCGAGAGAAATGACAAAACTAACCTTACTAGAGACCTTCTCTGTGGCATATAATGATTTATCCGGTCCTACGTTAGGTTTAGAAGCACAATTTATTTCATTTGATAAGAGCAGCTATGAAGGCAACTCGAATCTTTGTGGGCCTCCCCTGCCAAAAAGTTGTGTCCCTACTCTTGGCATAACACAGCCTTCCCCTAATGAAATGAGTGACAACCAAAGGTATGACGGTACCGATTTTCTCATATTGTTCGGTTCTTTCTCCCTTTTCTTTGTGGTCAGTTTTTGGTGTTTCATGGTTGTTCTTTATTTCAAGAGAAATTGGCGTTATGCTTTGTTTACTTTGGTGGACCAGTATGGTGATATGATATATGTGAAGGTTGTTCTTTCGACTAGAAAGATTGGAGCTGCTCTAACTCGGAGGGGTAGTTGAAGGATCATTTGTTTTAGTTTTAATTTGGAAGGATATGTTTTATTTTATGTTTTCTGAATAAGTACTTAATATTTATCTATGATGTATTGTAAATTTTTATGAACTTTTTTTCATTGGCTTAAAAAAATATGTAAGACAACTTTTGCATATTTTTTTATGAATACATTTCTTACAAATTTCTCGAGTGCTATATAATTGTCATTATTCGTAAACTAACACCATTATGTGATATTATGTAAAGTAGGAAATATTATATGATTCTATACACAATTCTCTGTTGAACAATTAATAATCCCAACACTAAGACCCAAACTAAAAAAAAAAAAAACAGAAGACAAGCCTGATTTGACTGGAGTTTCCAATGGACAGCCCATATAAGGCCCAAAATTGAAAAGGAGGAAAACAAAATGAAAAGCTTGTTTGGTAATGAAGCATGCTACGATACTTGAAAAAATATCTTGACTAGTCAAATTAAAGATAGAAGGAAATATTTTATACAGAACAATAAAAGAACGTTGGTCTTGGTCTCCCTTTCAAGGATTATTAATTACTTCTTCTAAGAAATTAAACAAAATAGATACTATCTACATTAAATAATGCCTTTCCATATGTTATGTAATTTGAGGCGACCTTTTGATATTAATTCGATCCTAATTAATGAAACCAAACAAAAAAAAAAATATGCATTGCATACGACTATACGAGCATCACATGTTTTTCTTTGTTACAATTAGCATCCTACACATAATTAATTAATTTACCACCCAAATTATATCCCTAAAAGATTATAATTAAATGAAGTGTTGAGCTTCTCCTGCGGCGCCATCTACTCATCAACTCATGAGTCATCACAAATTAATTAATTAATTAATCAATTAATTAACTTGATCATCTTTCCCGTCAATGGATCGATCCAATTGACGGCGAGGGGACCGAGGAGCGGCTACCACCACATCAGCGAAGGCCTTAATTATGTAGTGATGCATGCTCCGGTGGTTCAACTCAAGATAACAAAACAATAGCTCTTCTAACCAGTCCCAATCCAATGCTTGAAATCGATGGGCCTTCGCATAGTGATGCAGCATCTCCTGCATGGACTGCTTGAAATCCCGGTACGGGTCCTCAGAATCCGTGCTCACCGCAATGCCGTCTCCTGGAATATTAATCAGTGGCGCTGGTGCATCACTTGATGATGACGACATGCCATCTAATTCCAGGGCCGAGGAGCTGGATGCTAGCACTGACAAATGATCACTTGATATTGAAATTGATGATGACGTGAATGGCGACACGGCCCCTACTTCTGAAGATTTAATCACTGGATGGTCAAGAGTTATCAAGCCCGAAGTGGAGGGAGACACGAAGAATCGGTGGTACGATGGTGGCACCGTGAGCTCCACCTCTTCCTCATCCTCCTCTTCCTCTTGCAGAGGGGCATTGCAATTGCAGTCCCATGCCGCCAAGGAGCCCGACGTAGAGGGAGACACGAAGAAGCGATCTGACGGTGGGACCATGACAGCAGTGTTGTTGTATTGTGCCGGCGCCTCTAGCATTTGATCATTATTTAAATTGCAATCAGAGAGACCTAGTGAGCGAAAACTATCAAAAATGGCGCCTTCCATTACTTGGGCGGAGGGGGGATCAGAGCGGAGATGCGCAAGTTTTCTTGGGAGATGTTTGAGGTGGTTGGATAGGTGGAGGTGGAAGGATGTATAGGCATAGCTTTGTTTCTTCTTCCCCATATAAAATTTATATTCCTTCTCTTCTCTTCTCTTCTCTCCTGTTAATTTGATTTATATTTGGTATCAGTAATGGAAGGGCTGCTTTAATTAATTAGTTTGGGCGCTTTTATTTCTCTCTTTTTATTTTATTTAGCTAATTAAGGCCTAAGCAGCAATTAAGGCAGTGGGCAAAGAGAGATTTGCATTTGCTTTGAGTTAATTTATTTATTAAATTTAAATTTAGTTGGGTTTTGTTGTCATAATTAATTAATGTCATGAGTAATTAAATTAAGTAGTAATTAATGGTGGGAGTGGGGGGAAGAAATGAATTAGAGATGAGTTTCCATATCTCGTATGCAACGGTAAAAAAGATTTTAATTTATTGAGCTTTGACTTGACTGATACATATCATATTATCATGCATGTTGCCTCTCTCTCAACTCTCAACTCTCAAGGTCAAACATATATATCCATTTAAATTAATTGGTTGCACAATTTATTTATTTATTTATTTAATTGTATTTTTATGGCTTGGAATTGGATACCGTTTGTCCGTCTATGTATCTTCTCATTCCTGTCAATTAATCAATTTAATTTGCTAATTACTAATTATGTTCTGTACCCCCAACAAATTCTAAATTTCTAATTGTAGTCGGTGTTCATCCTAATTGGTTCAAAGGAAAAAAAATTTGAGAAGAAAATACTTCCTCATCACTATCCACCTCATAAATCAAACCTAGATTCATCTTGAACACATATATGGTTGCCAGAAATAAATTAGTATGTATATATAAATATAATAAATATTCTTAAAATTAAAATAGAATGAAATTAACTTTTGAGTGGCTCCAAGATATACTTTCAGCTATAACATTCATTAATAAATATTGTACAGCCTCTTTTTTAATCTTAATGGAAAAGTCGGCAGCGATTGCTAACTGACCTTAAAAAAAACATTCATTAATAAAGCTTCAAATTTTGAGAGTTGAGAGATGGATAAAATGTAGGGGTGAAAACGGAGCAGATAGTGGTAAAATCATATTCATATTTTTTTTTTTAATTTTACAGATACGGATTGAATATTAGACGGATACAAATACGGATACGTATCGGATCAGATATTTATTAAAAAAATATATAAAAAATATTATTAAAAAATACTAAAATTCATAATATTCTTCTAAGTATAATGATGAATAACATAGTTTTTTCATAATATATATTAAACTATATGATATATGAGAAGGGATCAAATTACACATTTTTTTGTGACACACTTTGATACCTATCATTTTCAAAGTCCAAATAGTCGATCCAAACCGTTCAACATGATGGATATATTAAAATGTGCTTGGAGATCAAATTTTACATTTTTTTTGAATTTTTTTACTATTTATTAAGATGGTTACAAAATCGTTGTTTTCAGACCATTCAAAAACAACGATTTTGTAACTGTCACGTTAAGAAAATTTTATAATAAAATTTAAATCGTTTGTTAATTTAGAATGGTTAAAACGGAATCGAAATCTGATCAACGAGCGAGGAATGGGAAATTAAAACACGTTAAATGGGTTTATATTGAATTTTAGAATTATTCGGACCATTGATCCATCCTAGCACGAATCGCGAAGCACCCTATTTAATAAACCCTAACCCCCCCTCTCTTCTCCCTTGTGTGTGGCCTGCCAACGAGAAAGAAAGAGAAAGAAAGAGAAAGAGAGAGAGAGAGAGAAGAAAAGAGAGAGAGAGCTCCGAAATCCCATCGGATTGCGCCACCGTTCGAGAAATCGAGGTTGAAACCGAGAAGGCAGCTGTAGATCTCTCCTAGCCATTCTGTCGGTAATTTTTCTTTTCCCTTCTTCGTTTGAAAATCCGAGATTTCTCGAATCCGCGGTTTGTTCGTTTCAAACCCGAGATTAGAGTTAGAATTGATCGAACTCTAACTCCTTTGAGTTTCTCATCTCTCGTTTACCGATTTTCTCTGTGATTTCGTCTCCCAATTTGGATTTCCCAATTCTAGGGTTTTGATACCAAATCCCGAATTGAAACGCGGCATTGATTGATTAGGTTAGTCCGACCGACTAGACTTGTTCTCGGTGGGGTTACCGCTGGATCGGGAAAGGTTAGAACGTGTAATGGTTAAATTGAGGTTTCGACCAAATTAGGGTTACACCAACCGGCCAATCGAATTGATGCGTAAACCAGAATAGCGAACCAGTACCGGAATGAGACCTAATTGAGATGGTATACGTAATGTAGGTGTAGGCTCGGGTGAGCAAAGGTTTGCGAGGCATTCCGAGGCGCCGGATCGATAGTTACGCGGTACGCCTATTGCCAGCAGGTGCGGGATTCTTGGACTTGTTTGATAATTTAGATTCATGAATTAAACTGCTTCCAATTGTCATGTTGAACTGCTTGATTGATTGCATAATCGAATTGTTTGAATCATATGCATAACCGTATTAAATTAGAACTGATATGTACTGAAATCGCCTTATTGCGGGCCGCAACAACTTCCATTACGGGCCGCAATCAACAGCGTAGCTTAAAATATAGGCTGAATGCTCTCTGAATGCTTTGTTGCGGGCCGCAATGAATCCATTGCGGGCCGCAATGAATGTAGCAGAATAAAGGATAGTCTCTGAATACTTTGTTGCGGGCCGCAATGAATAGAGTAGAATTCAAAAACCCTCTGAATGCTTTGTTGCGGGCCGCAACCACATCCATTGCGGGCCGCAATGAGAGCCTGAAAAATGCCAACAGGAGCTGGAAATTGTCTGGTAACTAAGTTGTGAGCCGCAATAACCCCATTTTGGTCCATAATGAATATCACAGTTATATTTGCATGTTGAATGGTATATCGTTTGTTTGTGTGTTTTTGTTTTGGAACTACGGTCGAAAGTCCCCAACAATTTATGACTATCTAGGATGGTCGGTAATGTTTCGAAATCAACGCTGGGCGATGACTCGAAACCATGTGCGCATATGAGAGTAATTAATCACTGCTGGGCAGTGATTGATTCAGATCAGTCGATGCTGGGCAATGACTGATCGTGACGGAGACTTTGGGTGACTGTGAGGAAACGATGAAATGGTGTCATATCCAGTCTGGGACAGGAATGACAGTTTGGTTTGACGTGTTGCGAATGGACGATTCTGAGCTTATTGCATACGAATTTTTATCTGATTATGAACCAGACCTTAGTTAATGGTTAAGCCAAAGCACTGCGGATGGGTGTCAGATAAAGGGTCCAGCTGGTGGGCCATCTGTAGGGGTCAGTGACACTACAGATGTGGGTTGGAAAAGGGTCCAGCTCGGTGGAACATCCGTAGGCGCTACCAGTTGTAATAAAATGAGTTAAGCCAGAAACGTGTGTGTTTGAGATTCATCTTGGAAATTCCGTAATTTGTGTTTCATTTGGTAAATTGTTGTCGATCATATGTACTTGTTTTATTTATGAATATGCATCTGTATGAATTGCTTTTGTATGGTTTCATTTCTGAATATAGATTTTGATTGCAAGTCCAATAATCTAAACTGTGGCAAATTTCGCACTGAGAATTTATTCTCACCCCCACTCTTGGGTTATTTTACAGGATCTAGGGCGTCGGGATCTGGAGAGGCACGCGGGCTATAGACCCTTGGTAGTTGCCTATGTGTGGCCTAATCTACCCTTTTGTTGTATAGTTTAGGGTTAGGCCTGATGGTTAGTATCTGTACGAGATACTTTTGTTGTATGATATTTGACCAGACTGTATAACCTTATATATGGATTTATATATATATATGCATAGGGATGTGTTTGATATTAATGAATCGTACATATTCTGATTGAACGGTTAATTGCCTTGTAAACATACACGGCGTTGTATGTTTACGGCAGGGAACTGTTGCGACCCGTGGCTGCGGGGTGTGACAATTCTCTTTGGTGGTATCAGAGCTCAAGGTTTTAAGCCCTAACCGGACCGATAGGATATGTGAGTGGGGTACGTTACAATTGGGTCATTCCGATGAGCGACTGGTATATTACATGAATTGTGTACATATAAATTGAATAAAGATTTTATTGCAATTTAGAATCATGGACGGGCGTCGAGGCAGGGGACGAGGTAGGGGACGACCGCCTCGCACGAGAGCTGGTGGACGAGTTCAGGACATAGTGGTCGAACCCGCTACTAGCAGAGCTGAGACCGGACCGGCAGGGCCGGAAGGTCAAGGAGTTGAGCTTGGGCCTGGAGGTGTACAGGACCGAGATCGAGCTCTCGACGAGAGGTTGATAGCGGCGTACGAGAGAGGTCGCCAAGCAGAGAGACGTGACGCGGCACCTGAGGTCCAGAGAAATGCTCCCGAAGAATTTAGGAGGTTGTATGACTCCTTCCTGCGCCTCCATCCACCGCGTTTCGATGGCACGGGTGAGTTTGCGGTGGCAGAGGAATGGCTCGCGAGTATGACCGCGAAGCTGGTGCTATGTCGAGCGCCAGAAGAAGACATGGTAGAGCTGGCAGAACAGCAGTTGGAGGGTGATGCCAGATTTTGGTGGGATGGAGCCCGACGTAGTTTTGTCGGGGAGGAGGCAAGGATTCCGTGGGAATGGTTTGAGCAGCAGTTCACCCGACGGTTTCTGAGTAACTTGCAGCGAGAGGCGCTGCGAAGGAAATTCTTGGACTTAAGGCAGGATGGGAGATCAGTGGCAGAATACAACAAGGAATTCCTCGCCTTGTCAAGGTACGCAGTAGACGTACAGAATGATGTGGTGAGATACCACAGGCAGTATTTGGACGGGTTGGATGGGGGTATCTCGATGATTGTTGATACCCCGTTAGCTACTGAGCTTCAGGCGATGATGGACCACGCAGAGCAGGTAGAGCTGCACAGCAAAAGAAAGAGGACCCAGATGTCCGAGAGGAATGTCAAGCAGAAAGAGGATCAAAATAGACAAATCGCGAGGTCAAGTGGTGGACCGTCGACTGCTAGACCACCCCCTAGACAGATGGGGACACCGAGACCCCCTTTCAGGCAGATAGACGCACCGGGATTTAGGCCGGGGTTTGTTCCGACGTGGTGCCGTACCTGCAACCAGGAGCACTCTGAGATCCAATGTAGGCGTCGCAACAGTGCGTGTTTTACATGCGGCAGTATGGAACATTGGGCGAGAGAATGCCCGAATGCGGCACTGGAGTTTCAGGGGTACAGGGGATCTGGAGGACCTGCAGGATGCGGGCAGGGTGGACCACCATTCCGCAGTCGAGGCGTTCCCCAGATCGGCGGGGGCAGGATCGGAGGTCGAGTAGTGGTTCATGTGATTGAGGCACCGGGGTTGACATCCGATGCAGTAGGGATTCTGGAGGAGAGGGATGACATGAAACCATCTGGTTCTCGAGCGGATGTGATGACAGGTATACTTTCTATCTCAGGCTGTTGTGCGCACTGTTTGATTGATACCGGGTGTAGCCATTCCGTAGTGTCAAAGACGTGGGTAGAGAAATGTAACTGGCCAACCGAAACCTGTAACCAAGTCCTTAGTGTCCAAACCCCTTTCGGTTCGAATGACCGAGAAATTACCACATGCCGAAACCGAAAGGTCAGAGTTGATGGGAGGGATCTCGAGATAGACCTGTTGGTCATGGAGATCACCGGATATGATGTTTTATTAGGGATGGATTGGTTGACAAGACATGCGGCGACAATCGACTGCCCGCACCGCAGGGTCTGTTTTACAACTTCAAGAGGTAGTACGTCGTGCATGCTGAACTGTAGGAAGGTCGGGGGATTAATACCGTGTATTTCAGCGGTGGAAGTTAGGCATCTGATCGATTCAGGATGCAATGCGTATTTGGCAGCGATAGTGTATACTGCTACGGAAGTTCCTGAGATGAGTGAGATACCGGTGGTGGCGGAGTTTGCAGATGTGTTCCCGGATGAAATAATTGAACTACCACCCGTACGAGAAGTGGAATTCGGCATCGAATTGGTGCCAGGTACGACGCCAATTTCCAAGACTCCGTATCGGATGGCTCCTGCGGAGTTGAAGGAGCTTAAGGCACAGTTGGAAGAGATGCTGGAGAGCGGGTTCATCAGGCCAAGCACGTCTCCATGGGGTGCTCCCGTGCTGTTTGTGAAGAAGAAAGATGGTACCTTGCGATTATGTATCGACTACCGCGAACTGAATAAGGTGACTGTGAAGAATAAATACCCGATACCCCGAATCGATGATTTGTTTGATCAGCTGCAAGGGTCTTCGATCTATTCCAAAATAGACCTGAGAACGGGGTACCACCAATTGAGGATACGGCCGACTGACGTGGAAAAGACAGCTTTCCGAACACGCTATGGGCACTACGAATATCTGGTGATGCCGTTTGGGCTGACGAACGCACCCGCCGCGTTTATGGATCTTATGCACCGGGTGTTTCATGATCTGCTGGACTCGACAGTAGTGGTTTTCATTGATGACATCCTGGTGTACTCGCGATCACGAGAAGAGCATGAGATACACCTGCGGATAGTGTTGCAGAGGCTGAGAGAGCACAGGCTGTTCGCAAAATTCTCGAAATGTGAATTCTGGCTTGAGAAAGTGACCTTTCTCGGCCATGTGATATCAAGAGAAGGATTGGCGGTAGATTCCGAGAAAATTCGGGCAGTGACCGAATGGAAAAGACCAGAAACAGTTACAGAGATTCGCAGTTTTCTGGGGCTAGCAGGATACTACCGACGATTTGTGCTTGGATTCTCGCAGTTAGCGGCTCCTCTTACGAAGCTGTTGCAGAAGGGGGTGAAATTCGAGTGGGGTGCTGAACAAGACCAAAGTTTTCAGGAACTGAAGGATCGGCTGGTGTCTGCACCGGTTCTTGCCATGCCAATTATGGACGAAGAATACACCGTTTACACCGATGCATCCCGAACAGGTTTAGGATGCGTCTTGATGCAGAAGGAACATGTGATTGCATATGCCTCTCGACAGATTCGACCGCACGAGCAGAATTATCCGACCCATGATCTGGAGCTAGCTGCAGTAATCTTTGCTTTGAAAATTTGGCGGCATTACCTGTATGGAGTGAGGTGTCGTATTTTTACGGATCATAAAAGCTTGAAGTACATCTTTACGCAACGAGAGCTGAACTTGAGACAGAGGAGATGGCTGGAGTTGATGAAGGATTATGACCTGGACATTCAGTATCATGCGGGAAAAGCGAATGTGGTAGCAGATGCTCTAAGCAGGAAGAGTCAGGTAAATCTGGCATCGATTATCACCAGTGAGACGCATCTCCTCGAGGAAATGCAAAGGATGAATTTGTACGTCGGTGCATCCCATGAGTTCGCATTGGAGACATCGTCCCGCTTGATGGGAAATAGTACTAAGGCTGGCACGTCTGCTGTCGTGTCGGTTATCTTGGCTGCGGTCGAAATTCGACCGGAATTACACGAACATATTCGAACAGCACAACAGGAAGACTCAAAATGTCAGAAGTTCCGACAACATTATGAGTCGAATGCAGACTCGCCATTCCAACTTCGCGAAGACGGTATCCTATGGTTCCACAATCGCATATGTGTTCCGAATGACTCAGAACTGAAGAATTTGATTCTATCAGAAGCGCATGACTCGGGGTACACCATTCACCCTGGAGAAGTTAAGATGTATCAAGATTTGAAGCAACACTTCTGGTGGCCAAAGATGAAACGGAACGTGCAACATTACGTCGAGAAGTGCCAGGTGTGTCAACAAGTCAAGGCAGATAGACAGAAGAGGGCGGGATTACTAAGGCCCCTTGCGATACCCACCCGAAAATTTGAGTCGATTACCATGGATTTTGTGACTGGATTCCCAAGAACGGTCGGAAGATACGATGCCATCTGGGTGATTGTGGACAGGCTGACGAAGATTGCGCACTTCATTCCGCTTCGGATCGAGACCTCTGGAAGAGAGTTAGCGGATTTGTTCTTGAAGTATCAATTCAAATACCACGGCTACTCGCGCAACATTATCTCCGACCGAGACCCCCGATTTACCTCCTACTTTTGGGAAAGCTTTCAAGAAGCCATGGGTACGAAGTTGAGATTCAGTACCGCGCATCATCCTCAAACCGACGGTCAATCCGAACGAACCATACAAACATTAGAAGATATGCTGCGATCCTGTGCCCTGAGTTTCCGAGGATCTTGGATTGATCACTTGTACCTGGTGGAATTTGCATATAACAATAGTTACCATTCGAGTATCGGAATGTCACCACAGGAAGCTCTTACGGGACAGCAGTGTCGCACACCGCTGTGGTGGGGACCAACAGGTACATATTCACCTACCGGCCCTTCAGATGCTTGAGGAGGTCACGGAAAAGACGAAAGTCGTCCTGAGTCGGCTTAAATCAGCACAAGAGAGACAAAAGAAGTACGCAGATGTTCATCGACGGCCGTTGGAATTTCTGGAAGGAGACCATGTTTGGCTCCGAGTTTCACCCGTCAGGGGCGTACACCGGTTTGGCGTCTCAGGTAAATTGAGTCCCCGCTATATTGGGCCGTTTCAGATTACGCAGCGAGTGGGATCGGTGGCATATGAGCTCGCATTGCCACCAGCATTAGACCGGTTCATCCGGTGTTTCATGTGTCACAATTGCGCCGGTACGTGCGAGATACATCTCACTGCATTAATCACTCCAATCTGCATGTCCAAGAGGACTTGACATATCGAGAAGAGCCGATGCAAATACTGGACAGAAAAGAGCAGCGACTTCGGAGCAAGGTGATCAAACTTGTTCTGGTCAAGTGGGGACGCCATTCAGATAAGGAAGCAACATGGGAAGGTGAAGAAAGTATCCGCGAGAAGTACCCCGAACTATTCGACGATTCAGGTATGGAATTAAGTTCAGAGGACTGAACTTTATCTTAAGGGGGGGAGAAATGTCACGTTAAGAAAATTTTATAATAAAATTTAAATCGTTTGTTAATTAGAATGGTTAAAACGGAATCGAAATCTGATCAACGAGCGAGGAATGGGAAATTAAAACATGTTAAATGGGTTTATATTGAATTTTAGAATTATTCGGACCATTGATCCATCCTAGCACGAATCGCAAAGCACCCTATTTAATAAACCCTAACCCCCCTCTCTTCTCCCTTGTGGTGGCCTGCCAACGAGAAAGAAAGAGAAAGAAAGAGAAAGAGAGAGAGAGAGAAGAAAAGAGAGAGAGAGCTCCGAAATCCCGTCGGGATTGCGCCACCGTTCGAGAAATCGAGGTTGAAACCGAGAAGGCAGCCGTAGATCTCTCCTAGTCCATTCTGTCGGTAATTTCTCTTTTCCCTTCTTCGTCTGAAAATCTGAGATTTCTCGAATCCGCGGATTGTTCGTTTTAAACCCGAGATTCGTGTTAGAATTGATTGAACTCTAACTCCTTTGAGTTTCTCATCTCTCGTTTACCGATTTTCTCTGTGATTTCGTCTCCCAATTTGGATTTCCCAATTCTAGGGTTTTGATACCAAATCCCGATTTGAAACGCGGCATTGATTGATTACCGATTTGAAATGCGGCATTTGAAATTCTAGGGTTAGTCCGACCAACTAGACTTGTCCTCGGTAGGGTTACCGCTGGATCGGGAAAGGTTAGAACGTGTAATGGTTAAATTGAGGTTTCGACCAAATTAGGGTTACACCAACCGACCGATCGAATTGATGCGTAAACCAGAATAGCGAACCAGTACCGGAATGAGACCTAATTGAGATGGTATGCGTAATGTAGGTGTAGGCTCGGTTGAGCAAAGGTTTGCGAGGCATTCCGAGGCGCCGGATCGATAGTCACGCGGTACGCCTATTGCCAGCAGGTGCGGGATTCTTGGACTTGTTTGATAATTTATATTCATGAATTAAACTGCTTCCAATTGTCACTGTTGAACTGCTTGATTGATTGCATAATCGAATTGTTTGAATCATATGCATAACCGTATTAAATTAGAACTGATATGTACTGAAATCGCCTTATTGCGGGCCGCAACAACTTCCATTACGGGCCGCAATCAACAGCGTAGCTTAAAATATAGGCTGAATGCTCTCTGAATGCTTTGTTGCGGGCTGCAATGAATCCATTGCGGGCCGCAATGAATGTAGCAGAATAAATGATAGTCTCTGAATACTTTGTTGCGGGCCGCAATGAATTCATTGCGGGCCGCAATGAATAGAGTAGAATTCAAAAACCCTCTGAATGCTTTGTTGCGGGCCGCAACCACATCCATTGCGGGCTGCAATGAGAGCCTGAAAAATGCCAACAGGAGCTGGAAATTGTCTGGTAACTAAGTTGCGAGCCGCAATAACCCCATTTTGGTCCATAATGAATATCACAGTTATATTTGCATGTTGAATGGTATATCGTTTGTTTGTGTGCTTTTGTTTTGGAACTACGGTCGAAAGTCCCCAACAATTTATGACTATCTAGGATGGTCGGTAATGTTTCGAAATCAACGCTGGGCGATGACTCGAAACCATGTGCGCATATGAGTATAATTAATCACTGCTGGGCAGTGATTGATTAAGATCAGTCAATGCTGGGCAATGACTGATCGTGACGGAGACTTTGGGTGACTGTGAGGAAACGATGGAATGGTGTCATATCCAGTCTGGGACAGGAATGACAGTTTGGTTTGACGTGTTGTGAATGGACGATTCTGAGCTTATTGCATACGAATTTTTATCTGATTATGAACCAGACCTTAGTTAATGGTTAAGCCAAAGCACTGCGGATGGGTGTCAGATAAGGGGTCCAGCTGGTGGGCCATCTGTAGGGGGTCAGTGACACTACAGATGTGGGTTGGAAAAGGGTCCAGCTTGGTGGGACATCCGTAGGTGCTACCAGCTGTAATAAACTGAGTTAAGCCAGAAACGTGCGTGTTTGACATTCATCTTGGAAATTCCGTAACTTGTGTTTCATTTGGCAAATTGTTGTCGATCATATGCACTTGTTTTACTTATGAATATGCATCTGTCTGAACTGCTTTTGTATGGTTTCATTTCTGAAATAGATTTTGATTGCAAGTCCAATAATCTAAACTGTGGCAAATTTCGCACTGGGAATTTATTCTCACCCCCACTCTTGGGTTATTTTACAGGATCTGGGGCGTCGGGTTCCGGAGAGGCACGCGAGCTATAGACCCTTGGTAGTTGCCTCTGTGTGGCCTAATCTACCCTTTTGTTGTATAGTTTAGGGTTAGGCCTGATGGTTAGTATCTGTACGAGATACTTTTGTTGTATGATATTTGACCAGACTGTATAACCTTATATATGGATTTATATATATATGCATAGGGATGTGTTTGATATTAATGAATTGTACATATTCTGATTGAACGGTTAATTGCCTTGTAAACATACACGGCGTTGTATGTTTACGGCAGGGAACTGTTGCGACCCTGGCTGCGGGGTGTGACAGTTCTCTTTGGTGTATCAGAGCTCAAGGTTTTAAGCCCTAACCGGACCGATAGGATACGTGAGTGGGGTACGGTACACTTGGGTCGTTCCGATGAGCGACTGGTATAGTATATGAATTGTGTACATATAAATTGAATAAAGATTTTATTGCAAATTAGAATCAAGGACGGGCGTCGAGGCAGGGGACGAGGTAGGGGACGACGGCCTCGCACGAGAGCTGGTGGACGGGTTCAGGACATAATCGACGAGGTTGAGTACAGGGAATTCTCATAGGCGGCTGTATGCTGAAATACTCCAAATTAGAGGGTGCCCGAAATTCAAAAAAATGAAAACGAGCTGTCACACAGGGGCTTCTCATATGCGGCTGTATGCGGGGATACACCAAAATTCATAGTGAACAAAACTTAACAGCAAAAAGCAAAAGGGACTGAATACAGGGAATTCTCATAGGCGGCTGTATGCTGAAATACTCCAAATTACAGGGTGCCCGAAATTCAAAAAAATGAAAACGAGCTGTCACACATGGGCTTCTCATATGCGGCTGTATGCGGGGATACACCAAAATACATAGTGAACAAAAATTAACGGCAAAAAGAAAAAGGGACTGAATAAAGGGAATTCTCATAGGCGGCTGTATGCTGAAATACTCCAAATTACAGGGTGCCCGAAATTCAAAAAAATGAAAACGAGCTGTCACACAGGGGCTTCTCATATGCGGCTGTATGCGGGGATACACCAAAATGCATAGTGAACAAAAATTAACAGCAAAAAGAAAAAGGGACTGAATACAGGGAATTCTCATAGGCGGCTGTATGCTGAAATACTCCAAATTACAGGGTGCCCGAAATTCAAAAAAATGAAAACGAGCTGTCACACAGGGGCTTCTCATTTGCGGCTGTATGCGGGGATGCACCAAAATGCATAGTGAACAAAAATTAACAGCAAAAAGAAAAAGGGACTGAATACAGGGAATTCTCATAGGCGGCTGTATGCTGAAATACTCCAAATTACAGGGTGCCCGAAATTCAAAAAAATGAAAATGAGCTGTCACACAGGGGCTTCTCATATGCGGCTGTATGCGGGGATACACCAAAATGTATAGTGAACAAAAATTAACAGCAAAAACAAAAAGGGACTGAATACAGGGAATTCTCATAGGCGGCTGTATGCTGAAATACTCCAAATTACAGGGTGCCCGAAATTGAAATAAATAAAAACGAGCTGTCACACAGGGGCTTCTCATATGCGGCTGTATGCGGGGATACACCAAAATGCATAGTGAACAAAAATTAACAGCAAAAAGAAAAAAGGACTGAATACAGGGAATTCTCATAGGCGGCTGTATGCTGAAATACTCTAAATTACAGGGTGCCCGAAATTCAAAAAAATGAAAACGAGCTGTCACACAGGGGCTTCTCATATGCGGCTGTATGCGGGGATACACCAAAATGCATAGTGAACAAAAATTAACAGCAAAAAGAAAAAGGGACTGAATACAGGGAATTCTCATAGGCGGCTGTATGCAGAAATACTCCAAATTACAGGTTGCCCGAAATTCAAAAAAATGAAAACGAGCTGTCACACAGGGGCTTCTCATATGCGGCTGTATGCGGGGATACACCAAAATGCATAGTGAACAAAAATTAACAGCAAAAAGAAAAAGGGACTGAATACAGGGAATTCTCATAGGCGGCTGTATGCTGAAATACTCCAAATTACAGGGTGCCCGAAATTAAAAAAATGAAAACGAGCTGTCACACAGGGGCTTCTCATATGCGGCTGTATGCGGGGATACACCAAAATGCATAGTGAACAAAAATTAACAGAAAAAGAAAATGGGACTGAATACATGGAATTCTCATAGGCGGCTGTATGCTGAAATACTCCAAATTACAGGTTGCCCGAAATTCAAAAAAATGAAAACGAGCTGTCACACAGGGGCTTCTCATATGCGGCTGTATGCGGGGATGCACCAAAATGCATAGTGAACAAAAATTAACAGGAAAAAGAAAAAGGGACTGAATACAGGGAATTCTCATAGGCGGCTGTATGCTGAAATACTCCAAATTACAGGGTGCCCGAAATTTAAAAAAATGAAAACGAGCTGTTACACAGGGGCTTCTCATATGCAGCTGTATGCGGGGATCCACCAAAATATATAGTGAACAAAAATTAACAGCAAAAAGAAAAAGAGACTGAATACAGGGAATTCTCATAAGCGGCTGTATGCTGAAATACTCCAAATTACAGGGTGCCCGAAATTCAAAAAAATGAAAACGAGCTGTCACACAGGGGCTTCTCATTTGCCGCTGTATGCGGGGATACACCAAAATGCGGTGTCAATAAAAATTAACAGCAAAAAGAAAAAGGTACTGAATACAGGGAATTCTCATAGGCGGCTGTATGCTGAAATACTCCAAATTACAGGGTGCCCGAAATTCAAAAAAATGAAAACGAGCTGTCACACAGGGGATTCTCATTTGCCGCTGTATGCGGGGATACACCAAAATGCGGTGTCAATAAAAATTAACAGCAAAAAGAAAAAGGGACTGAATACAGGGAATTCTCATAGGCGGCTGTATGCTGAAATACTCCAAATTACAGGGTGCCCGAAATTCAAAAAAATGAAAACGAGCTCTCACACAGGGGCTTCTCATATGCGGCTGTATGCGGGGATACACCAAAATGCATAGTGAACAAAAATTAACAGCAAAAAGAAAAAGGTACTGAATACAGGGAATTCTCATAGGGTGCTGTATGCTGAAATACTCCAAATTACACGGTGCCCGAAATTCAAAAAAATGAAAACGAGCTGTCACACAGGGGCTTCTCATATGCGGCTGTATGCGGGGATACACCAAAATGCATAGTGAACAAAAATTAACAGCAAAAAGAAAAAGGGACTGAATACAGGGAATTCTCATAGGCGGCTGTATGCTGAAATACTCCAAATTACAGGGTACCCGAAATTCAAAAAATGAAAACGAGCTGTCACACAGGGGCTTCTCATTTGCCGCTATATGCGGGGATACACCAAAATGCATAGTGAACAAAAATTAACAGCCAAAAGAAAAAGGGACTGAATACAGGAAATTCTCATAGGCGGCTGTATGCTGAAATACTCCAAATTACAGGGTGCCCGAAATTCAAAAAAATGAAAACGAGCTGTCACACAGGGGCTTCTCATTCGCCGCTGTATGCGAGGATACACCAAAATGCAGGTGTCAATAAAAATTAACAGCAAAAATAAAAAGGGACTGAATACAGGGAATTCTCATAGGAGCTGTATGCTGAAATACTCCAAATTACAGGGTGCCCGAAATTCAAAAAAATGAAAACGAGCTGTCACACAGGGGCTTCTCATATGCGGCTGTATGCGGGGATACACCAAAATGCATAGTGAACAAAAATTAACAGCAAAAAGAAAAAGGAACTGAATACAGGGAATTCTCATAGGCGGCTGTATGCTGAAATACTCCAAATTACAGGGTGCCCGAAATTCAAAAAAATAAAAACGAGCTGTCACACAGGGGCTTCTCATATGCGGCTGTATGCGGGGATACACCAAAATGCATAGTGAACTAAAATTAACAGGCAAAAAGAAAAAGGGAATGACTATAGGTAATTCTCATAGGAGGCTGTATGTTGAAATACTCCAAATTACAGGGTGCCCGAAATTCAAAAAAATGAGAACGAGCTGCGACACAGGGGCTTCTCATATGCGGCTGTATGCGGGGATACACCAAAATGCATAGTGAACAAAAATTAACAGTAAAAAAAAAAGGGACTGAATACAGGGAATTCCCATAGGCGGCTGTATGCTGAAATACTCCAAATTACAGGGTGCCCGAAATTTAAAAAAATGAAAACAAGCTGTCACACAGGGGCTTCTCATATGCGGCTGTATGCGGGGTTACACCAAAATGTATAGTGAACAAAAATTAACAGCAAAAAGAAAAAGAGACTGAATACAGGGAATTCTCATAGGCGGCTGTATGCTGAAATACTCCAAATTACAGGGTGCCCGAAATTCAAAAAAATGAAAACGAGCTGTCACACAGGGGCTTCTCATTTGCCGCTGTATGCGGGGATACACCAAAATGCATAGTGAACAAAAATTAACAGCAAAAAGAAAAAAGGACTGAATACAGGAAATTCTCATAGGCGGCTGTATGCTGAATTACTCCAAATTACAGGGTGCCCGAAATTCAAAAAAATGAAAACGAGCTGTCACGCAGGGTTTCTCATATGCGGCTGTATACGGGGATACACCAAAATGCATAGTGAAGAAAAATTAACAGCAAATTGAAAAAGGGACTGACTACAGGGAATTCTCATAGGCGGCTGTATGCTGAAATACTCCAAATTACAGGGTGCCCGAAATTCAAAAAAAAGAAAACGAGCTGTCACACAGGGGCTTCTCATTTGCCGCTGTATGCGGGGATACACCAAAATGCATAGTGAACAAAAATTAACAGCAAAAATAAAAAGGGATTGAATACAGGGAATTCTCATAGGCGGCTGTATGCTGAAATACTCCAAATTACAGGGTGCCCGAAATTCAAAAAAATGAAAACGAGCTGTCACACAGGGGCTTCTCATATGCGGCTGTATGCGGGGATACTCCAAAATGCATAGTGAACAAAAATTAACAGCAAAAAGAAAAAAGGACTGAATACAGGGAATTCTCATAGGCGGCTGTATGCTGAATTACTCCAAATTACAGGGTGCCCGAAATTCAAAAAAAAAAAACGAGCTGTCACACAGGGGCTTCTCATTTGCCGCTGTATGCGGGGATACACCAAAATGCATAGTGAACAAAAATTAACAGGAAAAAGAAAAAAGGACTGAATACAGGGAATTCTAATAGGCGACCGTATGCTGAATTACTCCAAATTAAAGGGTGCCCGAAATTCAAAAAAAAGAAAACGAGCTGTCACACAGGGGCTTCTCATTTGCCGCTGTATGCGGGGATACACCAAAATGCATAGTGAACAAAAATTAACAGCAAAAAGAAAAAGGATTGAATACAGGGAATTCTCATAGGCGGCTGTATGCTGAAATACTCCAAATTACAAGGTGCCCGAAATTCAAAAAAATGAAAACGAGATGTCACACAGGGGCTTCTCATATGCGGCTGTATGCGGGGTTACACCAAAATGCATAGTGAACAAAAATTAACAGCAAAATGAAAAAGGGACTGAATACAGGGAATTCTCATAGGCGGCTGTATGCTGAAATACTCCAAATTACAGGGTGCCTGAAATTCAAAAAAATGAAAACGAGCTGTCACACAGGGGCTTCTCATATGCGGCTGTATGCGGGGATACTCCAAAATGCATAGTGAAGAAAAATTAACAGCAAATGAAAAAGGGACTGACTACAGGGAATTCTCATAGGCGGCTGTATGCTGAAATACTCCAAATTACAGGGTGCCCGAAATTCAAAAAAATGAAAACGAGCTGTCACACAGGGGCTTCTCATTTGCCGCTGTATGCGGGGATACACCAAAATGCATAGTGAACAAAAATTAACAGCAAAAATAAAAAGGGACTGAATACATGGAATTCTCATAGGCGGCTGTATGCTGAAATACTCCAAATTACAGGGTGCCTGAAATTCAAAAAAATTAAAACGAGCTGTCACACAGGGGCTTCTCATTTGCCGCTGTATGCGGGGATACACCAAAATGCATAGTGAACAAAAATTAACAGCAAAAAGAAAAAGGGACTGAATACAGGAAATTCTCATAGGCGGCTGTATGCTGAAATACTCCAAATTAAAGGGTGCCCGAAATTCAAAAAAATGAAAACGAGCTGTCACACAGGGGCTTCTCATTTGCCGTTGTATGCGGGGATACACCAAAATGCATAGTGAACAAAAATTAACAGGAAAAAGAAAAATGGACTGAATACAGGGAATTCTCATAGGCGGCTGTATGCTGAAATACTCCAAATTACAGGGTGCCCGAAATTCAAAAAAATGAAAACGAGCTGTCACACAGGGGCTTCTCATATGCGGCTGTATACGGGGATACACCAAAATGCATAGTGAAGAAAAATTAACAGCAAAAAGAAAAAGGGACTGAATACATGGAATTCTCATAGGCGGCTGTATGCTGAAATACTCCAAATTACAGGGTGCTCCGAAATTCAAAAAAATGAAAACGAGCTGTCACACAGGGGCTTCTCATATGCGGCTGTATGCGGGGATACTCCAAAATGCATAGTGAACAAAAATTAACAGCAAAAAGAAAAAAGGACTGAATACAGGGAATTCTCATAGGCGGCTGTATGCTGAATTACTCCAAATTACAGGGTGCCCGAAATTCAAAAAAATGAAAACGAGCTGTCACACAGGGGCTTCTCATTGCCGCTGTATGCGGGGATACACCAAAATGCATAGTGAACAAAAATTAACAGCAAAAAGAAAAAAGGGACTGAATACAGGAAATTCTCATAGGCGGCTGTATGCTGAAATTACTCCAAATTACAGGGTGCCCGAAATTCAAAAAAATGAAAACGAGCTGTCACAGCAGGGCTTCTCATATGCGGCTGTATACGGGGATACACCAAAATGCATAGTGAAGAAAAATTAACAGCAAAATTGAAAAAGGGACTGACTACAGGGAATTCTCATAGGCGGCTGTATGCTGAAATACTCCAAATTACAGGGTGCCCGAAATTCAAAAAAAATGAAAACGAGCTGTCACACAGGGGCTTCTCATTATGCCGCTGTATGCGGGGATACACCAAAATGCATAGTGAACAAAAATTAACAGCAAAAAGAAAAAGGGACTGAATACATGGAATTCTCATAGGCGGCTGTATGCTGAAATACTCCAAATTACAGGGTGCCCGAAATATAAAAAAATGAAAACGAGCTGTCACACAGGGGCTTCTCATATGCGGCTGTATGCGGGGATACTCCAAAATGCATAGTGAACAAAAATTAACAGCAAAAAGAAAAAAGGACTGAATACAGGGAATTCTCATAGGCGGCTGTATGCTGAATTACTCCAAATTAAAGGGTGCCCGAAATTCAAAAAAAAAAAAACGAGCTGTCACACAGGGGCTTCTCATTGCCGCTGTATGCGGGATACACCAAAATGCATAGTGAACAAAAATTAACAGGAAAAAGAAAAAAGGACTGAATACAGGGAATTCTCATAGGCGACCGTATGCTGAATTACTCCAAATTAAAGGGTGCCCGAAATTCAAAAGAAAGAAAACGAGCTGTCACACAGGGGCTTCTCATTTGCCGCTGTATGCGGGGATACACCAAAATGCATAGTGAACAAAAATTAACAGCAAAAAGAAAAAAGGACTGAATACAGGGAATTCTCATAGGCCTGTATGCTGAATTACTCCAAATTATAGGGTGCCCGAAATTCAAAAAAATGAAAACGAGCTGTCACACAGGGGCTTCTCATATGCGGCTGTATACGGGGATACACCAAAATGCATAGTGAAGAAAAATTAACAGCAAATTGAAAAAGGGACTGAGTACAGGGAATTCTCATAGGCGGCTGTATGCTGAAATACTCCAAATTACAGGGTGCCCGAAATTCAAAAAAATGAAAACGAGCTGTCACACAGGGGCTTCTCATTTGCCGCTGTATGCGGGGATACACCAAAATTCATAGTGAACAAAAATTAACAGCAAAAATAAATAGGGACTGAATACATGGAATTCTCATAGGCGGCTGTATGCTGAAATACTCCAAATTACAGGGTGTCCTGAAAATCAAAAAAATGAAAACGAGCTGTCACACAGGGGCTTCTCATATGCGGCTGTATGCGGGGATACACCAAAATGCATAGTGAACAAAAATTAACAGCAAAAAGAAAAAGGGACTGAATATAGGGAATTCTCATAGGCGGCTGTATGCTGAAATACTCCAAATTACAGGGTGCCCGAAATTCAAAAAAATGAAAACGAGCTGTCACACAGGGGCTTCTCATTTGCCGCTGTATGCGGGGATACTCCAAAATGCATAGTGAACAAAAATTAACAGGAAAAAGAAAAAGGGACTGAATACAGGGAATTCTCATAGGCGGCTGTATGCTGAAATACTCCAAATTACAGGGTGTCCTGAAAATCAAAAAAATGAAAACGAGCTCTCACACATGGGCTTCTCATATGCGGCGGTATGCGGGGTTACACCAAAATGCATAGTGAACAAAAATTAACAGCAAAAAAAAAGGGACTGAATACAGGGAATTCTCATAGGCGGCTGTATGCTGAAATACTCCAAATTACAGAGTGCCCGAAATTCAAAAAAATGAAAACGAGCTGTCACACAGGGGCTTCTCATATGCGGCTGTATGCGGGGATACTCCAAAATGCATAGTGAACAAAAATTAACAGCAAAAAGAAAAAGGACTGAATACAGGGAATTCTCATAGGCGGACCTGTATGCTGAAATACTCCAAATTACAGGGTGCCCGAAATTCAAAAGAAATGAAAACGAGCTGTCACACAGGGGCTTCTCATTATGCCGGCTGTATGCGGGGATACACCAAAATGCATAGTGAACAAAAATTAACAGCAAAAAGAAAAAAGGGACTGAATACAGGGAATTCTCATAGGCGGCTGTATGCTGAATTACTCCAAATTACAGGGTGCCCGAAATTCAAAAAAATGAAAACGAGCTGTCACACAGGGGCTTCTCATATGCGGCTGTATACGGGGATACACCAAAATGCATAGTGAAGAAAAATTAACAGCAAATTGAAAAAGGGACTGAGTACAGGGAATTCTCATAGGCGGCTGTATGCTGAAATACTCCAAATTACAGGGTGCCCGAAATTCAAAAAAATTAAAACGAGCTGTCACACAGGGGCTTCTCATATTGCCGCTGTATGCGGGGATACACCAAAATTCATAGTGAACAAAAATTAACAGCAAAAATAAATAGGGACTGAATACATGGAATTCTCATAGGCGGCTGTATGCTGAAATACTCCAAATTACAGGGTGCCTGAAATTCAAAAAAATGAAAACGAGCTGTCACACAGGGGCTTCTCATATGCGGCTGTATGCGGGGATACACCAAAATGCATAGTGAACAAAAATTAACAGCAAAAAGAAAAAGGAACTGAATACAGGGAATTCTCATAGGCGGCTGTATGCTGAAATACTCCAAATTACAGGGTGCCCGAAATTCAAAAAAATGAAAACGAGCTGTCACACAGGGGCTTCTCATTTGCCGCTGTATGCGGGGATACTCCAAAATGCATAGTGAACAAAAATTAACAGGAAAAAGAAAAAGGGACTGAATACAGGGAATTCTCATAGGCGGCTGTATGCTGAAATACTCCAAATTACAGGGTGTCTGAAAATCAAAAAAATGAAAACGAGCTCTCACACATGGGCTTCTCATATGCGGCGGTATGCGGGGTTACACCAAAATGCATAGTGAACAAAAATTAACAGCAAAAAAAAAGGGACTGAATACATGGAATTCTCATAGGCGGCTGTATGCTGAAATACTCCAAATTACAGGGTGCCCGAAATTCAAAAAAATGAAAACGAGCTGTCACACAGGGCTTCTCATATGCGGCTGTATGCGGGGATACTCCAAAATGCATAGTGAACAAAAATTAACAGCAAAAAGAAAAAAGGACTGAATACAGGGAATTCTCATAGGCGGCTGTATGCTGAATTACTCCAAATTAAAGGGTGCCCGAAATTCAAAAAAAAGAAAACGAGCTGTCACACAGGGGCTTCTCATTTTCCGCTGTATGCGGGGATACACCAAAATGCATAGTGAACAAAAATTAACAGGAAAAAGAAAATGGGACTGAATACATGGAATTCTCATAGGCGGCTGTATGCTGAAATACTCCAAATTACAGGGTGCCCGAAATTCAAAAAAATGAAAACGAGCTGTCTCACAGGGGCTTCTCATAAGCGGCTGTATACGGGGATACACCAAAATGCATAGTGAACAAAAATTATCAGCAAAAAGAAAAAGGGACTGAATAGAGGGAATTCTCATAGGCGGCTGTATGCTGAAATTCTCCAAATTACAGGGTGCCCGAAATTCAAAAAAATGAAAACGAGCTGTCACACAGGGGCTTCTCATTTGCCGCTGTATGCGGGGATACTCCAAAATGCATAGTGAACAAAAATTAACAGCAAAAAGAAAAAAGGACTGAATACAGGGAATTCTCATAGGCGGCTGTATGCTGAAATACTCCAAATTACAGGGTGCCCGAAATTCAAAAAAATGAAAACGAGCTCTCACACAGGGGCTTCTCATATGCGGCTGTATGCGGGGTTACACCAAAATGCATAGTGAACAAAAATTAACAGCAAAAAGAAAAAGGGACTGAGTACAGGGAATTCTCATAGGCGGCTGTATGCTGAAATACTCCAAATTACAGGGTGCCCGAAATTCAAAAAAATGAAAACGAGCTGTCACACAGGGGCTTCTTATATGCGGCTGTATGCGGGGATACACCAAAATGCATAGTGAACAAAAATTAACAGCAAAATGAAAAAGGGACTGAATACAGGGAATTCTCATAGGCGGCTGTATGCTGAAATACTCCAAATAAAGGGTGCCCGAAATTCAAAAAAAATGAAAACGAGCTGTCACACAGGGGCTTCTCATATGCGGCTGGATGCGGGGATACACCAAAATGCATAGTGAACAAAAATTAACAGCAAAAAGAAAAAGGGACTGAATACAGGGAATTCTCATAGGCGGCTGTATGCTGAAATACTCCAAATTCATGGTGCCCGAAATTCAAAAAAATGAAAACGAGCTGTCACACAGGGGTTCTCATATGCGGCTGTATGCGGGGATATACCAAAATACATAGTGAACAAAAATTAACAGGAAAAAGAAAAAGGGACTGAATACAGGAAATTCTCATAGGCGGCTGTATGCTGAAATACCCTAAATTTCAGGGTGCCCGAAATTCAAAAAAATGAAAACGAGCTGTCACACAGGGGCTTCTCATATGCGGCTGTATGCGGGGATATACCAAAATACATAGTGAACAAAAATTAACAGGAAAAAGAAAAAGGGACTGAATACAGGGAATTCTCATAGGCGGCTTTATGCTGAAATACCCTAAATTTCAGGGTGCCCGAAATTCAAAAAAATGAAAATGAACTGTCACACAGGGGCTTCTCATATGCGGCTGTATGCGGGGTTACACCAAAATGCGTTGTGAACAAAAATTAACAGCAAAAAGAAAAAGGGACTGAATACAGGGAATTCTCATAGGCGGCTGTATGCTGAAATACTCCAAATTACAGGGTGCCCGAAATTCAAAAAAATGAAAACGAGCTGTCACACAGGGGCTTCTCATATGCGGCTGTATGCGGTGATACACCAAAATGCATAGTGAACAAAAATTAACAGCAAAAAGAAAAAGGGACTGAATACAGGGAATTCTCATAGGCGGCTGTATGCTGAAATACTCCAAATTACAGGGTGTCTGAAAATCAAAAAAATGAAAACGAGCTGTCACACAGGGGCTTCTCATATGCGGCTGTATGCGGGGATACACCAAAATGCATAGTGAACAAAAATTAACAGCAAAAAGAAAAAGGAACTTAATACAGGGAATTCTCATAGGCGGCTGTATGCTGAAATACTCCAAATTAGAGGGTGCCCGAAATTCAAAAAAATGAAAACAAACTGTCACACAGGGGCTTCTCATATGCGGCTGTATGCGGGGTTACACCAAAATGCATAGTGAACAAAAATTAACATCAAAAAGAAAAAGGGACTGAATACAGAGAATTCTCATAGGCGGTTGTATGCTGAAATACTCCAAATTACATGGTGGCCGAAATTCAAAAAAATGAAAAGGAGATGTAACACCTGGACTTCTCATATGCCGCTATATGCTGGGATACAACAAATTGCGGTGTGAACAAAAATTAACAAGATGACGAAAAAGGGACTCAATACAGGGAATTCTCATAGGCGGTTGTATACTGAAATACTCCAAATTACTTGGTGGCCGAAATTCAGAAAAATGAAAAGTAGATGGAACACAGGGACTTCTCATATGCCGTTGTATGCTGGGACACAACAAAATGCGGAGTCAACAAAAATTAACAAGAAAAAGAAAAAGGGACTCAATAGAGGTAATTCTCATAGGCGTATGTTTGCTGAAATACTGCAAATTACAGGTTGGCCGAAATTCAAAAAAATGAAAAGGAGATGTAACGTAGGGACTTCTCATAGGCGGCTATATGCGGGGATTCACCAAAATTCGGAGTGAATAAAAATTAACAAGAAAAAGAAAAAGAGACTCAATACAGGAAATTCTCATAGGCGGCTGTATGCGGAAATACTCCAAATTACAGGGTGGCTGAAATTCAAAAAAATGAAAAAGAGATGTAACACAGGAACTTCTCATAGGCGGCTGTATGTGGGGATACACCAAAATGCGGAGTGAACAAAAATTAACAAGAAAAACAAAAAGGGACTCAATACAGGGAATTCTCATAGGCGACTGTATGCTGAAATACTCCAAATTACTGGGTAATCGAAATTTAGAAAAATGAAAAGTAGATGTACCACAGGGACTTCTCATATGCCGCTGTACGCTGGGACACAGCAAAATGCGAAGTGAACAAAAGTTAACAAGAAAAAGAAAAAGGGACTCAATAAAGGTAATTCTCATAGGCGCCTGTATGCTGAATTACTCCAAATTAGAGGTTGGCCGAAATTCAAAAAAATAAGAAGGAGATGTAACGTAGGGACTTCTCATAGGCGGCTATATGCGGAGATAGAACAAAATGCGATGTGAAAAAAAATTAACAAGAAAAAGAAAAATGGACTCAATACAAGAAATTCTCATAGGCGGCTGTGTGCGGAAATACTCCAAATTACAGGGTGGCTGAAATTCAAAAAAATGAAAAGGAGATGTAACGCAGGGACTTCTCATAGGTGGATTTATGCGGGCATACACCAAAAATGCGGAGTGATAAAAATTAACAAGAAAAAGAAAAAAGAACTCAATATAGGAAATTCTCATAGGCGGCTATATGCTGAAATACTACAAATTACAGGATGGTCGAAATTTAAAAAAATGAAAAGGAGATGTAACATAGGGACTTCTCTTAGGCGGATGTATGCGGGCATATACCAAAATACGGAGTGAACAAAAATTAACAATAAAAAGAAAACGGGACACAATACATGGAATTCTCATTTGCGGCTGTATGTTGAAATACTCCAAATTACAGGGTGGCCAAAATTCAAAAAAATGAAAAAGAGATTTAACGCAAGGATTTCTCATAGGCGGCTGTATGCGGAGATACACCAAAATGCGGAGTGAACAAAAATTAAAAAGAAAAAGTAAAAGTAACTCAATACAAGGAATTCTTATATACGGCTGTATGCTGAAATACTCGAAATTACAGGGTGGCCGAAATTCAAAAAAATAAAAAGGAGATGTAATAATGGCTTTGTGTCCGCATTTTTTATACTCAAGAGGTGTCGACAAGCTCTTTTCACCCAATGTGACCTAAAACTAATAATATAAAACCAAGTTGGTACACGAAGCAAAAAGAGTTACACCAGGCACATGGTAGTGTCGTACCAACTGGTACCATTTGGCAGATTTCTAGGGTGCTTATCGTACAAATTGAACACAAACCAATCTAAGAGAAACCAACAAAAAGAATACAGGAAAAGTATAAAAGGTTCACTGCTTTTTCATTTATTCCCATACCATATATACTAATTGGTATGGTTTTTGTACCAAATTTGGTAGCAACAAGTTATAACAGTACCAACCCTAATTGTAGTGGCATACCAATTGGCACCATTTATCAGATTTCTAGGCCGCTTATAGTACAAATTGAACACAACCCAATTTATGAAAAACCAACAAACAAAAAAATTACAGCAAATGTATACAAGAGGTTCACCGCTTTTCCATTTCATCCCATAGTATATATACTAATTGGTATGGTTGTTGTACCAATTTGGTACCAACTAGTAAGTAACAGTATGAGTCCTAATTGGTATAATACCAGAACCTGGTATTTGCATGCTTGATATGGCCCAACTGTACACAAATTCACATCCTTTGAGGTATCTCAAATTTAGTTGATTTGTGGAAAGATCCGGACTGTTCAAATCTTTTCGGTTGCTTGTTATTTAATTATATAAACTTTTGGTCTTGTAGTTACCATGATGCACCACCAACTATAATAGATGGTAAAGCCAGTTTTTATATCAGATCGGCTGGGTTCAGGTTCAGAATTGGACTATGTGGGTTTCTGGTTTGGATCAGATTTTACAATTACCAGCATGTACCATATTTGATTATTAAGACCTCAACATCTAGAACTTACACTTTGGGTATTTTATTATTTAGCACAATCTACATGTTGGAACTTGAGACCCATATCCATTCCAAGGTATTGATCAGGTCAACATATAATCTATAGAAAAAGGAAAACACAAAAATTTGAAAAATGTTCTGAAAGGCCAATAAATACCTGCATTTCATAAACATGAAGCCTCTCTCTTCCATCCGCTCTCCTCCTGAGACCCTATGATATAGAGTACTAGTAGCCTAAAAGATCTGGTACCGACCTGGTACTTGTTTCAGTTACCATCTTAAATATGTACTTAATCTTTTAATAACATTAATATCAATTGTATACCTTTTATTTACCCATATCTTCTGAACTTTTATCTAAAACTTTAACTTGTTCTATTGGGACAGTCATATTATGCAGCCATTTAACTAATTTATCTAACCATTATCCTTGTATAATATATGATGAATATCGATCTCCCATCCACAATCATTCTGGATAAAGAACTCCCATTTAACCATTAATGAAGAAGATGAAATAGAACTAGTAGAAGATGAAAAACAAAAAGAACTCCCATTCATCTTTTTCTAAGTTGTTTTTCATGTTATTATAGATGTCTTTCTTCTTCTTTCTTTCTTCTTCTTCTTCTTCTTCTTTCTTCTTTTTCATGTTATTCTAACATGAAAAACAACTAGAAAAAGATGAAAAACAACCAGTAGGAGATAAAAGACAACTAGAAGAAGACGAAAGGCAACTAGTAGGACATGAAAGACAATTAGTAGAACACGAAAAAAACAAGAATAACATGAAAAACAACTAGTAGAACATGAAAGACAACTTATACAAAATTAAAGACATCTATAAGAAAATGAAAGACAACCTGTACAAGATAAAAGACTATTAGAAAAAAGATAAAAGGCAACTAGTAGAAGATGAAAGACAACTAAAAAAACATGAAAGGCAACTAGAAAAACCTGAAAAACAACTAGTACAACATAAAAGACCACTAGTAAAAGATGAAGGACAACTAGACGAGGATGAAAGACAACTAGACGAAGACGACAGACAACAAGTACATGATGAAAGACAATTAGTAGAACACAAAAAACAACTACAACATGATGAAAAACAACTAGAAGAAGTCGAAAGACAACAAGAAAAACATGAAAAACAACCAGTGCAAGATGAAAGACAACAAGGACAATATGAAACACAATTTGAAGAAGATGAAATAGAACTAGTAGAAGATGAAAGACAATTAGAACAAGATGAAACACATGTAGTACAAGAGAAAAGACTAATATAAGATTATGAAAGACAACCAGTACAAGATGAAAGACAACTAGAAGAACATGAATGACAACCTGTACAAGGTGAAAAACAACTAGTAGATGATTAAAGACAACCAGTACAAGATGAAAGTCAACTAAACGAACATGAAAGGCAACTTGTACAAGATGAAAGACAACCAAAAGAACATGAAAAACAACTAGAATAACATGAAAGACAACTACAAGAACACAAAAACAACTAGAAGAAGATGAAAGACAACTTGTGCAACATGAAAGACAACTAGAAAAACACGAAAGACAACTTGTACAACACGGAAGATAACAAGAAGAAGATGAAAAACAACTAGTAGGAGAGGAAATACAACTAGAAGAACATGAAAGACAACGAGAAAAACATGAAGGACAACATGTACAAGATAGTAGAACACGAAATACAACTGGAAGAAGCTGAAAAACAACTAGGAGAAGGGAAATACAACTAGAAGAAGATAAAAGACAACCAGAAGAACAAGAAAGACAACATGTACAAGGTGAATGGCAACTAGTATAAAATGAAAGACAACTAGAAGAAGAAGAAAGACATCTAGAATAAGATGAAAAACAACTAGAAAAAGATGAAAGACAACCAGTAAGAGATAAAAGACAGCTAGAAGAAGACGAAAGGCAACTAGTAGGACATGAAAGACAAGTAGTAGAACACAAAAAACAACTAGAATAACATGAAAAACAACTAGTAGAACATGAAAGACAACTTGTACAAAATTAAATACATCTATAAGAAAATGAAAGACAACCTGTACAAGATAAAAGACTATTAGAAAAAGATAAAAGACAACTAGGAGAAGATGAAAGACAGCTAAAAAAACATGAAAGACAACTAGAAAAACCTGAAAAACAACTAGTACAACATAAAAGACCACTAGTAAAAGATGAAGGACAACTAGACGAGGATGAAAGACAACTAGACGAAGACGACAGACAACTAGTATATGATGAAAGACAATTAGTAGAACACAAAAAACAACTACAACAAGATGAAAAACAACTAGAAGAAGTCGTAAGACAACAAGAAAAACTTGAAAAACAACCAGTACATGATGAAAGACAACCAGTACAATTTGAAGAAGATGAAATAGAACTAGTAGAAGATGAAAGACAATTAGAACAAGATGAAACACATGTAGTAGAAGATAAAATACTAATATAAGAATATGAAAGACAACCAGTACAAGATGAAAGACAACTCGAAGAACATGAATCACAACCTGTACAAGGTGAAAAACAACTAGTAGATGATGAAAGACAACCAGTACAAGATGAAAGTCAACTAAAAGAACATGAAAGGCAACTTGTACAAGATGAAAGACAAGCAAAAGAACATGCAAAACAACTAGAATAACATGAAAGACAATTACAAGAACACAAAAACAACTAGAAGAAGATGAAAGACAACTTGTACAACATGAAAGACAACTAGAAAAACACGAAAGACAACTTGTAGAACACGAAAGCTAACAAGAAGAAGATGAAAAACAACTAGTAGAAGAGGAAATACAACTAGAAGAATATGAAAGACAACGAGAAAAACATGAAGGACAAACGTGTACAAGATAGTAGAACACGAAATACAACAAGAAGAAGATGAAAAACAAATAGGAGAAGGTAAATACAACTAGAAGAAGTTGAAATACAACGAAAATAACGAGAACATGTACAAGGTGAATGACAACTAGTATAAGATGAAATACAACTAGAAGAAGAAGAAAGACATCTAGAATAACATGAAAAAGAACTAGTACATGATGAAACACAACTAGAAAAAGATGAAAGACAACCAGTACGAGATAAAAGACAGCTAGAAGAACACGAAAGGCAACTAGTAGGACATGAAAGACAATTAGTAGAACACGAAAAGCAAATAGAATAACAGGAAAAACAACTAGTAGAACATGCAAGTCAACTTGTACAAAATTAAAGACATCTATAAGAAAATGAAAGACAACGTGTACAAAGATAAAAGGCTATTAGAAAAAGATAAAAGACAACTAGTAGAAGATGAAAGACAACAAGAAAAACATGAAAGACAACTAGAAAAACCTGAAAAACAACCAGTACAGGATAAAAGACCACTAGTAGAAGACGAAGGACAACTAGATGAAGATGAAAGACCACAAGATGAAGATGAAAGACAACTAGAAGAAGACAAAAGACAACAAGAACATGATGAAAGACAACAAGAAGAAAATGCAAAACAACCAGTACAAGATGAAAGACAACTAGTACAATATGAAAAACAATTTGAAGAAGATGAAATAGAACTAGTAGAAGATTAAAGACAACTAGAACAAGATAAAACACATGTAGTACAAGATAAAAGACTAATATAAGATATGAAAGACAACCAGTACAAGATGAAAGACAACCTGTACAAGGTGAAAAACATTTAGTAGATGATGAAAGATAACCAGTACAAGATGAAAGTCAACTAAAAGAACATGAAAGGCAATTTGTACATGACGAAAGACAACCAAAAGAACATGAAAAAAAACTAGAATAACATGAAAGACAACTAGAAGAACACAAAAAACAACTAGAATAACATTAAAAACAACTAGTAGAACATGAAGGACATCTTGTACAAAATTAAAGACCATCTATAAGAAGATGAAAGACTATACAAGATAAAAGACTATTAGAAAAAGATAAAAGACAACTAGTAGAAGATGAAAGACATCTAGAAAAGCATGAAAGACAACTAGAAAAACCTGAAAAACAACCTGTACAAGATAAAAGACCACTAGTAGAAGATGAAGGACAACTCGACGAAGATCAAAGACAACTAGAAGAAGATGAAAGACAACAAGTATATGATGAAAGACAACTAGTAGAACACAAAAAACTACTATAACAAGATGAAAAACAACTAGAAGAAGTCAACAGACAACAAGAGGTACATGAAAAACAATTTGAAGAACATGAAATAGAAGATCAAAGACAACTAGAACAAGATGAAACACATGTAGTACAATATAAAAGACTACTATAAGAATATGAAAGACAACCAATACAAAATGAAAGACAACTGGAAGAACATGAATCACAACCTGTACAAGGTGAAAAACAATTAGTAGATGATGAAAGACAACCAGTACAAGATGAAAGTCAACTAAAAGAACATGAAAGGCAACTTGTACAACATGAAAAACTACCAAAAGAATATGAAAAACAACTAGAATAACATGAAAGACAACTAGGAGAAAACAAAAACAACTAGAAGAAGATGAAAGATGTACAACTTGAAAGACAACTAGAAAAACACGAAAGACAACTTGTAGAACACGGAAGATAACAATAAGAAGATACAAAACAACTTGTAGAAGAGGAAATACAACTAGAAGAACATGAAAGACAACGAGAAAAACATGAAGGACAACATGTACAAGATAGTAGAACACGAAATACAACTTGAAGAAGACGAAAAACAACTAGGGAAGGGAAAACAACTAGAAGAAGATGAAAGACAACGAGAAGAACAAGAAAACATGTACAAGGTGAATGACAACTAGTATAAGATCAAAGACAACTAGAAGAAGAAGAAAGACATCTTGAATAACTTGAAAAACAACTAGTACATGATGAAACACAATTTGAAAAAGATGAAAGACAACCAGTAGGAGATAAAAGACAGCTAGAAGAACTCGAAAAGCAACTAGTAGGACATGAAAGACAATTTGTAGAACACGAAAAACAACTAGAATAACCTGACAAACAACTAGTAGAACATGAAAGTCAACTTGTACATAATTAAAGACATCTATAAGAACATGAAAGACAACCTGTACAAGATAAAAGACTACTAGAAAAAGATTAAAGACAACTAGTAGAAGATGAAAGACAACAAGAAAAACATGAAAGACAACTAGAAAAACCTGAAAAACAACCAGTATAAGATAAAAGACCACTAGTAGAAGATGAATGACAACTAGACGAAGATGAAAGACCACTAGACGAAGATGAAAGACAACTAGAAGAAGACGAAAGACAACAAGAACAGGATGAAAGACAATAAGAAGAACATGAAAAACAACCAGTACAAGATGAAAGAGAACCAGTACAATATGAAAAACAATTTGAAGAAGATGAAATAGAACTAGTAGAAGATGAAAGACAATTAGACAACTAGAAAAACACGAAAGACAACTAGCAGAACACTGAGGATAATAAGAAAAAGATGAAAAACAACTAGTAGAAGAGGAAATACAACTAGAAGAACATGAAAAAAAACGAGAAAAACATGAAGAACAACATGTACATGATAGTAGAACACGAAATACAACTAGAATAAGATGAAAAACAACTAGTAGAAGGGAAATACAACTTGAAGAAGATGAAAGATAATGAGAAGAACATGAAAGACAACATGTTCAACATGATGAAAGATAACTAGAATAAGATGAAAGACAACAGTACGATATATAATACCACTAGAAGAACACGAAAGACAACTTGTAGGACACGAAAGATAACACCAAGAAGATGAAAAACAACTAGTACAAGAGGAAATACAACAAGCAGAACATGAAAGACAGTGAGAAGAATATGAATGACAACAAGTACAAAATAGTAGAACACGAAAGAAAACTCGAAGAAGATGAAAAACAACTAGTAAAAGGCAAATCCAACAAGAAGAAGATGAAAGACAACGAGAAGAACATGAAAGCAACATGTACATCATGAATGACAACTAATAGAACATGAAAGACAACAACCTGTATAAGATAAAAGACAACTACAAAAGGATAAAAAACAACTAGTAGAAGATGAAAGACAACTAGAAAAACATGAAAGACAACTAGAAAAACCTGAAAAACAACCAGTACAAAATAGAAGACAACTAGTAGAATGTGAAGGACAATTAGTCGAAGATGAAAGACAAGAAGTATAAGATGAAAGACAACTAGTAGAACACAAAAAAACAATTATAACAAGATGAAAAACAACTAGAAGAAGTCGAAAGACAATTAGAAGAACATGAAAAACAACCATTACAAGATGAAAGACAATCAGTACAATATGAAAACAATTAGAAGAAGATGAAAAACAACTAGTAGAAGAGAAATACAACCAGTAGAAGATGAAAGACAACGACAAGAACATGAAAGACAACTAGAAGAACATGAAAGACAACTAGAACAAGATAAAAGACAACAAGAAGAAAATGAAAGTCATCAAGAAGAACATGAAAAACAACCAGTACAATATGAAAGACAACTAGAAGAAGTTGAAAGACAACTAGTATGAGATGAAAGACAATTTGTAGAACACAAAAAACAACTAGTAGAACACGAAAGACAACTAAAAGAATATGAAAAACAACTAGTAGAAAATGAAAGACAACTATTATAAAATTGTAGACAAATAGAAAAAGATGAAAAACAACTAGAAGAACATGAAAAACAACTAGAAGAACATGAAAGACAATTAGAAGAACCTGAAAGACAATTAGTACAATATGGAAGAAAAATAGAAGAAGATGAAAGACAACCATTACAATATAAATAACAATTAGAAGAAGATGAAAGACAACCAGTACAAGATAAAACACAACTAGTAGAAATTAAAAGACATCTAGAAGAAGATGAAAGATAACTAGTACAAGATAAAAGACAATTTGAAGGAGAAGAAATATAACTAGTAGAAGATGAAAGACAACTAGAAAAACATGAAAAACAATCAGTACAAGATAAAAGACAACTAGAAAAATATGAAAAACAAGAACATGAAAGACAACCAGTACAAAATGAAAGACAACTAGAACAATATGAAAGACAACTAGAAGAAGATGAAAAATAAGTAAAAGAAGATGAAAAATAAGTGGAAGAACATGAAAAACAAACAGTAGAGGATGAAAGTTAACTAGAAGAACACGGAAGACAACTAAAAGAAGATTAAAAACAATCAAAAGAAGGAGGAAAACAAACAGTAGAAGATTAAAGACAACTAGAAGAACATGAAAGACAACTTACAAGATGAAAGACAACATGTACAAAATGAAAGACAACTAGAAAAATATGAAAAACAACTGGAAGAAGATGAAACACAACCAGTACAGAATAAAAGACAAACAGAAGAATATGAAAAATAACAAGTAGAAGATGAAAGACAACTAGAAAAAGATTAAAGACAACTAGAAGAACATGAAAGACAACTAGTAGAACATGAAAAACATAAGTGTAAAAACAAGTTATAAAAAGAAAAAAATATTTTGAGCACATACTGTTTTTTTGGATTGTTTCTTTTACAAACTTTTTGGGTTCATTTTCTAGTCATTGTCTATAAGTAATGATATTTTACAGCCTCACAAACCATTGTAGAAAATGATCACTTTCAGTTTTATTTTATATGAATCAAAAAGTTGAAAAATCAACCTTCAGAAATTGTCCACATCAGTTTACTTTTGTAAGCTTTTGATAATAATCAATAAGTTTGTAGATGTAAATAGAGAAAATGATATTGATCATATCTAACGATATTATTTTGACATTTCAATTTTAAATTTTCAGTTATGAATATTTTAAAAATGAAGATATAATGGAGGCATGAGAATGAAGATATTTGAACCCTCTTATATATGTGTATGACCATTGTGAGACTTATTAACAGTCAGCTCACATTGAGTATTACTTTCCATTTCCATACAATTCTCTTGCCCTCTTTTCTATTAAACCCGAAATTAAGGTTATCTTCACTTGTTATGTATTGATCTTTTATAAATGAATTTGTTAAAAAGGATTGCTTGAAGAAAATCTAAATTAATAAATGCTTTTGTGATCAATTCTTTGTGGTATTCGGTCCTGGTGATTCTTTAGAAGTTAATAGTAGAAACACATAAAGAAACACACTTAAGGCACAAACTAAAAATTTGATATAATGACTTGTATAAACTGAAAGTTTAATATAATGACTAGGAGAAAACTAGAAGTTTTAGAATTTTCATTGTACTGCCTCACAGGGGCGGATCTAGGATTTCGTCAGGGGGGAGCAAAAAAAAATCGAATTGGGTTTAAATAGCTAATCGAATTTAAATCCATTAACTAATTGGGTACTCGATAAAAAATAATGCTTTAACTTATACTTTCTAATACTTTGAATTGTAATTTTTGATACTCTAACTTATAATTCTAATAATCAAAATTCAACAAATTTATTTCAATTTTAACCCTAAATTTAATCCGAATTACAAATCAAACATTTAGAGGGGGACAAAAAAAATTTCAGGAGGGACAAAGTTGGTCAGAACCGATAGATTTCCACTAAAACTCAAAATCCAGGGGAGGGGCGGCTGCCCCCCCCCCCGGGACTACCTGGGTCCTCCCCTGCCACCTCAGCCAGGGAGATGTCACCTTCACTAATATTGTAACTATAAGACTATGCTCTCGAATTTCCAAATTATTTTCACAAATTGCATAAAATACGGCCAGTTTGAAATGACCAACACCAATAGATTCTCACATATATGAAATTGACAAAAGGAACAAACTCAATTGTTAGTGAAAAAAAAAAAAACAAGGCATTAATTTCAACTGTACCTTTTATTTAGCCATATCTTCTGAATGTTTATCTAATTAACTTGTTATATTGGGACAGTCATATTATGCAGCCATTTAACTATTTTTATTTAACCATTCTCCATGTATAATATATGATGAATCTCGATCTCCCATCAAGATCCAGTGTGGATAAGAAACTCTCATTTAACTATTCATGATCCTCTTGTTTAACATATAATTTTCTTATTGGAATATTGAGTCTTATTATTATATTTACGATAAAACTCAATTCATTGGGTGATGGGTAGGAAAGCGCTTTCTCTTGGTGATGGGTGGTACCGCATGGTCTCTCGCCGGCGCAGCAACAGCAACTGCACCAACTACACCCGTCCTCCAGTACACAGTAGACCACAGTACGGAGCCAACCAAAAGGCGGCGAGATATCTCTTCCCTAGGTTCTCAAGCCACCGCAACTTAAATGTCAAACAGTACCACCAGGAGCTCTTTAATGGCAAAGGGTATAGGCATCTTCATGAACGATGTGCACAGGTACCTCAGCAAGCACAAATCCCAGGTATCAATGCAAAGGTACGCCTAGAGGAATTATTCCCCTACCCTCAAGCTGCACAAATGCCTTGTCTTATTAATTGCTCCACAAAGGTTAGTCCTTCTATTAAACCCCTTCCTTTGAACTCATCTCTCCACGCCATTACTACCCTCAGTAAAAGCAAGATACCAACCAGAAAAGCATTTATTGTTCATAACCCCTCACAGCCAAGACACCCCCATATCACCCATCAGCACCAACACAACCCTGCACACCATATCCCACTGTCATACGCCCAAACCGTTAACCCTGCCCATCACCAATTCCCTCCACCCGGTCAAAGATTTCAATCCCCCCATGGAATCATTTCCTTGACCAGAGCTCGTGGCAACCCCTTCCCACCGCATCACTATCACATGATGCACCCGAGCCACTACCCCTGCCACCCGAGCCCACTCACCAAAAATGGCGTGGAAGATGTTACAATTGCTTGCGCCATGGCCACGACCAAAAGGGATGCAAAAGCAGTGAGCGAGTCTGCGCCAACTGCTGGAAAAAAGGACACGAGGCCAAACACTGCCCCTTTCTTACGTCGGCCCCACAGGCGGCTTTTGATCCTCTGATGCCAAGGGGCAACCTGGGTGAATCAGGTTTGCCCCAAAACCGGCCGGATGTAGTCACCGTCTACATTCCGGAGACGCAGCAAATGAAGGCCGACAGCATAGAATGGAACCAAGATGTAGTCATCGATTCTCATCTTCGCCCCAGCCACAACACCCAAGTGGTGCAATCGGTCATGATGGCTACTTGTCGCTCAGATTACCCATTTCGCATCACTCATATGAACGGCCCGCAATACCTGTTATTGCTCCTGCACGGCATGGACAGGCGGCACTTTCTGGAGCAATTCACTAAGCCTCTCCAAGACCTTGAGTACACTCTATATCCATGGAGCGCGGCCATTAATGGCTATCCTCTCCAACTAAGGTTTAAGGTATGGATTGAGCTGAAACGAATGTCGCCTCAAGCTTGGACTATCGACCACCTTATCCCGGCCGTTAGTTCATTTGGGGTTGTCCTGGAACATGCCTCGATGACAAGATCAATCTCTTTCGAAACAATGATGGTGGTAGTCGCGGTTCCGGATTTGACATCCCCCGTACAATTCGAATGTGGGTTCACAGGATTGCGCGACCGATTGGCGTAGTAGTACACAGCTGGATAGATGAGCCCATTCTATTCACACCTCCAATGGATGCTACCCCCTCTGATGAACACTTTGCTCAGGTGCATCAAGAAAACCTCAAGGCAGTGACCGGTCTCTCAACCATAGCCGACGGCAAGAAGCTCCTCGCAGTAGAACTTGACACAATGCAAGGGGTCTGGGCTCTCCTTGAACCTGGCAAACACAAAGATGAAATCGGGGCTATCCTCAAAAACAGTCCTAACTTCACTCTCCGCCCTGTTCCGTCTGGTCCAGGGCCAGCTGGACACATACAGGTCAGTGGCCAGCAGGCGCCAGGCACAAAGGAGCAAAGCAAACGAAATATCGACGCACTGGAGGGCTCCGGGCCCGCCTCAACTGGAGGGGAAATGGCCAGCCGCATTAAAAGCACTCCTGCTAAACTCAAGCATGCCACATCAACTCATGGGGCCCACAGGGCGCCTCTAATCAGAATTAATGAGAGAAATACGGACGAGGGGACACATTCACGGGGGAAACAAATTCAAAACAAAGGCAGCAAGGGTAAGGGCCCAGCTGTCCAGTCCCTTCCTTCTCCTGGGCCTCTGCCGAAAACTGACCCAAAACCAAACCCAATTACATCTAAGGCCTCACCCTTTAAGAAAATAAGGGGGGACAAAAAAAATTTCAGGGGGGACAAAGTCGGTCAGAACCAATAGATTTCCACTAAAACTCAAAATTCAGGGGACGATATGAACTTTACCAGATGACAGTCAGTAGAAGCGTATAATGCCATTTTCATAGTGTTCTCTAAAGCAGATCCCTAGAAGCCACGAGAGTTGTGGGGGAGGATCGGTGAATGGGGCCGACAATTGCCAGCTCTTGCACACAGAACAGAAGTGTATGAAATCAGAAATATCAGGGAGCTTTTTGGAGAAGAGATGGAGAATGTCTTGTGGAAGTTCAGACCAGTTTCTCTCAACGTGGATGCCATCAATAATGCTTCGTTCTCTTGTGGTAGCGCTTTTAGTCTTTCGCTTGGGCATCTGAAATTTGGAGAAAACAAGTGTAGTTAGTTAGTACTAAAAGGGGTTTTTCAATTAAGTTTTTTAGGGTATCAGGTGATCGGAGCATCGAGGTAAAAATTGGGACAGATAAAGACACAAACAACCCTCAATCAAAGTACATAAATACCAAACTACCCACCTTCAATTAAATAAGGGACGGATACAGACACAACAGTCTGTTTATGACTAATAAATCAGGACATAAGACAATTTTACAGTTTTTTGTGTTTACTCAAAAGCCGGACAGTGGAAATTAGGGACTAAATTATAAGATAGTAATAAATAACATTAACATTTATCCTTTTGGATATCGAAATCAGAAGTGTGTCTCTGTGTGGTCATCCTCAATCAGGTCAAAATGTTTCTTACTAAACTAAATTTCAGGCAGCCAATGGAACAAGATAGATTAAATCTCAGCCATCAAACTGTATGAATGGTCTAAGATTAAACCAGACATCAATTTTTGGTGTATGCCATAGACCTTGTGGTATTGGGTTCTAAGTGAAATGTCCAACATAAAACTAGCATTAGAAATAGTAATTAAAACCACTAATAGCATATGTGCTGGCCATATTACCATCTACAAGGCAAAATATAGATGATAATCAATGTCTAATTTTAGGCCAAAACTTATGCATATGATGCTAATTGTAGTTTAATGCTGATTAGTAGTTCACTTTTTCTATACATATATAACTTGGTATGTTTAATTTTTTTTTTCATGAATTAAGAAAATTAGGTTCTATGAATTGAGAAATTACGACTCAATACTGACCAAAGTTTTGATGATAGAAACGGTGTATATTGGGTTGGGAGATACAATATGGGCATGAATCTTGCTAATACTCACAGAATACAACACAAAAACGAATATGACTACACATCACTTGGGATTTAAATACTGGTAAAAATCAAATAACTTGTGTAATTCAGAAATTCAGGCCATGCACTAATACAATACTGGTACAAGTGATTCCATCACCATAGCATACTGCTTAGGTGAAATGCAAGCTTCAATCACCAAAAATTCAATTTTTCAAATTTATCTCAGATTTCAGCTGCATTACACCAAAAACACAATTTTTTCAGTTCAGACCAACTTTTTGTTAATTACACGTGTTAATTTCTTTCCAATACAAAAATCTTCTTGCAAAATCAATGATTAAGGAATATCATGTTGAGCACCGAAGGAGAGCTTACCTTATCAATAAAAAGCATAGATTGCAAATTTGGTTTATTAGGGTATATATCGCCTCCAACAAAATATATAATATCGGAAATGAGAGAAGCATACTATTAATACACCGACTTAGTTCATTCCAGACCCTTTTGGTTTATGGAAAGCGGCCCATATATGAATTCTGATTTGGGCCTTCTGAGAAGCCTATATTGTTTCTAAACGGGCTCCCGATACAAACAAGATGTACCTGTGGCTTCAGCAGCTAGCACTAAATCAATAATTGGGTAGGTTATTTGGTTCTAAAATAATTTCGGTGCTAAATTGGAAGAAGTTATAATTTCCATAAGCATTAAACCCCAAACAAAAATTACAATAAAGTGAATGCTTAAAAAAAATCATATTTTTGTACTCTGGGGGCAAGCTAATCTTGTTTTTTAAAGACATATTTTTTACTATATATGCATAGCGCGGATTGGTTCATAGTATGGACCAATATCTTCGTTTTCATAGTTCAAATAGTTGATTTGAACCATTTAATAAGATCTTCATATGAAAATGTACTTGCTGACTAAATTTTACAATTTTACAATTTTTTGGATAGGTAGAAAATCACTTGATCTAAAAATTATAAAAAAATAGTAATTTTCCACCTATCTAAAACAATAGTAAAATAAATTGTAAAAAAAGTAAAATTTAATCTACAAGTACATTTTCATATATATGGAGATCATGTTAAACGGTTCAGATCAACTGTTTGGACTTTGAAAATGTAAATATTGATCCTTAGTATGGACCAATCCCCGCTATGTATATACCATATCCTCACTCAAAAAATTATCAATTAAATATGCCAAAATATTCTCTCTTTTTAGTATTTTTATCATTTTTTTCTCCTATTTAGAACACATAAGAAAGAAGATATCTTTAAATAATTAATTTTTAATCTTCTAAAATAAAATGTGTGATATTGAATAGACCTAAATCACATTTGAGTTTCAATGAGATAACACTGCTCTTAAAATGTACAGAGTAACTTAAAAGGTTAAGAGATCAATTAAAGACCTACTTAATTTATGAATTGATGAAGTCCGAAACATAAGAAGATTTTTTATTTTTTTTTGCTATTGATGATTTTTTTTAATCTGATTGGACATAGAGCATTTTGCTTCAATTATTGGTGGAATCATGTAATTGCTACCACTTTTTGTTTTTTTTGTCTTTCTTTATCAATCAGGTAAGAAGCCTTAATTTGTCAATAAAGCACCTTAGTTGTATAAGCACATGAGATTGACATATCGTTTTTTGCATTTATTTCTTCATTTACTCTTGGTAAGAAATTTCCTGCCTCCTTGCTTAAATTAGAATGTAGTGAAATTTTCCATACAAGTATCAAACAATAAATAAAAAATTGCAATTAAATGAAGAATTCCATGACAAATCATATTTTTGCACTTTTGTGAAAGAAATTTGTTTAAAAAATAATCAAAAGTTTTTTCATTTTTATTAATAAGAAGGAATTAGTTTTAATCCACACCTCTTATCTAAATAATATTGTCTTAATCTCTAGATCAAAATTAATTATCTGTAAAGCTTTAATTTGTCAATAAAATGCTGTGATTTGTAACCTATAAAGTCCTTTTACATCATAATTGCAAATGTAATGAATTTAATTATTTGATTGAATGTAACATTGTGTGAGACCGACATGCCGTGTTTCGCATTTATTTCTTAAGAATTTTCTGCCTCCTTGCTTATAATTAGACCCCACCATTTATAAATTTGCCTATAAATACCATCCCTCTTACAGGTCCTATTGTACCAAATTCTTCAATCACTTTATTATTCACACAATAAAAGAAAAGTAAACAGGGAAGGAATTGAGAGATGAAGGCAGCAGGGATGAAGCGATCTTTTGTGGCGCTCATCGTGTTTGCTATAATGATGCTTGTCACAGAGGCACAAACTGCTCTGACCCCCACCCCCACACCTGCCCCTGCCCCTGCACCTGTTCCATCTACAATGGTAATGTCTGATGTGGCATCAGACATGTCTGCTGCAGCCATTGCCATGCCGACTTTTAGCGTAGCTGTTTCTGTTGTCATGGTTCTCTTTGGCTACCTATATATCTGAGATGTCGAGCTTGGTTCCTACCTTGTTTGGTTTGGTAGAGAATTATGATAGTTTGGTTTATACCTTTCTGAGCATAATTCATGTATGCATGATGTTATAATAATTTTGGTAGTGTAATAAGCGACATGTTAGGCACTAGAGCGTCGCATTATATGTAAGATACTGCTTATTGTATACAGGCATTGAGTATATATATACATATTGTGTTTATACTTGTATTAGAAGTACTACTTGTGTATTATGATGGTTTCTAATTGGAACTGGAATGTTTTGACATTTTTTTTTTCCTTTTTTTAGGAAAAAAAATGATATCGTTTGGGCCAGAGAAATTGCCTTATAAATAACCATCTTAGCCATTGGGCCTTTTGGGCCAGAAAATTGTACCAAACCCTTCTATATATGAGTTTCTCTCGTCTGCATGCAGAAAGAATTCAGACCGTGCAATCAGCACTGACACAAATGTTTAAAGAAACCCCTTTAATTTGATCCATATTTTAATCAGATGGTCCAGATTCCAAACTTATAATTTTAGGTATCTTAAAGGATACCAACTCACCCTTCTATGAGTCCATATCGTTTGAGAAAGAACATGATGTTATGGTGCTATGCATAACACACATTGGTCCGTATAATGGATTTATATCTCTATTTTCAAAGTTCAAACAATTGATCAGAATCGCTTAACACGATCTATGCATGTATGATAATATACTTAGAAACCGAATTTGCTTTTTTTCTTACTAATTTTTAACATAAACATCTTTTGAGACATGATGTTGGTACTCATTAATTAGCATGAAAAGAAGCCAGCCATTATACGTTTCATACATGAATCTTCTTAATTATTTTCTGTCAATTTCCTTGTACATAATACATATATACCAAGGGTTAAAGCACCAGGTTTACAATGTTTCCAACCACACTGTATTTTAGGCAGAACAATTTGGGTCAGATGTTCATCGGATTCAAATGTGTGTCTGATGGGTATCCTGTCCGTTCGATCCACTTTGAGATCCGTACGCATTGATTCAATATTCGTGCGCGTCAATATTTACACAAATCCTAAAACAGATTGGACAGAAAAGCAACTCATCGGACTCAATGATGTCAGACCCAAATTGTTCCCATTTTTAGGACCTTGCCCAAATTCAAAGGCCCAAAAAATAAATTATATTGATATGGAACCGAATTTTAAAAAAATAAAATTTAAATAGATGCCATGGAGGACTGCAAATTTGCCTGCATAGCAGGGCTTTAGTGGAGGCATGGGCTCCACAAGGGCGGGCCAGTCCGGGCCGCAGCCCGCTGGCATCTTGTGAGGCAAGGGCCCCACAAGGGCGTGAGTGGAGGCATAGGACCCACAAGGCCCATAGAAATTTATCATTGTACGACCCACTAATCTCATGTGGTTTAGCTAGTACTGTGACTTGAAATTTTTACTTTCAAGATCCAAAAGACCGATTTTTTTTAATATCCAACATTAAATATAAAATAACAGAATTGCTCAAAGTTTTTGAAAATTTTGAAAAATGCCCAGGCTGCTAAAATTTTGGCCGGCCCGAGTTTTTATTCTTTTTTTTTATGGTTAACGGCAATTGCCGAGTTTTTATTCAGACCGCCGAAATTTTGGCTGGCTTGAGTTTTTTTTTTTTTTAAAATTGGCTATACAGAATGCCAACGTGGTGTCAAATAATTAGTCCTAGTCAAATTTTTTTATAAAAAAAGTGTGTGCATATATATAGAGGAGGGATGGGATGACACCGTGCATTTTCAAAGTTTTCAAAGTCTAAACAGTTGATCCAAACCGTTCAATATGATGGATATATCAAAATGTGCTTGCAGATCAAATTTTATATTTTTTGAATTTTTTTACTATTTATTAAGTATTTTACAAAATTGTTGTTTTCAAACCATTGAATTTTTGTACTCATCTTAATAAATAGTAAAAAAATTCAAAAAAATATAAAATTTGATCTGCAAGCACATTTTAATATATCCATCATGTTGAACGGTTTGGATCGACTGTTTGGACTTTGAAAACTTTGAAAATAGAAGATGTAATTCGATGTCACCAAAAACAGTGTAATCCGATCCCTCCTCGTTATATATTTTACAGTTTTTTATATTAACTTTTATGGTTTATGAAACCGGTGACAGTATTAATTATTATTACATTCACATATATTAATAAATTTTTATATTTATTAATTGAGTTTTAAGATCTCACTAACAATAGCATAAATATATTTAAGGTTGTTATTTTATATTTATATAGTTTATTTATTATGTTTAATTAATTGTTATTTTGTTTAAGGTTGCATAGGTTTTATTTATACTTTGGCAATTTTATTTTATTTTTAAGTCATTTTGTGCCATCTTTCATAAATCATAAAAAATCAAGGTTCTAAATAGCGTTTATAGCGTCGTAGCGGGAAGGCTAAAAAAAAAGCTATAGCGAATAGCGTCGCTATAGCGGAAGCTATTCCAAATAGCATTTTTTTTTTACATTTCGTATATTCAATATTTGTACTAAATATCAACATTATCTAAAGTCTCATAGAACAATAAATAACACCAAAGTAATTAAGAAATTATAATATTCATATTGAACCCGTACAAAGTCCAAATTGCGGTTCAAAATATCCATAGTAATATCATAAACTATCGATTTTTCCTATTAAAAATATCTTAAGCATCATGATTCATGACATAATCTATTTTTTTTTCTATTCAAATTTTAATTTCGGTTTGGACTTTTTTTCTATTCAAATTTCAATTTCTATTCCCAATTTCAAGTTGATTTATCTATAGCAAGTAGCAACAAATTCAATTTCGGTTTGAGATTTTTTTATCTTTATTTAAAACCCATATAAATTGCTTAAAAATAAAAAAAAAAAAAAAAACCCATATTGTATAGCGCAAATAGCGGACCGCTATAGCGGCCGTAGCACAAATAGCGCATTTTGATGTCATAGCGTAGCGTTTGGGGTCCAAAAATGCTATAGTGGCGCTATAGCGCGCTATTTAGAACACTGTAAAAAATAGTAAAAATAGGTATTCTATAAATTCATTATATAACCAATTTACTGAGCTACTTAGATCGAGAATTAGAAATGAAAAACTTAATCGAAAACTTAAACTCAAGTTTTGAGGCTCTTTCCTTAGTTCTTTTGCAATTCAAAATTTTGAAAATCGGCATAGCCATTACCGACGCATGCATCTTCTTGCAAGATTTCCAAAAAGTGGCCATTTGCTGAAATTGGACACTCGAGTACCGTTTTATGGCCATTTGAAATTTCGTCATTAATTTTTGCTTTCTCAGTAAAGATATCATCTCTCTTGCCTTATCTCTTGTCCTAGCCTCGCCTGTTTACGAGAGATGTCTTAGATAAATACATGGACAACATACATGTGCTTTAGAAGTGAGAGAAATGACTTACCAAAAAATTGATAGAGATTCATTATAACATCAATACACAGATTGATGACGTGGGAAAATATTATATTTCTTTTATCACACATGGATCATACAATAAAGCTATGTATAGTTGTTGGAGCATTCATATACATCCATCTGAAAAAATTCATACTTCATTCTACAAAAGATACTAATCGATTATCCTTCCTTGACTAGGACTAATTATTTGATGTCATGTTGGCATTCTGTAACTTCACAGCCCTCTATAGCCAATTTAAAAAAAAAAAAAAATCTCGAGCCTACTAAAATTTCAGTGGTCTGAATAAAAATTCGAGCCGGCCAAAATTTCGGCGGTCTGGGCATTTTTAAAAAATTTCAAAAACTTTGGACAATTATGTTATTTTATATTTAATGTTGGATATTAAAAAAAAAAATCGGTCCAAAAGACCTATCTCAGTCGTACGTCTGTGTAATCTATATATAAAAATATTATAAGAAGTCAAATTTATATTATTAAATATTTTTTACTATTTTTTTTTTAAATTGGAACGGACTAAATCCATCAATTTCAACAATTCTAAATAAACTGTTCGACAATAATGAATTTCTCCCAACTAGAAATTTATTGTCAAAAAAAAAAATACATTGTACAAAATTTTGATATAAATAAGAACATGAGGCTATATATCGTGCTATGCATAACACACAATGATCCGTACTACGAATTCATACCTTCATTTTCAAAGATCAAACAATTCATCTGAATCCGTTTAACATGATATCTATATGAAAATAAGGAGGATTCAAATGCCTTCATTTTTTTGTGCATCCATAATGCCTGCACTTTTGAATTCTTTTTAATAACCAAATTTTTATAAAATATATGTTAAAATAAAACCGTTAGTTGTGATATATATTATTTTCTCTACATGCACATAAAAAATTATCACTTTTTGATTTTGGTTTATATATGAATCAATAAGTTGAAACATCAACGTCCAAAATTTATCTACAACGGTGTATTTTTGCAAGCTCTTGATACTAATCTAACTAAAATTGAAAATTCATGATATTTTACAAGTGCATTCTGAAAATAATATGGATCATATCTAACGGTTATATTTTGACATTTAAGTTTTAAATTTTAAGTTATTATAGTTCTAAAAATGGAGGCTTGATGGAGGCACACAAAAATAAAGACATTTGAACCCTCCTCATATGAGAATATACTTGAAAACCGAATTTTATATTTTTTGTTTTCTTACTTTTTTTAAATAAGAAGAAAATCTCTTGATATAAATTCCATGAAGCTTTTTTTTATATGAATGTGATCATCAATTTCAAATCGGATAGTACGATTAAAATAGATCCTCCTTTATCTTTCCACCGATTTTTTTTTATTGTATCCTAAAAAAAAATACAAAATTCTAAAGTTGCCTCGCTTTTTCTTTATTTCTAAAAATGTCCAGACTGCCAGAAATTCTGGCAGTCCTATTCTCTCTTTCTCCAATATTTTCTTCCAAAGCCTTGTCTATTTGTAAGTCCCTATATTTTGTAATAATTATTCTGTAGTCCAAATTTGTAGAATTTGTTAGAAATGTACCAAACTTGTATAAATTAGTTATAATTTTTTATAAATCATAGGAATTGTTAGAAATTAGTTATGAATTATAAATTTGTTAGAAATGTATCAAATTATAGGATTTTTTATATTATAAATTATTATTAATTAATATAAATTTATTGGAATTGTTATAAATCAGTATAGATTATTATAAATTAATATAAATTGCAATAAATTTTTATAAATTGTTAGATAATTCTAGGAATTGTTATAAATTGTTTCAAAAATACTAGACTTTGTTTAGATTTACCGTAACTTGTTATTAAGCCAACGAAACACCAAAATTCAGGTTCCAAAAATACTAGACTTTGTTCAGATTTTTACGTAACTTGTTATTAAGCCATCCACTAGAGCCTCGGAGGCCTACTATAACCAGGACGGAGTACCAGTGGTAGATCCTCAGGTATGTCATATTGTTTTCTTTTTTATCAAGTTACTAGTTATTTGTCCAAAATTAAGATTATTTGTATGTAGGGTGCGCAGGAGGAGGATCCGCAGCAGACCAAATTCAGTTTGGAGGAGATATCAATTGGTGACATTGCTAAGGATGCAGAGGACATTACGAGCTTCCGGCGTCCAGCATATCCACCACGGTATCCAGCAGCCAGGTCCCACGACCATGAGTCTAGCGGTAGCAGGTTGCAAAGTCGTGAAGACTTTGCGACCCAAGCAACGGATGCTTTCTTCTAGACAACGCTGCAGGTCACGTACCCTGCCACCATGCAGGAGGATCCATGTGAGAGTGCCTAGCTTACAACAAAGTGTCATTTAGGAGGACACCATCCGGTAGGATAGACCCATCAGAGCTACTAGGGGTCAAGCAGCAGAGCAATTGTCCAACTCTAGTTATCGTCAGCGCGACCCAGCACCCCCTCCAACACACCGTTGTCGACGGTAGTTTTTTTTTATGTTGGGTTGTAGTTTTAGTTACGTTGGATTGTAGTATTTTATATTTTATATTTTATATTTGGATTGTAGTATTTTTCGTGCTGGATTGTAGTATTTGTTTATCTTATATTTTAGTTTATTTGGATGCCTCTTTAGTAAAACAAAACATAACTCTAATCATGTAAAAATACCAATATAAAACATCATCAAACATTACAAAATAACAAATAAACATGTAAAAAAAACATCGTCAAACAATAAAAATTAACAAATAAACATGTACAAAAAACGTCGTCAAACATAACAGTCAATATGTTAAAAAAACAACAATATAACACAACAATAAAATCATATAACAAATAAAAAATATATAACACTAAATGATAGAAAATTTAACAACATATCCTCCAAATTAAAAAAAATGAATTTTGGACAGTCCTGAAGGGAATAGGAACAAGGACGGATGATAGTTCAAGCTGGGGGGTGCTAAGCCACCCCAAGTTTTCAATTTTCAAATATTTTTTCTTTTTCTGAATTTTTCTATTTTTTTGAATTTTTCTCATTTCTGATTTTTTTGTATTTTTCTATTTTTCTGAAAATTGAAAATTTGCACAAATATTTTTGTGTCACAAGTAACATGATTACACACAATTCCAAGTATTCATTCATACAAGGAATTATTGCATAGTTTCGCTAGGGGTCTATCTATAATAAACGGGTATTCTAGAACACTCTTAGACTTAGAAGACTTTGCAAAAATAAATCACTCAACAATAAAAATTCTAAGGTTTGCGGGTTTTGGTCAACATTCATGGTTGGCAATCGATTGTTCAGTTTTGAGGTTACTAATTACTTTAAAAATTCCGAATTTTTGTATCATGGCCAATTGTCTAAACCTTAGCCTAATTCAATTCAAAACAATTCCTTATTTGATTAATCTACTCCTAAGGAAATTAAAAAAATGCAAGCTAGCTAAAAGGTTCAATCAATCATTCTAGGATTTTCAGTAAAGCCTCCAACCCTAGTCAAAAATTGAGTAAAACTACTAGCATCTAAAAGAAAATAAAAATGCGAAAAATTTAAAGATACATGGTCAATTTACCTCCTACCCCCCGAATAAAATTGAGCATTGTCCTCAATGCTCGAGAGATAAAAATAAAGGAAGTATAAAGTAAAAAGACCGAGGGAAAGATACAACTCACTGCACCTCAATCCTGAGGTGGTGGAGGTGGCGGTGGATGCTGGATCTCCTCGTAGAATGGTGGGTTGAAGAGTCCAAAGGGTGGTGGCTGGTAGGGTAGCCCGGTGGTGAGAGCATGCTGGTAATACTGCTGGGCCATGTAGCGGGTCTGCTGTGCCTCCCGCCTGTTGCTGTGAACATGCTTGCGTAGCCCGTCTACGCCCTGACGGACTTCGCCTACAGAGTGTCGCATCGTGTCACACTGCTGGCTAAGTCGGTCGTAAGAAGACCGGGAATCAATGGAGAACTTTTCGATGTTTGTGTTCATCCATTGTACGGCCTTGAGGAAATCGCCGTATCCACCCTGAGAGGCATCAGATGTGCCCGCCTCTTGTTGTGCTGCTGCTGCAGCAAATGCTTCTTGTCGGACCCTTTCATTTTCTGCCGCCATTTCTTGCATATATGCTGCGGCTGCTGCGGCTTGGGCCCTCTCTTCTTCTTCATTTTCGGCCTCAATGGCCTCGAAGTCAACCCCGTGATCTTCTTCCTGAGCGGCCCTTCTTCCAATGGGGACCGCTTGCTTTCATGTTTTCAGTTGACTGAGGACTAGTGGTTTGCAAGGCATTCTGACATTCCTCTTGTCGATGGTGTAGGTGTATTGATCGGGAGGTCTGCCATTGATCATCCTCATTGCAGTGAGGCATTCGATGTTCAGGAATCTCAGGCCTGTGCTTTCTTGCAAGAAACTAACCGCGACATTGAGTTATCGTGCGAGGATGGTGGCAATGGCACCGATAGAGATATTTCCCTTCGTTATCTTATTTTGACCAATTGAGTAGATGTGGTTGCAGAGGAAGTGGCAAATGTGTGGGGGCTTTTCTGAGGTAACGAGCATACACTTGAGGATGTATAGCTCGAGAAATGTGACTCTTGCGCAGGATTCGCCTCGGACAAAAAGAGAGTTGCTGAGGGCTACCTGCATATACCTGAGCACCGGATGAACAATGTGGCTGGCTGATCTTTTGTCGCCGGTGCGGTCATTGGTGATCAGCGTCCAGAATTCACGCTCCTCTTCGAACGCTTGAGTCCCCTCATCTTTAAGGAAGAAAATTTCACAGAAGTCGCTCATTGGCATCTGCCTTTGTAGGTTCATCATTTGAAATTTGATCTCATCATTCTCGAAGGAGAAGGTGGCGGTGAACTCACGGGTGAGGTCCTAATAGACCGGGACATCGATGAGCTTGTTCAGAAAGTCCCAGATATGCACCTTCTTTGCAAGCGTTCTGAATTGAGAGAGGAGCCCGAGCTCCTTGAGGGTGTCTCGATATGGATGGCTTTGTGGTTGATGATCCTGCTGTTGTCGAGTCTGTCGAAGATCCTGGAGTGTGATATTCTCGAGAATCTTATGACCATGGGATCATCTTCTTGCTCATTTTCCTCTTCTCCTCCCTGTTGTTCATGGTAAGGCTGTTGATCATGGGGAGGAGAGTCCGGCAGCTCTTCGCGCTCCGGGCTGAGATTTTCTGATGGTTCTGGTGCCGAATTTTGAGAGGAAGACGCTTTCTTTCTTTTCTTTCCCATTCCTGTCAAAGCTTTGAGAAGGCCACGTGTTTTTGGGGCCATTGTTATAATTCACAAGTCTCTGTTACGGACCGTATTAGGCAATACGGACCGGTTACGGACCCTTGTGCTGGTAGAGTTGGTCAAGTACAGGACTGAATACGGACCGTATACACTAGGGTTTTTCGAACTTTGAAACTATTTTTGGGTTTTTCTGGTTATTGGATACAGACCGTATCGAGTAATACGGACCGTAATGGACTGGTACTGGTGCTGGTAAAACTGGTAAAACCTAATTTTTTTTGTATTTTTTGGGGTTTTTGATTTTAACTAAATTCAAAAGAGTAAACTAGAAAAATTTTAAAGCCAAATCAAAAGAAGAATGAAAAAGATTAATTGAAACTAAGATTAAAATTGAAAAATGAGAGGGAGAGATTGAAGAACCGAAAGAGGTGAAGATTCGGGGTGTTCACGGCGAATACGGGGTGGATACGGTCCGTAATGACGATCGGTGGTGATGGAGGCGATCTCCCTTGATGGCCGGTGGTGCGATGCGAGGGTGTGCTCGAGTTTTGCAAGACAGAGGAGAAGGAGAAGAGGAAGATTGAAGAGAAAGAGAGAAGAGAGAGAGGGAAGATGAGAAAACGAGATAGAAACCGGCTAAAAATGGAAAAATCCAAATTTGAATGGTTTCTAAAACTCGCGCCTCTTCATTAACGGGTCCACCTGCCCCGGATTAACCTTTATTACGAACCGTATTGGGTGATACGGTCCGTACCTGATCCGTTGTGGTGAACTTGGTAACTTCCTTCAAACTCATCTTCTGAATAAGATATTGGCCGATACAAACCGTATTCATCTCCTGTCTTCTTTTTCTTCTAACTCCTTGCTCTGTATTCACTGTCTTGGTCTTTATTGGTTGATACGGACCGTACCAGATGATATTTTCTTGTCTTTTCCAATGTTTTTCACCGAGCCCTTCCTCCAGCATGTTCACTTGGCCATCAAAAGTAGGTGGATGTGATTTGTTCTCCAATTAAAAATCCTAAGTAAAATAAATAAATGCAAAAAGGTAAAGCCTTGGGTTGCCTCCCAAGAAGCGCTTGTTTAAAGTTGTTAGCTTGACTTTGTCTTGTGTCAGGTTCCTTCGAATGTCTCCCAGGCTGTGCAAACATGTCGCTCGTCTGGGGGTCTGCCTTCAATGTGATGTGTGGTCTTGTTCAAGTCGCCTTTTTCAAAAAATTTGATTGTGAGTTTCTGTTGTGCTATTGCTCGTGTTTTTCTATAGCTTATTATGAACCCTAATACACCTAATTTGATTGCAAGCATACAATCTTGCCTAGTAGTAGTTCGGGTGTCGAATCCACAGGGACAACTCGTAAAGTACTAGTTCTCACCAATTCATTAAGCTAGACAGACAAAGTTTGAGTTGGTTTCTAAATCTAATTAAATCGAAAGAAGCAAATAATAAATGTTTTGGGTCTGATTCAAGTGTAGGAGTTCCAGGGGCTTTGGCATTCCTATCCACTAGGGTCTCAATCTACTCGATTCGTGTTTCTAAAGCGTGCGTGGGTGTTCTGTCTAAAGTGATAATAGCGTGCACTTCACGGTTAAGTACTTCGTGGGCTAATATCGTACTTTTGGGTTACCTCGGACTTCTCGGTTAAGTACTTCGTCCTAATAACCTATTCTTTACTCTTTTTGTTCGGGGAGTTAATGCAAGTGATTTTTAGTCATTGAAAAAATCCCTAAATCCATGTATCGGAGGAGTAAGGTTAAACCACACAATCCATGCATAAATCAAGCATTAAAAGAGTAAATTGCTAATAGTCAATAAAATCCACAAATCGAGTAAGATAGAGTGCACCTAGTTTCGAGTTTTACATGCCATCGCCCCTAGAGAGCAGATTAGCCTCTCATATGGGCGCAAATAGTTACAAATGGGATAAACAGTTTGTTACCAAAGCCTAAAGAGAGGAAAATAGAGTAGAGAATACAAATCCAAGCACAAATCTCTTCTCCCTTGAGTTTCTCCTTCTCCAAATCGCCCTAGATCTGAAACCCTAGCTCTTGAGATTCTTCCTAGCTGAAAAGGAAGTGTGAAATGTCGACCCCGTCCATTGGGGAAGGAGGTTCGGGCTATAAGCATGATTCTGGGTCTGTAGCAGCTGAAAATTTGGAAGCAGTGAAGAATTTGTGGGTCGCAATAATGGTGCAAAATTGTGGCAGTGAGCTGTCTAGTAGAAGTTGTGTTATTGCGGGTCGCAATTTATTATTACCGGTCGTAATTTTCCTCTGATACTTGCCTCTACGTGCCGTCTAGCTTCCGATCGTGTCCGAACTTGCTCCAAATTATTCCCATTTGCTTCTAGTACCTGAAAATACATGAAAACATAGCAGCTTCTCGAAATTGGTGCAATATCTAAACTAAATGGCTTTAAACCAATAAAAAGGGGATAGATTTAGAGCCAAATCCTACTAAAAAGATATATGAAATTTAGGCTTATCAGCTATCTCCCCTCTTGTGTTACTTGATGTTTGTGGTCCAGGGTCAAATGCCAGACTCCTGATGAGCATTGATTCAACCTCATCGAGTCTTTGAGAAATCGCATCTAGTTCTTCGCGAAGGTTCTTGATCGATGCGAGGGCTAGAAGAGAGTAATTCCTGTTGTTGTCAGTATGAGGACTTCCCTTTTGATCATCAGTTTGTATTGTCTCAGAGGTCGGAAGAGTTTGATTGTCATCTTGTATGTTGAACAGTCTCTCCATCTCTGCTGCGCATGTCATTTCCCTGATGTCTTCCGGTTCATCCAGCCTCAACTCATCTTCGCCAGTCTCACCCATTGTTTCCAAGCTGTAAGCAAGATTGATGTCAGGAGGGATATCGAAGGTTTCATTCATGTTGTAGATCATCTTGTCCTTCTCGACATTTAATGAAATCTTCCCATTCTTAACATCAATCATTACCCCACATGTGGCGAGGAATGGTCTTCCAAGGATGATTGGAATTTGCTCGTCTTCTTCCATGTCAACTACCACAAAATCTGCTGGTATCCAGAATTTACCAACTTTGATCGGGATGTCTAGCAACACTCCTTCAGGATATCGAATTGATCGGTCAGCGAGTTGCAGTGAAATTCGCATTGGTGATAGTTCTCCACACTCCAATTTGTCAAATACTACCTTTGGCATTAAACTCACACTTGCTCCCAAATCACATAGGGCTCTCTTGAAATCTGTTGTGCCTATGGTGCACGGAATTGAGAAGCTTCCCGGATCTTTCAACTTAGTCGGTAGTTTGCTTTGCACGAGCACACTGCATTCTAGATTGAGCGGAACTGTTGAGAATTCTTGGAGTCTGTTGCAATTAGAAATGATCTCCTTTAGAAATTTAGCATACGAGGGTATGCTTGCGATTGCCTCAGTGAAGGGGATAGTGATCTGTAACTGCTTGAGGGTCTCCATGAATTTCGCGAATTGTTGCTCCATCTTGTGCTTGACAGGCCTTTGAGGGAATGGCAGAGGTGGCTTGTAGGGTGGTGGTGAAAGGTATTCAGGTTCGGGTTGTCGCTCGTCTCCACCTACGGTGTCATTCTGCTCCTCAATAGGGTCTGCTTGCAATTCAAATACGGGCGGCTCTGGTTGTTGCAGCTCGTATTCCTCAAAGTACGGTGGCTCTGCATGTTCCTCATTTAGATCGGGCATTGGAGGTTCTTCATAAGCTGTGCCACTCCTTAACGTGATGCTATGACAAGTTTCTCTTGGATTTTCTTCCGGCTGACCCGGAAGTTTGCCTTTTCCTCGTGTGATGTTCGAGAGATCTCTTGCCAATTTAGGAATTTGGTCTTCTATATTTTTGTAATGATTTGTTAAGGATTCGATCTTCTGTGTGATTTCAACGTTCATCTTGTCTTGCTTCTCGAGGAATCTCTCAAATAGTGATGTGATGTCAGGTTGCTGTGGTTGGTTGTATTGCCTCGGTTGGTAATTTGGTTGAGAATTGTTGTATCTTGGCTGATAATTGGATTGTGGTTGGTAGTTCTATTGAGATGCAGTGGGCCTTTGGTTGTTCGCGTTTGAGAGATTTGGATGGTTTCGGTTGTTCGGATGGTACGAATTGTAGACGGGCCGAGGTCGAAAGCTGTTGTCAATAGCATTCACTTGCTCTGTTTCTTCCTCAGTTTCTGACACATTCGTACATTCATTCATCTCATGCGCTCCTCCACAATAACCACATGCTGTTGCAACATTAACTGCTACTACAGTTCGCTGCTTGGTTTGCTTATTGACTGCTAGTTGCAATGCATTAATCTTTGCGCTTAGCATGGCTATTTCATCAACTCTGTGCATGCGAGGTGTTGGGGTTAGCTTCCTGCGCTCAGGGATCCAATAGTGTTGGTTGATTGCAATCTCTTCAATTAGGTTGTAAGCCTTGTCAAGTTCCTTGTTCATGATTGCGCCTCCTGCGGAAGCATCAATAGACAACCTGTCTATAGGGTTTAGACCATTACAAAAAGTTTGAACAATCAACCATCTTTCTAGACCATGATGTGGACAATACCTTAACATATCCTTATATCTATCCCATGGCTCACACAATGATTCGCCATCTCTTTGTTCAAAATTAGTAATTACACTTTTGAATTTTGAAGTTTTAGATGGTGGAAATTTTTTTGCAATAAACACATTAAACAATTGGTCCTAAGTTTGAATGGAATTGGCCGGTAAGGAAAACAACCATGCTCTCGCATTATCTTTTAATGAGAATTGAAATAGCCTTAGCCTGATTGCTTCATCAGTAACTCTGTTATTGTCTTGGATATCCCAAGGAAAATTGACAAGTGTTCGCACAAAAGCGCAACGCAAGTTTCGGTACGCTTGAGGGCGTCCCTTTTAAAACCGCGCTTACACTTCACGAGTAAGGATTGCAAGTGTACAACCCCTATCGAGTAGTATAATCGGGTGTCAATCCACAGGGACGGGCAATTACTAGGTTAGAATTTACTAGACTTGATTAAAAACTAGAAGTGAGAAAGATTGGGTTTGGTATTTAAGTTCCTAAAGAATCAATTCAAACAAATCAAAGAATGCAAACAAATGTATTAAAATGCTAGAAGAAATGTAAACTGTGTTTTGATTATGGATAAAAGGCGTTTCCAGGGTTTCAGACTTCATCTATGATCTGCCTCTAGTGGTACGGCCCGTACCAAGTTGGTAAGGCTAGGCCGTACCAGCCTTGGTAAGGCAAGGCCGCACCACCCTGGTAAGACCCGTACTGGCTTCCCAGAACAGAGCTTACCAGTTCGAGTTGATGCATTTCTTGCTGGTACCTTGTGCTAAACTCTTTAGAAAGGTTCAATTGACCATACCTAAGGTTCCTAAGCCTCAACTCTCGTGTGTTGGATCAAGATCTAGGTTGGAATGCAATTGATTGCCTTTTAGGGTTTCTACACCTCAATTTTCATGTATTGGCACAGATCTACCATAGCTGATTGATTGGAGACCTAAGGTACTCTCTAATCTGTCGATTAGAGGGGAATTCAACCTCTCGGCTTCAATTCGAACAAGTCTACCCTAAGCAATTGATTTGGTTGAGAGATTGAGATGATCACATGACCTTGATAGGTTTGATCTAGACCTAGAGGTTCATCATACACAATCACAGCAAGCAAAGCAAGAGATAGCAAAGAAATCACAATCAATCAATCAAAAGAGTTCATACAAAGTACGAGTCAAAGAAAGTCAAAACAAATCAAGAATTCATCTTAAAACCCTAGAAACTAAAACAACTACTCACAGAACATGATCTGATCTAAAAATACAATAAAAGAGGTAAAGAAAGCCATGGATTGAAGAGATCGAGTGGAAGAGGCTTGATCCGTCGAGCTTCGCCTCTTTCCTCTTCCTTCCTTCTTGCTCTTAGCTCCTCAGCTCTCTTTCTCTCTCTTACTGTGCTCTCCAATGTCTCTGGAATGAAAGATGATCGAAATTGGAGAGCTCCCCGCCTTAAATAGCCTCTGCCAAGATTTGAATCTGTCAGGCCGCCTTTAGGTACGGCCCGTACCAATGTGGTACGGCCTAGCCGTACCAGGCGTGATGAGCTGAAACTGGCCAAGTCTGGTACGACCCGTACCAAGCCTGGTAAGGGCAGGCCGTACCAGATCATCCCAAATCGCCATTTCTTCGTGTATTTTGCTCCAAACCTGCAGAAAACAAACAAACACTCAGCAGTACCAAATTCTAAAGATATATCGATGAAATGCACATGATTCTGGTGAATTAGGGCACGAATCTGGTACTAAAACAGGCCTAAAATAGACTAAATATGCGAGGTATCAAATTCCCCCAAGCTGAACCTTTGCTTGTCCTCAAGCAAAAAGTTTCAAACTCGGGTAAAAGTGCTGGACAACTAAATCTAAATGCGGATACAAACCTAAATGTGAAAACCTACGTGAGTCTGCTATAGTCAAGAATTTCTAGAATCGATTCGATTGTGATTCAAACATCCCTTTATAAACTTTGATTCACTCCACCTATTGGTCAATTGAACTTCGTACTTTGAGATGCTTCTAACAATGTAAAGACTAATCACTTAGGTTTGATCGAAACAATTTCATTCTTTTTCCGAATCAGTGCTTTTATTCAAGGTGATTTTTCTTTTCAATTTCCCTCCCCCAAGCTTGAATCAAGCTTAAGGGTAAGAAAGCTGCGAACGAAGTGTGTTGGTACGAGCAAAATTCTCTCTTTATTTCTAATTTTTTTCTAGGTTGGGAGGCGAGCTCAAAGGCGCCTGATTCTCATTGTGAGTCAGACTTATTGCCAGTACTCGCTTATTGCTCCTCTGTTTCATTTCTTTTCTTTTTTTTTTCTTTTTCTCTCTTTTTTTTTTCTTTTTTTTTTATCTCTGGTTTGCTCATACCATGAATACACACATCCATTGGTATTCACTCATACCAATGGATATTCCAAACTTTCTTAATTTGAAAATCCCAATTCCTAAAGGCACAGTTCAGCTTTTTCGAATAATCTCGTTCGATTCAATTCTAAGTTTGTTTCATCTTTTCAATTATTAAAAACATCTCAACCTAAGCAGTTCATTAACCAATAATGGGTTAGTTCCAGGTCATTCAGGTCTATCCTAATCACAACCAAATTGTTTCAAAGTTATTCTCAATTCTAGCAGTTCACGCAAATTTTCACCTAACAATGCACGAAAATACGAAAAAATGCAAGAAAAATAACGGTAAAGTAAACATGACCTACATGCTAATGTCATCCCCCCAAGCTTAGCCTGAGCATTGTCCTCAATGCTTCAAGACTATGAGATAAAAGAGATAAAAGAAGCTCGGGGAAAAGAGAGCGAACCTGATCAGTCCTCGGCGCGGTCGTACCAGCGCCAGTCGCGCAACTCGTCCTCTATGCCAGCCACCCGCTGCTGGAGATCATGGAGTGCGGCGCCCTGCTCATAGAGTGCAACACCCTGCTCGTAGAGGGCAACACCCTGCTCCTGACGCATGTCGTACATCAGCTGGTAGACATCCCGGATGGTGGGCTCAGCGACGGGAGGGGGATACACGGGTCCATCGTAGGAGGAGAAGGAGGTGGGTGAGCCAGTCTGGTACGGGTGAGGGCCAGCTCCATAAGATGAGGTACCTGCATCAAAGGGTGAAACATGTACCTGCTCGGAGAAGGGGGGTACCTGGCCGGGGAATGGGTGCACCAGAGTAGGAGAAAGAGGATGCGTCGGCACATCCTGAGCCTGGACTGGAGAGGTGGTGGCATCAATCATCTCCTCATCGCCCTGCGGTGGTAGTGGTGGAGAAGGTGGGGCCTCAGGGGCAGGCTGCACGCGGGGCGGACGGCGGAAAAAACCAAGTGCTCCGGTCATCGAAGGAGAGAGTGACCGGGAAAGGCAAGACATAGCTGGTCCGCATGTCAGGCATGCGCCATGCCCAAGCACCTCGCCCAGCGCGTCCCGCAGCCGACTCGATGAACTTGTAGGCGCTGAACTGAGAGAGAGAGAGATGGCGGGCGCTCGTGCACTCGTCGTCGCCAAAGATCTGGAGGTGTAAGCGCTCGGCGATCAGAGTGACATAGGCGGAAATGGAGATAACGCCACCGACCTTGGGCTGCCGCTGGATGTCGAGCCAGTGGTGGATCATGGCGAGCATCAGGTCGGGCCGCTCGAGAGTGCTGTCGGGGCGCAGTATATGATCCACCAGCTGCATATCCTCAACATTGGCACGGGCGAACGTCTCGCCACGTGCAAAGATGGTGCAACCGAGGATACGCAGCAGACATCGGATGACAGGGTGAGGGACATTGAGCTGCTTGAAGTCTTTGTTGAAAGCTGACCCGGCGCGGCTGCCGGAGATCAACTCCCAAAAACTGTCGCGCTCCAAGCCCTCAGAGAAAGAGAGGGTGTCAGTAGTCGGGTTCGGCGCAAAGCCAAACCACTCCCTCATGTCAGAGAGTAGAACGCGGTAGGTCTCCTGGCGCAGGCGGAACGTGATGTACGGGTGATGCCGCCGCGTGAACCTGAGCTCCAGGGAAGAGAGAAACTTGATGGTGAGCGTCCTGTACCCCCTCTGGGCGATCATCCAGAAGGCAGGCGTGATCCCGATCCGGGTAGTGAGGCGGAGGAACTCAGCCTCAAGGCCCAGCGTCCGGAGAGCGGAGAAATCAACAATCCTCGTGTTGATGATCTTCTTCGTCCGCAGGGTGTCGAAGTACTTGAACTGCCGACGGGTCGGCATGAAGAAGTACTCCTCGGTGTATGCGGCGGCACGCTGGGTGGCATCAGAGAGGGCCTCATCGGTGCCGAAGGAGTCAGAAGCGGGGTCGGAACCGTGGTCGGAGCCATGGAGGGAGGCATGCTCGGAGACCTGGGCAGAGGCGTGGTCGGAGCCATGGTCGGAGCCAGGGTCGGAGCCATGCACGGATGCCTGTGCGGAGACCTGGTCAGAGGCCTCGTCAGAGCCCTGGTCCGGGTCACGAGAGGGGTGGTAGGAGGGGCTCCCCTGTGGGCTCCGGTAACCAGACGGAGACCGACTCGAGGTGGTCTCACCCTCATAGTAGAGGGGCCGGACGGCGTCCTGAGAGGAACCACGCTGGCTGGAGTGGCGAGATGCACTGGAGCCACTCTGAGATGAACTCCGGCGGGAGGGATGGGAAGACGAGGGGGCAGCAGCAGAAGAGTCGCCAGCCATCTCTGATTGGTACGGCCTGGTCGGACTGGGTGGTACGGCCTGGTCGGACCTGGGCTGGAGAGGTACGGCTTGGCCGGGCTGGTTGGTACGGCCTGGTCGGACGCAGAGAAGAACGGTGGCCGACCAGGGTGAAGAGAAGATCCTTGGGCTGGTGGTGCGCAGGTGCTCCGGCCGGTGCGTGGATGGGTCCTTGGGCTCGGGTTAGGGCAGAAGAAAGTAGAGGGAAAAGAGAGGAAGAGAAAAGAGAGTGGAGAGGGAGAGAAGATGGAGAGGAGAGGGAGAGAAAGTGGAGAGGGAGAGAAGATGGAGAGGAGAGGGAGACAGGTACGGGGTAAGGGAAGGGGAAAGGGTGCGGGGAAGGGGTGCGAGGAGGGTTAAATGGAAAAAGAAACGGCAGGTAAGGAACCCGTTCGCGTCCGACCTAGGTACGGCCTGGCCGTACCAAGTGGTACGGGCCGTACCGACCCCTAGAGTCACCAACCTAGGTACGGCCTGGCCGTACCAAGTGGTACGGACCGTACCAACCCTTCAAGTCACTGACCTAGGTACGGCCTGGCCGTACCAATGTGGTGTGGCCTAGCCGTACCAAGTCGAATTTTTTTTTTGTGTCTCTCTCCTAGAACTTCTCAAGCCGCTCGTGATGCAAAGCAGTAGAATGAATGCATGTCTATCTGTCCCTAAGATGCAAAAACAGGTAAAAATGGCTTGGGCTGCCTCCCAAGGAGCGCTCGTTTAAGGTCTCGAGCTCGACCTTCTCTTGTCAGGCTTCGGTTGGAGATGGATCGGAGAGATCCAAGTTCACTCGCATTTCTCGGGGATGATCAGCAATGTAATGCTTGAGACGCTGACCATTGACTTTGAAAGTGTGCCCCTCTTTGTTTTCCAACTCCACTGCGCCAAATGGGAACACTGCCCTTACCCGGAATGGACCGGACCACCTGGACTTCAGCTTCCCTGGAAAGAGCCTAAGTCGAGAATTGAACAAGAGGACCAGGTCTCCCTCATGGAACTCACGAGGCATGATGCGCTTGTCGTGAACCTGTTTGGTCCTTTCCTTGTAAATTCTCGCGTTCTCGTAGGCATTGAGACGCATCTCCTCTAACTCATGCAAGTCAAGGATGCGTTTCTCTCCAGCTGAGAGCAAGTCCATGTTGATGGCCCGTGTGGCCCAGTATGCCTTGTGCTCAATCTCCACGGGCAAGTGGCAGGACTTCCCGTACACCAATTTGAAAGGGCTCATCCCAATCGGAGTTTTGAAGGCTGTACGGTAGGCCCACAGTGCGTCACTCAGCTTGAGTGACCAATCCTTTCTCGTTCTAGCCACGGTTTTCTCCAGGATAGACTTGATCTCTCTGTTGGAAATCTCGGCTTGACCGTTGGCTTGAGGATGGTAGGATGTGGTCACCTTGTGAGTAACTCCATGGCGACTCAGGAGATTGTCAAACTGGCGGTTGATGAAGTGCTTGCCACCATCACTGATGACGGCTCTCGGAACTCCAAAGCGAGGGAAGATGATGTTAGTGAACAGTCTTTTCACTGCATTGGAGTCCGCATTCTTGCAAGCTACTGCCTCCACCCACTTGGAGACGTAGTCAACTGCCACCAGGATGTACTCGTTCCCACAAGAGGGTGGAAACGGTCCCATGAAGTCAATGCCCCAGACATCAAAGATGTCTACCTCTAGAATAGAGTGGAGAGGCATGTCATTCCTCTTGGAGATGTTTCCGGTGCGCTGACACTTGTCACAAGCTGCGACGAAGGTCCTAGCATCTCTGAAGAGTGAAGGCCAGAAGAAGCCAGATTGCAGGACCTTTGAAGCAGTCTTGGAAGATGAAGCGTGTCCTCCGTAGGCTGAGGAGTGGCAGTGCTCGAGAATGGAGCGCGTCTCGTCGTATGGCACACATCGTCTGTAAATGCCATCAACGCCAGTCTTGAAGAGGTAGGGGTCGTCCCAGAAATAGAACTTGGCGTCCGATCGAAGCTTCTTCTTCTGCTGGTATGACATGGTAGGAGGAAGCACTCCTGAAGCGAGAAAGTTCGCAATGTCTGCATACCAGGGCACTGACTTGGTGTTCACTCGGTCAGTTGCATGGGATGTCCGATCTTGCACAGCATGAGTCGCGTGCATCGGTGTACCGACCAAGTTGATCTCCTCCATGGCAGAAATCGAATGGAATTGGTCATCAGGGAATGAGTCATCGATTGGCAGGCTACTAGAGCCCTCATCTTCCCAGCGAAGCCGAGATAGATGGTCAGCCACGGTGTTTTCTACTCCTTTCTTGTCCCTGATTTCAATGTCAAACTCTTGCAGGAGGAGGATCCACCTAATCAGGCGAGGCTTGGCATCCTGCTTGCTCAACAGATACTTGAGTGCGGCGTGGTCAGTATAGATCACTATCTTAGAACCAACCAGATAGGATCTAAACTTATCGAGAGCAAACACAACAGCCAAAAGCTCCTTTTCGGTTGTTGTGTAGTTCATTTGGGCAGGGTCTAGCACCTTGCTAGCGTAGTAGATAGCACATGGCTTGTTCTCCTTCCGCTGCCCTAGAACGGCTCCCACTGCGTAATCACTCGCGTCGCACATCAATTCAAATGGCAAGGTCCAGTCTGGAGGCTGCAGGATGGGTGCTGAGACAAGGGCTTCTTTCAATCGATAAAACGAGTCGACACACTCCTGCGAGAAGATGAAATCAGAATCCTTAATGAGCAGGTTGGTCAACGGTTTCGCGATTTTTGAGAAGTCCTTGATGAAACGGCGGTAGAAGCCAGCGTGTCCCAGAAAGCTTCGCACAGCTTTGACATTTGTTGGGATTTCCAGCTTCTCGATCACCTCCACCTTGGCTTTGTCAACCTCAATTCCTTTGGAGGTCACTACATGTCCAAGGACAACTCCCTCTTGGACCATGAAGTGACACTTCTCCCAGTTCAGGATCAGGTTGACCTCTTCACACTTCTCCAAGATTTTGCAGAGGTTGGCTAGACATGAGTCAAAGCTGGCTCCATAGACAGAGAAGTCGTCCATGAAGACCTCAACCTCTTTCTCAATGAAATCCGAGAAGATAGCCATCATGGCTCTTTGGAAGGTGGCAGGTGCATTGCACAGACCGAATGGCATCCTACGGTATGCGAATGTACCGTAGGGGCATGTGAAAGTGGTCTTGTCTTGGTCGTTCGGGTGAATGGGGATCTGAAAGAATCCTGAATACCCGTCAAGGTAGCAGAAATGAGAATGATTCGCCAGTCTTTCAAGGAGTTGGTCGACAAACGGCAATGGGAAATGATCCTTGCGTGTGGCAGCGTTGAGCTTTCTGTAGTCAATACACATGCGGTACCCAGATACCACACGAGTCTGGACCAGCTCGTTCTTGTCATTTCTCACCACTGTCGTGCCTCCCTTCTTGGGCACCACGTGAACTAGACTCACCCACTTGCTGTCAGATATGGGATAGATGATGCCTGCATCCAGGAGTTTGAGAATTTCCTTTTTCACCACCTCTTTCAGGTTGGGGTTGAGTCGTCGCTGGTGCTCCACAGACGGCTTGTGATCATCCTCGAGAAGAATCCGGTGTGAGCAGATGGCTGGGTTGATCCCTTTCAAGTCCTTAATCGAGTACCCGATCGCACCCTTGTGAAATCTCAGCTTCTCCAGAAGTTTGGCGGTTTGATCGGGGTTTAGACTCGCATTCACGATCACAGGACATGATTTTTCTGGATCGAGGAACTCGTATCGGAGATTGGTTGGAAGAGGTTTGAGTTCGGGAGTCGGACGCTCAGGCTGAACATTGACACGAGTCGCATCTGGGTGATCTGACTCGTGTGTCGTCGAGATGTCGGCCTTGGCAAGCTCCGCTCTGCTCCTCGTCTCAGGGTGTGATGCAAGGAGATCCTCCAGATCCTCAGGAATCACATCTGCTGCACAGATGGACTCGCTCGCTTCACTTGGCAAATGGGATAAGAATTCAGAGTGATGGCGCAGCGAGTTGTCGACTTGGTCAAGAAAGTAGTCCTCAGCTAGATCAGCAAGAGCTCTTCTATCCCATCAACCCGGAAGCATGTCTCAGAACGTGACGGATACTTCATGGCACGTTCGATTTGGAATTTCACTTTCTCCCCTCCAAAATTCAGAGTCAGGGTTCCTTGTCTCACGTCGATCATCGCGCCAGCTGTTCTTAGAAAAGGTCGTCCCAGAATGATGGGGACTTCCTTGTCCTCTTCCATCTCCATGACGACGAAATCGACGGGCACGAAGAACTTCCCAACTTGAACCGGCAAATCCTCCACCACACCAAGTGGAAGTCGGACTGAAGAATCTGCCAACTGCAGCGTCATCCTTGTGGGCTTGAGCTCCCCCACTCCTATGCGATCATAGATGGTGCGTGGCATGAGACTCACGCTCGCTCCTAGATCACACAGGGCTTTCTTGATTGTGGCCTTCCCAATGGTGCATGGAATGGAAAACTTTCCAGGATCGTCCAATTTGGGAGGTAACTCGCTCTTCAAAATTGCGCTGCACTGCTCCGTTAGCTTGACTGTCGCATGCCCCTCTAAGCTTCTCTTGTTGGAAAGGATGTCCTTCAGAAACTTGGCATAGGTGGGCATTTGGGTCAGAGCGTCGGTGAAAGGGATGGTGATGTGCAGCTGCTTGATGACGTTTGCGAAGTTAGCGAATTGCTCGTTCAGTCTCGTCTCAGCTAATCTCTGGGGGAATGGAACAGGTGGCCGGTATGGAGGTGGTTTCTCGGCACCTTTCTTCCTCTGGCTTCCTGACGCTTCGGGTGGAGGTTGTACAGGTCTTGCCGAGCTGGTGCAGTCTGCACTCGCTTGAGGTTGGATGACCTCAGCTCGTTCTGGATTAACCTCCTTCAATGGAATTGACACAGGGGTCAGGATCGCGTCAGGTGTCGCGTCAAGGATCGGATCAACCGTGGTCTCACTTGGCATTGGTGGCTCGTCGTACTGGGTCCCACTTCTCAGAGTGATCGCCTTAGCCTCTCCTCTTGGATTGGGTTCTGGTTGAGAAGGAAGCTTCCCAGGTTGACAGTGGCTTGAGGTGACCATCTGGCTCAGCTGCTCCAGCAACTTGCTTTGGGCAGCCATTTGAGTGGTCATGCTCTGCATCTGCTCCCACATCATCTGATTCATCTTGCCCTGCTCGTGAGTGAAGTTGTTCACTTCGGTAGGCGTATTTGGCTTTGAGGGGTTAGATGTAGCTGCATGGTTGCCTTGATTGGGAAAGGAAGCGTTCTGATAGAAGTTCCTGTTGCCATTGTTGTTGCTGTTGCTGCTGCTCGAAGCCTGGTTTCTCCAGTCGTTGTTGTTTGGAGGGGGGTAGTTCCCAGTGTTGTTCGCCCGATTGTTCCAATTGTTGTTGTACTGCGGCCTCTGGAAGCTGTTGTTGTTGAAGGGCGGTCTGAACGAAGAGTTGTTGAAAGGCGCAGGGTTGTTCTGGTTCGACCTCCAGTGCTGCTGCTCAACCGGATCCTTGGAGTAGGACCGGCTGAAGGGAGATCTGGGGAAGAAGGAAGGCTCGTTGTTGAGAGAGTTGACCTGCTCACTCTCCTCGTCTTGTTGCACCAGCGGGCACTGCTCGTATGCATGCCTCTCGTCTCCGCACATGACGCAGACTTGAGGTTGCTGTTCGACTGCCTTGACACTGAGCTTGTCCATCGCCCGCTGCATGGCGTCCATCTTGGCGGTGAGAGCTATGATGTGATCGAGCTCGTACTTGCCACCTCCTTGGCTACCTCCTTGGCCTCCTCGCTGGCGTGACGTGTCGCGGCCGGACCACTGCTGGTTCTGCGCCATGCTGTCGATCAAGTTCATAGCCTCTAAAGGCTCCCTTGACATCAGCGCGCCTCCCGCAACAGCGTCCACGTAAGCACGTGTGCTCTCGTTCAGGTCGTCGTAAAACGTTTGAATTAAAAGCCAGTCGGGTATACCATGGTGTGGACAGGAGTACTGCAATTCTCTAAACCTTTCCCAAGCCTCGTTCAGGGGTTCATCAAAAATCTGCCTAAAGCTGGTCAGGTCATGTCTTACCTTGGCTGTCCTCTTGTGAGGGAAAAATCTGGTCAAAAACAATTTGGACAAGTCCCTCCAAGTTCTAACAGAGTCCCTAGGCAAAGATCCTAACCATTTCTTAGCCTTATCCCTGAGAGTGAAAGGAAATAGAGCAAGCTTGGTGTAATCAGCATTCTCACCGTTGGTTTTGATGGTCGTGATGCACTCGAGGAAGGTCTGGAGGTGAGCGTGCGGGTCCTCGTGGTCGAGTCCGTGGAAGGTGTTCTGCTGCACCATGTTGACAACCCCCGGATTGAAGTTCGGTTGCTGTCCTGGAATGTGTGGCAGCCGGATCGCACCTCGCACGTCTCCAGCTCTCGGCACGTTGAACTCCCGCAGGGTCCGAGGCATGAAAACATCTGCATCATCGTCCGTCAGGTGGCCTTCTTCTTCTCGCCTTTCTCTTTCTCTTTCCCTGGCCTCTGCCTCCATTCTGATTCGGGCTTCGTCCTCTGTCTCAGCCATCTCTTCAGGTTCAGGTGACTTGGTACGGGTCGGACCAGGTTGGTGCGGCCTGGCCGTACCTGAGTTGGTACGGGCCGTACCAGAGGGGGCCGTACCAGGTGGTGGCTGAGCAGTCTCGGTTGGATCTGGAGGAGTTTGGTCGAACAGTGGGCCCTTGCTTCTCAGATGATATTTCAACCTGAATTGGCCTGCAGGGGGGGTTCAAAAGCCAGTTTTTAGTGATTTTGAATAAGAGAAAGCAAGAAAGATACAAGTTAAAATCTAGATTAACAAAGTAAAGTAAAATCTAACTAGGCAATTGTTTGCCGTCCCCGGCAACGGCGCCAAAAACTTGTTCGCACAAAAGCGCAACGCAAGTTTCGGTACGCTTGAGGGCGTACCTTTTAAAACCGCGCTTACACTTCACGAGTAAGGATTGCAAGTGTACAACCCCTATCGAGTAGTATAATCGGGTGTCGATCCACAGGGACGGGCAATTACTAGGTTAGAATTTACTAGACTTGATTAAAAACTAGAAGTGAGAAAGATTGGGTTTGGTATTTAAGTTCCTAAAGAATCAATTCAAACAAATCAAAGAATGCAAACAAATGTATTAAAATGCTAGAAGAAATGTAAACTGTGTTTTGATTATGGATAAAAGGCGTTTCCAGGGTTTCAGACTTCATCTATGATCTGCCTCTAGTGGTACGGCCCGTACCAAGTTGGTAAGGCTAGGCCGTACCAGCCTTGGTAAGGCTAGGCCGTACCAAGTTGGTAAGGCTAGGCCGTACCAGACTTGGTAAGGCTAGGCCGCACCACCCTGGTAAGACCCGTACCGGCTTCCCAGAACAGAGCTTACCAGTTCGAGTTGATGCATTTCTTGCTGGTACCTTGTGCTAAACTCTTTAAAAAGGTTCAATTGACCATACCTAAGGTTCCTAAGCCTCAACTCTCGTGTGTTGGATCAAGATCTAGGTTGGAATGCAATTGATTACCTTTTAGGGTTTCTACACCTCAATTTTCATGTATTGGCACAGATCTACCCTAGCTGATTGATTGGAGACCTAAGGTACTCTCTAATCTGTCGATTAGAGGGGAATTCAACCTCTCGGCTTCAATTCGAACAAGTCTACCCTAAGCAATTGATTTGGTTGAGAGATTGAGATGATCACATGACCTTGATAGGTTTGATCTAGACCTAGAGGTTCATCATACACAATCACAGCAAGCAAAGCAAGAGATAGCAAAGAAATCACAATCAATCAATCAAAAGAGTTCATACAAAGTACGAGTCAAAGAAAGTCAAAACAAATCAAGAATTCATCTTAAAACCCTAGAAACTAAAACAACTACTCACAGAACATGATTTGATCTAAAAATACAATAAAAGAGGTAAAGAAAGCCATGGATTGAAGAGATCGAGTGGAAGAGGCTTGATCCGTCGAGCTTCGCCTCTTTCCTCTTCCTTCCTTCTTGCTCTTAGCTCCTCAGCTCTCTTTCTCTCTCTTACTGTGCTCTCCAATGTCTCTGGAATGAAAGATGATCGAAATTGGAGAGCTCCCCGCCTTAAATAGCCTCTGCCAAGATTTGAATCTGTCAGGCCGCCTTTAGGTACGGCCCGTACCAAAGTGGTACGGCCTGGCCGTACCAGGCGTGATGAGCTGAAACTGGCCAAGTCTGGTACGACCCGTACCAAGCCTGGTAAGGGCAGGCCGTACCAGATCATCCCAAATCGCCATTTCTTCATGTATTTTGCTCCAAACCTGCAGAAAACAAACAAACACTCAGCAGTACCAAATTCTAAAGATATATCGATGAAATGCACATGATTCTGGTGAATTAGGACACGAATCTGGTACTAAAACAGGCCTAAAATAGACTAAATATGCGAGGTATCAACAAGTGAAGATGTGGATCTTCGTTTGGAAATCCTCCAAATTGCTGTTGCGAAACCATATTAATGAGAGCAGGTTTGATCTCAAAATTACGGTTCATAACAGTTGGTGGTTTTATGCTTGAGTTAGGATCATTTGCGCGTGGTATGCAATAGTCTCGTAGAAGTCTGGGTCTCGCTGCATTGTGAACTCCATTATCACCATTGCCTTCTTGTCCGTTCTGATTGTTAATGGTGGATTGTTGTGAATCTGTTCGTTCGGTGGGTTTTCCATGTTGACTGAATCTGAGTCTTCTTCGCTTTTCGAGTTACTTGAGGAAGGACTATGGTTGGTCCTTATCGGTGATGGGGAGCGAATTGTCCTCTCCTACTTGCAATCCTCAGGGATCTCCGTAAGAATGATTCGGCCAGCGTGCAGTATCCTAAGAAACAAAAGAAAAGAAAATATGAAAATTAAACTAAAAATAGAAAAATAAAAATAAAAAGAAAAACAAAATTGAAAATAAAATTAAAAAGAAGAAAATAAAAATGCAGAAAATTAAAAATCTAGGCGTCTCTAATTGATTGGATTCAATGGTCAAAGCAAGGGCGTCTCGCGAGGCCTTGCACAATAAACCGTTATTCCCCGGCAACGGCGCCAAAAAACTTGATCACTCAAAAGAGAGCGATGTTATCTTTTAAAATTTATAAACTCGGAAATGCTATCGGTTCGGATCGCAAGCGCACAATCCTTATCGAGTAGTATAATCGAGGTCGATCCACAGGGAATATTGGTCTACAGTCTTGAGCGATCAAATCACAATCTTTCGAAAGGCTAGATAAAATCTGAAAATTGAGAGTTTGGAATTGTGATCAATGTAAATTTGGCAACAATTAAAAGTAATTAAAATAAAGATAGAGATGAGAATTCCTAGGATTTCGGCACACCATTGCTACTCAATCCACTTTGATATTCTACTTCAGTCGAGTCTGATTTCCTATTGTTGTTAATGGAACACACTACATAGGACACTGCGAGTCACTAATGCAAATGACGGGACTTCCACCGAGATACTACATAGGACACTGCGAGTTATCTTACGCAAATGATAGATCTTTTAAATACACAAGTTACTACGTAGGACACTGCGATTTATCTTACACAAATGACATAACTTGGTTTGCGTTTTGTGGTTCTGATTTATGGTTTTCCCGCGAAGGTTTTCTTCACATAAATCTAATGGCTCCCAACGAGGCTAACTCGTCCATCATAGTTTTTCTACCAATAAAGTACTGTCACTACCTTAGAATTAAACTAGATCATCGAAATCAGGTGAAGGGAGAATAAATTGCAAAAGCATTTCAATCAACAACAAGAAATCATAATCAACAGAAAATATATATATCAAAGCATCATTAGTAACAAGGTTTATTGCCTAGCCCCTAAGAAAAGAACTTAGCCGCGGAACGGCATCATTACAACACTCCTCTCTTTCTCACTTCAATCAAATCTAACCCTAACTACCAAAATTACAAAGATGGTTTTCTCTTCTGTCCAGGGGCTTTATATAGGAGTGGGGGGACGTCTGGAGATGAGTGGAGGCCAAGAAAATATGATCTGGACACATTTGTGGCAGTTATTCCCCAAATGGCGCCTTGGTTACGGACCGTATTGGCTGATACGGTCCGTATTCACACCATGTCGCTGAGGGGTTTAATGCGTATCACGCTATCTCCTGGTCCGTATCCAGCTAGGTCCGTATCCGACTAGGTCCGTATCAACTAGTACGGACCATAACAGGGCCTTAGTCGATGAGCGTCGCTTGTCCGATTGACCTGATTCTTGCTCCATTTGATGTGAAATAGTCCCAAAACCTGTTTTCTGCAATAAAACATAAAGAAGGGTGACAGTAGCCTTTTTCTCTAATTAAATAAACATAAGTGTGAGATAATATCCAAAACCTAAGCCAAAACCCTACGTAATTCATCATCATTTTGACTATGATCAGGAACCGTAGTGCAGATCCAACTCTAGCTATTAATGAACCTCCAAAGAATAATGGACGAGGCCTTGGAAAAATAAAGCCTGTGAAAGAGAGCCCTGATGATCGACCGGAGATATGGTGAGTTGGCACACACGAGTTCAGTTGCGCATCTAAACTAAGATTGATAACAGCAACAATCACTAGGCTTGCCCTTGGCCTCATGCCTGCACCATTAAGATCTTTTCACGGCTTCGATGACAAAGTGAAGAAGTCCTTGGAGAGGGAATTTCTGGTAACCTTTATTTTTATGAGTTTTAATTACTGATCACCTTTTACAATCACATTTATGAGCTTCATAACTAATTGTATTACATTTAGCTAAAATCGCACTTGTTATGTAGTTGCTTCAAGCATTAAGCTTTTCCAGATTTGTGCAAGAGAAGTTGTTATGATTTTCCAGCTATGAAGCTTTCAATGAAGAATTTTCCAGCTGTTAAGCTTTCTAATTTTTTTTTGTATATATCTTTAGTATTATTTTCAGAAATATTTGTTGGATGGCAACTGCCAATTGACCTTAAAGAAAAAACTATCAAGTAAATTTTTATCAAATTTTAGTTTTTTCTTTAGTGTTACAATTATGGTTCTCTTCAGAGATCTTACGATCTAGTTGAATTTAACAAAATTGAAATGATACAACTCCAACACACAATGTTCAACCAGGTCGGGTATATGTTAACTTTGCTAAGCAAAATCTTATAGTCAAATGTTGATTGTTGTGCCTAGCATGTATCAAAAGTTAAACTCCTAAGCTTTTTGTACTCACCCATACATATTTTTAAGAGTTTTAATTACCGATGCCATATTACATTCACATTTATGAGCTTCATAACTAATTGTTTTACATTTGATAAACTCGCACTTGTTATGTAGTTGCTTCCTATTTTGTCAAGATACACAATTTAATGGCTGGTTTATTAGTTGGAAATTAGGAACTTATGCAATTCTGTCTTGTTCCATTATTGTCATTCCAATTGTTCGAAAAAATAAATTTAAATAATCCCTAATTTTCTTGGATGTAGGAGAGATATAGATACCACGGAGATGAAGATCCTGACCGTTTTCATGAAGTACTCGAGGCCATAGCAGCCAAAAGATATGGTGAGGAGCTGTGTAGAGCAAGGAAGAATCGTATAAAATTATATGGTTGGGACATTCTCGCATGGAAGGCCAATGTGCCGCATTGGTGTGTAGCCCCAGTACATTGGCAAGGTCTTTGCGATATCTTCTTCTCAGATGAGTGGCAACTGGTCAGTAAACAAAACCAACAAAATCGCACTGTCTCTGGAAATTCGGCCTCCCACTACGCTGGATCAACTGGTAGACTTCTGAATAATTCTGTTCTAATACTATAACTATTTCCACATTAATCTGTCATCTAACATTTAATTGTCATTCTTCCTTTTCATCTAGAGACAACATTGAATAAGGGGAAAAAGCCAACCATGGAGGACCTTTACATCCATATGCACTGTGCAAGAGAGAATGGCGTATCACCAGTTGTGGCCCAAATGAGTATTGCTGTTGAGGGTGTGACCCAAGATATTGATAACAATGATGGTAATGGGGGAGAGAATCCAACAGCCGAGGAGAGTACAGGGCAGGTTCACGAGTTCGATATCAACTCCTTGCAATTTACAAACACGAGAAAAGAGCAAGTTTATGTAAGTTCAATTTACTAGTGTACTTTTTTTTCCTCCAAGTAGGGTGGTTACCACCAATTACCATTAGAAATGGAAAGGACCAAGTACTGGTACCTAAAAGGATAATTTTACAAGTACATTAATACATGACCTTTTTGGTGTACATTATACAGATAATATTTCAATTATTAGGGTAATTTTACAAAAGGGTAAGGATGGAAGGGTAATTATCATTAAGTGTAGATTTGTATGAAGCGTAAGGTTGGAAGGGTAATTATCATTAAGGGTATATTAGTATGTAGATAATATTTCAGTCATTAGGTTCACTACAGTAGGCTTATAATTCATTGCCATCTCAATTACAACTTTATTCCATGGCTCCACATAAATAGTGTTATATGTCACAACATTAGTCTCTCTCCTTGTATACATCTGTCTTTGTAGAAAAAATGTTTAATTCTCAATTTTCTTTTAAATACATATTTCTCATATGTTCCCACTACTAGAGGAAGGTTAAGACAATGAGGGCTGATCAGGCCAATTCTGTCTTGGACGAGAGCACCTTATTTCTGGCAGCCCTTGGCGGACCAAAAAAAGGCCGCGTCGTAGGCTTTGGAAGCTTGCTTGAACAAACTCGAGAAAGGCACAGCCACGTAGCATCTTTTATATCTGGGTTGACAAATACTAGGGTGCAGGAGAGCTTCTCTAGGGCATAAGTAGACGCGATCGTTCAAGAACGTGATCGCCGTATCGCCGAGGAGCACTCCGAGAGGATAAGAGATCAACCCCAAAATCAATTATTGTTCTCACAGTTATTCAGAATGCATGGGCTACAACAGCCTACTTCACAGGTTAGTAAACTCATATTTGGGGAAAATTTAGGGTTTTAAATTAAAAGGGTTGTGTTCACGGATTTTCGTTACTAAGCTTTGTTCTTTCACATTTTAATTTAGGCACCAACTATCAGTCCTGAACTACCACCAGATGGTATAGTAGGGAATATGGGTTATTTGCTAGTATCATTTTTATAATAAAATCTACGTGTTGTTAATCTTACAAATCTGATAGGATTTTGTGCTCTCCAAATTCTAACATTGCACTTTGAAATATAATGCTTAGGTTGAAGGTCTCACCTCTCAACAATCTCAGGAAGTACCTTCAAGACTACCAAAGGAATTCAATCAGGTAAGTACTTTTAGAATGTTGGTTGAATTTTTAAATTCTTATGAAGTGAACTTCTAAGGTAAGTGTGCGATGGTATATGTTCAACAGTAATGGGTACAACATTGAGGAGTTAATAGTAACTATCAAATGTTTTTTTCAAGATAATGGTAAGGTGTAATACAAATCCTGTAAGTACCAGTAGTGGGTAATTCATGCCTCAAAACACACTTCTTGTTATACACCCAATAGAAGGACTACAAATGACCATGTCTCATGAAGTACCATCATATGTTTTTCATCCAACTTTTACTACCTCATTTTTATTGGAAAAACAAGCTCAAGTTAAGTGTACGACAATAATGGGTAATAGTACTGTATGATCAACAAACAAGTTATTTTGAGGATTGAACTACATAATTAATTTTTATAACAATAACATGTTCTAACATTATAATTTGATCTACAAAGGATGTTGCTGGTTCTTTTCAACCAAATCAGGAAGGGTCATTCCAAGCACTGCTGAGTACTCAGGTTGGACAAGAAATTGCAGGGAATGAGGCCGCAATGACATATTGGTGGGGCAGTCAACCTTCGGCATGAACCCCAGAGGTCTAGTGTGGATGTCAATATTTAGGGTAAAGTTTTTTGGTTATATTCTGGGTATACTTTGTTAACTCATGGGGTTGAATTTATTTTGTGAATGCTTCTTTGGGATGTTACATTTTGGGTATATTTAGAGAGTAAGTCTTTTATTATCAATGTTGTTTTAATGCTTTTATAATTTTGGTTCTATGTATGATGATTATACTATGTTGGTCAATGTTTATTAGTTGCTCTCTTGTTTATTAGTTGCTTTCTACAAATTTCTCAAATGTGATTTATGTAATTCTTGATGAATGGGAACTGAGAATTTTAAAACAGCACTGGGCTCGTACCAGATTGGTACAGGGAGGGAGGATTGTAGAATTGGAGCATGCTAATTTGCACCCATTTCTTGTTATTATTACCTTGGGTACATCCACGCAAATAATTACAACTGCAGTGCATGCAAAAAATGTAATTCATATCCTTGCAAATAGTCTTCCCATGCTAATACTCAGGTGGGACCCACATTCCCTAGCCTTGCAAATAGTCAGGTGGGACCCACGTGTGTTAGCCTTGCAAATAGTCAGGTGGGACCCACGTGTGTTAGCCTTGCAAATAGTCATGTAGGACCCACGTTCCCTAGCCATGCAAATAGTCAAGTGGGACCCCCGTTCGCTTCCCTTGCAAATAACCAGATGGGGCCCACGTTGTCTCCCCATGCAAATACTCCAAACGGGGCCAACTCTGAAAGTTGTTGCATGGGCCGTTGTTGCAAGGCTAATCTCATGCAACAAGTCAGAACAAAGTTGTTGCATGGGCGCCCATGCAAATACTTAGTATTTGTATCGAAGCTTGTTGCATGAGCACAGTTGCATGGCTATTCGCATGCAACAAGTCTTTTCGGGCTTGTTGCAAGGCTATCTCCATGCAACAAGCCATTTTCTGGCCCATGCAATAAACTCATATTCTAGTAGTGTTCATTCTAGCGGCTTTTATTATCCAAGACAAGCGGTCTGCTTCTTCTTCTCCTCTTTTCCCAAGCTGTTCTTCTCCTCTTTGGCAATAGAAGGTAACTACCAATATCATAACTACCCCTCTTCCATCGGTAGTGAGGGAAATTACCAATAGAAGAGAGTGAGACTCTTAGCAGTTTCAAACTACCGCTAGAATAATCTAGCGCCCTGTTCTTTAGGGTTGGCTTCTATCGGTGGAAATACCACTAGTAGACTGTCTTTTTACCCGATAGATTCACAGTTTTGTAGTAGTGATACTCTGGTTCCATAAAAAAATTCTCCCCCTTGTCCTCTCTTACCTACTTTTCCTTTGGCAATCACCTAAATATATGTCATCTTTTTATTTACTTGAGTTTTATTCATGAGCATATATATGAATGCCAGTAGAATTATGAAAAAGCTATGGAAAATTATCAAGGGCTATCAATAATTTTTTAGATGTTTCCCTATAAAGAATAGGAACAAATGACCTTAGAATTGACATAAGCCATAATACTATGTCAATTGCTTCTATATTCTTGGGAGTTGAGATAGCAAGATTAAGTTGGTAGGGTTAGGAAAATTATTTGCTTCTATATTTGTTTCTAGTATGGTTTTATTTCTTACTTTGATTTTATGTTAAATTTTCTCATCTAGTAACACTAATAATATGTTTAAAAAAATTACGCAGGAGGACAATAGAGAGAGATCTTAATTATATACTGTGTTTTATTTGACACAATGTTTGTACAATTATTTACATGTTCTTTTATAAGAAATTAGCATTGTGAAGTTAAATAAAGAATCATGAGGCATGCATCTACGTGTCCAGTGACAACACTGTTACTTTTTTTTGTTTTGCCTTCATCTTACAACTTTATCAGGTGTACCTTCATATTTTATACATCTACTCAAGTCTCGTAGAAGGTAACTTTGGATCAGAAGGGTTCTTCTAAAAATATTGATACATATATACGAAGTTTCTTATACTTTTTTGTGTGTTAAAATTGAATTCCATGTTTCGCGAATTGTGTAATTTGATCTTAATTTATCTAACAAGTAGAAGCTTTAATAATTCGTTTCTTTTCATTTTACTTTTTTGTTGCCATGTTTAACCTCATTTCCTTGCTTTTTTATTAGATAAATTGAAGTGATTATTTGTTGCCATTTTATTTTTTGTTCACATAATTTAATTAGATAAGATTAAATGAACAATCCAGCTAGCATTTTATATTAATTGAGAGCTCAGTCATCGTAATATATTTTTTTCAATTTGGTGAATTAATTGCGTATCTCAAATATTTGAGAGAATTTTATCTAAAACCCCAATGCTTATGTTTCAAAACTAAAATTATTTTATACACAGTTATAATTCGTAGTGCTATGTTTATAGTAATATTCACCATTGAAAGGGAGACAAAAAACAAATACATATCTCTAACCATTAATTCAAAATCATTAACATGGGCCAACCCATGCAAATAATCAGTCTCCACAATCTAGATTTTTAACATGGGCAAGGTGGTTGAGTATTAACATGGAACTCTGAAATGAAATTATATAAACAGGATCACAAAAACAATTACATGGGCCAGCCCATGTAACTACTAAGTCTCCACAATCCAAATTATTAGCATGGGCATGTTGGCCGAGTTTTAACATGGATCTCTAACATAAAATAATATAAAAAGGGTAAACAAAACAATTGCATGCGACAACCCATGCAAAAAGTCGATCAAAACACTCTAGATTATTAGCATGGGCATGGTGGCCGAGGTTTAACATGGACCTCTAGCATAAAATAATATAAAAAGGATCAACAAAACAATTGCATGCGACAACCCATGCTAATAATATGTCTCACAACTTTATATCTATTTGCATGGGCATAGGATCAAGTATTTGCATGTACCTTTAATAAAATATATTATTTGAGTCGTTGGGCAAGGGTTGGCTCTGCCAATTTTTTTTTACATGGGCATATAGGAGACAATTGCATGGATAAGCAGGAAGCAGTTACATGGGTTATGTTTTGCATTAGACATCTCATGCAAAAAGGAATATGAAATCAGAAATGACAATTCTTTTCCATAGGCCCTTAACAACCATGCAACAAACCAGTGCTACCCATGCTACAAACTCAAATTCTGGAAGTGTACAATATAAGGTAAAGGAGTAAAGCATCTAAATACAATTTTAGAAATGATCAATTAATCTTACCAAATTTTGTGGGGTATAGATGTACGCAGCAAATTTATAATAAAAATTAATACGTAGCAGGTACAAAATTAATTAATTAAGCAATCTGTACATGTTTATTGCAAACTTGTACATTGCAAAATTTAAATGGAATAGTAGTTTCTTTATGAATGGCAGTTATGGATAGTAGTTATGATTAGTAGCAATGACATGTAGTTATAGATAGTAGTTTATTTATGAATAGCAGTTATGAATAGTAGTTTATTTATGAATAGCAGTTATGAATAGTAGTTTATTTATGAATAGCAGTTATGAATAGTAGTTTATTTATGAATAGCAGTTATGAATAGTAGTTTATTTATGAATAGCAGTTATGAATAGTAGTTATGATTAGTAGCTATGACATGTAGTTATGAATAGTAGTTTCATTATGTGAGGCTTTTTTAATTACATAAAATTTAAATGGAATGCACCAAAAAAAAAGCAAGAAATAAGATGGTCAAATAAAAAATCGCATCAAACAACACTACTGATATTATTAGTCGTAGCTGATGTGGCACAGAAATCGGAGATTTTCCGAAGGTGAACAGTGGGTGGGTTAAAAAAGGTCTGCCCTTTTTATTTTTAAAAAGTTATTACATATATTGTAAAAAATCAGAAAAAAAAATAGGAACTTTTAAAAAAAAAAGGCCTGCTCTTTTTTTAAATATTCGTTCGAGCAAGTGCTTCCGTCTAGTGGATCTCGCCGCTGCCATCGGTGCTTCCACATGGTGGATTTGCCCACCGCCTTGTCTCTTCATTTTAGGGGCTTTTATTATCGAAGGCAAACGGTCCGCTTCTTCTTCTCCTCTTTTCCCAAGCTGTTCTTCTCCTCTTTGGCAATAAAAGGGTGGATGGAACGAGCTGTACATATGGTTACATATTTTATATGTTTGATGTTGTTGTTTGATTCAGTGCATCTATTGGGACTTCTGGGTGGTGACTGATCCCAGTCTGATTGATCCAGTTCTCAGTCCAGTTTGATTCAGTACCTTCTCTGCTCTGCCAGAAGAAACATGACAAAATATGCGTACATAGAAAATAATAATTAGGCTCCTATCATTACAATCAAGCAAGGATAATCAAATTTGTGTCCATAGGATACACATACTCCCTGTGCGTTTTTAGTTTGTTGTTAGCTGAATGTTTTCAAAGATACTCGTTATCTAATATTATGTCTCAGCCTAGAGCAAACTTAAAATTTGAGTTAGTTTAGGGAATCCGGAACCACTACGCCGCGTGAATTATTCTCACTGCCCACTTCAGACTGCAGACTATTCAAGAAATTCCTCTCTCCGCAATATAGCTTCAGGGTGACACAAATTGCGCACAAAAGATCCTCCTCCTGACTGTCTGATCTGATCTTGACGGTTGTATGTGTACCATACTATCCAAGAATTTACAATCAATTGCAGAGCAATTGAAAAACTCCTTCAGTGATCAGCTAAGCTGTCTTTCATCCGATATTTTGGCCCTGTTTTGGTTGTTTCCCACTAGAGACACTATTTATTTGAAACTCGTTATTTCTCACATTTGCAATATCTTGAGCAAATCATACTTACTACTACCTCCATTAAAGCAAACAAAAAAATGAAGAGAGAAGTGAGATTTCTCATGGTTATTTTCATTACACTTTTAGTTGCAACCTCAGCAGAAACCGAAGTAGAAGCATTGCACAAGTGGAAATCAAGCCTGTACCAGTCAGGGTCTATAGCTTCATGGTCTACCACCAACGGTACCGGTTCTTGCTCTTGGCACGGTATCACCTGCGATACAGCTGGTAATGTGGTACAAATGTCTTTGCCAAGCGCCAGTCTCAATGGTACATTAGATTCTCTAAATTTCTCTTCTTTTCGCAACCTTGTTTTGCTCAATCTAAGCGATAACATTCTCCAAGGAGCCATCCCTTCTAGTATCTCTAACCTCTCTAAATTAACCTCACTAGACCTTAGTAACAACTCCTTTGAACATTTTATACCACCTGAAATGGGTCAGTTGAGTGAGTTGGTTTATCTGAGCATGTTTAACAACTACTTGGTCGGACCGGTACCGTACCAGCTTAGTTGGTTAAGCAAGGTACGCCATTTTGATCTCGGTGGGAATTTTCTCAACAACTCTGATTATTCAAATTTCTCAGCCATGCCGTCAGTATCGTACCTGTCGCTGTATCTGAATGATCTTACCGGTCCCTTCCCCGAATTCATCTTAAAATGTACAAATCTCAATTTCTTAAATCTCTCTCAGAATGAACTTACTGGCATGATACCATACTCCATTGCAAACCTGTCAAATCTCACCGATCTACGTCTCTCAAGTAATACATTTTCTGGCACGATACCAGACTCCCTTGCAAACCTGTCATTGTTGCGTGAGTTACACCTCGATACAAACAACTTCACTGGTGGGGTCCCATCAGTACTCGGTTCGATATCAGGCCTAAGAGTACTTGCACTTGGAGATAATTCACTTGGTGGGTCCCTCCCATCATCTCTTGGTCGGCTAATATTTCTTGAATGGCTAAATATAAAATCTGCCGGACTTAACTCCACCGTACCACCCGAGCTCGGCCTCTGTACCAGTCTCAATTTCATTGAACTCTCTCTTAATCAGCTCTCGGGACCATTACCGCGTACTTTTGTTAACCTCACAAAAATGAGAGAGTTTGGCATATCAAGTAATAAATTGTCCGGTGAAATTTCTGGAGAGTTTTTCAAAAATTGGCCTGAGCTTATTTCTTTCCAAGTGCAAAATAATTCCTTGACAGGTGAAATTCCATCAGAAATTGGCTTGGCCAATAAGCTCAGAATTTTGTATCTGTACAGAAACTACTTGGTCGGGTCCATCCCATCAGAAATTGGAAATTTAGTTCTATTAACCGAACTGGATTTATCAACCAACTCACTTAGTGGTTCAATACCACCTTCCATTGGTAACCTCAAAATTCTCTCTCGGTTAAAGCTGTTCTACAACAACCTTTCAGACAAAATCCCAGCTGAAATCGGTAACATTTCGGCATTACAAGAACTCGATTTAAATACTAACCAACTTTCGGGGCACTTGCCGGATTCCATCTCCCAGCTCACTAAGTTGTACCTCTTTTCAGTATTTTCCAACAACCTAACTGGTACAATCCCTCCTGATTTTGGCCGAAACGGGAAACTTGTGTATGTTGATATTTCATACAACAGTTTTTTTGGTGAATTGCCTCGTGATCTGTGTAAAGAATTCACTCTTCAAAACCTAACTACATTTTTGAACAACTTCACTGGGACTCTACCCTCCTGTTTGAAAAATTGCTCGGGTCTGATTCGGGTTCGGTTGGAACATAACCGTTTCACCGGGGACATCTCAAAAGCATTTGGAGTGCACCCAAATCTAACTTACCTTGATTTGACTGGTAATGCATTGACTGGTGAATTATCGAGCAGTTGGGGTCAGTGCACAAGTCTCGAACGTTTATATATAGATGGCAATGATATAACGGGTCAAATTCCGGCTATTTTTGGCGAGATTACAAGTTTGCAAGACTTAAGCTTGGCATCAAACCATTTAACAGGTGTAATTCCTCCTGAATTGAGAAAACTTAGCTTGTTATTCCAGTTAAATTTGAGTGATAATACATTATTTGGTCAAATTCCTTCTGATCTGGGTAGCCTTACCAAGCTTCAGTACCTCGATCTATCAAGAAATAACCTTTCTGGAAATATACCTCCCGAGATTGGAAATTTGCAAATGTTGCAGATTCTCTTGGATTTGAGCAGTAATTCACTTACTGGTCTGATACCGGCTGTTTTAGACAAGATGACACAATTGCAAAATCTTAATCTATCGCACAACCTTCTCACCGGCCAAATCCCTGAATCATTGTCTGGCATGTTTAGTCTACAATCAGTTGATTTCTCTTATAATAATTTAACTGGTGCAATTCCAACTGGACATGCTTTTAGAGATGATTCACCAAATGCTTATGTTGGGAACCCCGGCCTATGTGGAGACTTTCAAGGCTTAACCTCTTGTTATGCAAATACCAACGATAAAACTTCACATAACCATCGAAAAAAGCTGATTATTGCGATATTTGTACCAATCTCTGGTATAATATTGTTAGTTGCCACAGTGATCACAATCATGGTACTGTCAAGAAAGAAAAGGGAAGAGGAATTTGAGATTGAAAGCGCAAGTAAGGATATGTCCGACCCGTTCATTTGGAATAGAGATACCAAATTCAGTTTCTCAGATATTGTAAATGCAACCGATAATTTCAACGGGGTATATTGTGTCGGTCAAGGTGGGTTTGGTATTGTGTATAAGGCCGAGCTTTCGGTTGATCAAGTTGTAGCTGTGAAACGTATCGAGGTTCAAAATACAGGGGAGGTGCAAGAGATATACAAGAAGAGTTCCGAAAACGAGATACGGGCTCTCACAGAGGTGAGGCACCGTAATATAATAAAGCTTCATGGGTTTTGCTTAAGTGGCAGCTACATGTACTTAATTTATGAATATATCGAGAAGGGAAGTTTAGGGAATGTACTGTACGGGACCGAGGGGGAGAGGATGCTCAACTGGGCAATGCGAGTGAAGGTTATACAAGGCATTGCACATGCCTTGGCATATCTACACCATGACTGCACGCCACCAATTGTGCACAGAGACATTAAATTGAATAATATATTACTTGATTCTGAGTTTGAGCCTAGGTTGTCAGACTTCGGTACTGCTAAATTCCTTGGGTTGGGTTCTACAAGCTGGACCTCTGTGGCAGGAACTTATGGCTACATGGCACCAGGTAATAGGATCAACATTATATAAATTTCAGTATTATATCAAAATTTGCTGGTACCCGAATTGGATTTGCCTTATTTTGGTTTCAATAATTTAAATTATTTCTTTGAAATGAATAAAAATATTTGAAGTTCCACAGCTTCGGAAACTTAATGAAATCTCTTGATCTGGCATTCTTTTCAATTTTCTTGTGTAGAGTTGGCATACACAATGAAGGTCACTGAAAAATGTGACGTGTATAGCTTTGGCGTGGTGGCCCTTGAAATTATGATGGGAAAGCATCCCCGGGACCTCCTCTCATCTCTACCCTCCATTGCGTCATCTGAAGGAAATGATATGTTACTGAAGGATGTGCTTGATCAGAGACTGACGCCCCCAACCGGCCAATTGGCCAAAGAAGTGGTTTTTATATTCGAGGTAGCCATTACATGCACACATGTAAAGCCTGAGCAGAGACCTACCATGCAATCGGTGGCTCAGGAGATATCGACACACACACAGGCCTATTTGTCACAGCCGTTTCACACTATTCGCATTAGCAAGCTTGCTCATTATCAGAAGTGATTTACATGTTTTAAACTTGGGAATAACTTAATTATATAGTATTGCAGAAAAAAATTATTTGTACTTTTTTTTTTAATACTGTGAGATTGTACATAATTCTGAACGAATATTTTCAAGCTGCTGATTGTAACAATATATTTAGTAAGCCATGCATAATTAATACAATGGTTGGGTGGGTGGAAAAAGTAAAATATAAATATATATACATAAAATTAAGGTCTTCACTTAAAATGAGAAAATTACATAAATATACTTCATATTTCTTTTTCTGGTTGTATTTCAAGAGAATTTAATGTTTGAGAGCTATTACATTGCACCTCTCTATCAGGTTCATATTTAGTATGATAGATCTTTGTAAATTTTACCGATTACTTGTTATTAATCACTTGATTTTGTTTTGTGATGGTTATAAATCGCTTGAAGTTCTTATTCCCGGCCCATTGCACTCTGCTCTGGTCCTTCATCACCATTTGTCCATATTTTCTTTTGGCAATATCGGTAGGTTTATTGTTCTTGCTTGGGTTTCATCAGACAAAAAAATAAAAAAATGTTCTTGTTTGGGTAAAGATATTGACAGAGCTTGTTTGGCTCCATGCAGATCACTAGTGCGCTGCATGAAGCCAAAATAGCTCTGTCATATCTTTACCCTCTTGCTTACCAGATTGGTCTTTAACTTTTAACCATAAATGCACACATAAATTAACAGCAGAGAGGGTACGATGCGTATGAAAATCTACGCTTTGGAAAGAGAAAATAAAATCCCGCTGTCTCCAGTCCAAAAGTCATCAATGGAGTGAAATTTGAGAATGAGAAGATGACGTATTATCAAGTAGCAGATAAAGATGAGTGGAGACTATTACAGTGAAGAGATAGTATAGACTGTTAAAAGATGATGATTAAATTTGAGATAATGTAGGTAGATGCATATGTGTTAGATAGAGAAAAGCTTGTAAGAGATGAGTAGAATTATATTGTGATTATAGATAGTTCGAATAGTGATTATTATGTGAAAGAAGTGAAAGAAGAAGATAGATGAGTGATTAGAGAACCGAATGATATTTAGATGTATGATAGAGAAGATTATATTGATAGAGTAAAATGTGAAATATGAGATAGTAGTAGTATATATTATTCAAAAAATTTAATCCTTAAATGAGAATTGAATATGAAGTGACAGATCAAGATTAAAAACTACATTAAACTGAGATTATAAATGTAAGTGGTATAGTGCTAATGTGAAGTAACATATATGAGAATGGACATACAGAAGGAAGACTGCTAAGAAGTAAGGGATATAAGAGAGTGAGAGTTATAGTAATTGAAGATGATGATTAATATAGCATGAAGTAATACATGAATAATACAGTGAAAAATAATACGGTCATATATAACATAATTAGAATTGATCGAGCAAATTGAGAAAATTTTAGAAAACTAGTTGTTGGAGGAACAATAATGGCGAAAATTAATCCAAAATGGTACATAGATAGCCCTTTTATATATAGGCGATGTAAATAAAACAAAAATCATGAAATTTCACTGTTTAGATTTTTTTCTATTGCTTTACAGAGGGACACCTCAGCAGAACACCTCAGATGGAGCGCTGATCTGGCTTTAACTCATTTCCTAACAGCTATATATCGAAGCTCTCCAGTCGAAACACTGTAATGCTTGCCCTTTTCTGACATTCTGGACTCCTTATCATAGTTAAGATTGTTGTCAACGGTCCAAACTAATAACGTCAGATGGGACCCGTTCGTCAGCGCCTGTATTATAATTATTTCCCTGACTGTTTTCGTGGTCATCACGTTCCTTATGCTTAAGGCCGGGAAGGATTGCGCTATGCAACGAACTGTTCTTTGTCAAAAGAGTCGTCGTCATCTGACAAGTGAGACTCAGAAGAGATGTGGTGCCATGAATAGTAGCAACCCTCTCGGAACTTAGTTTGCTGATTATTCTCAGTACAAAAAAAATCTAATTTTATGTATGTATATATGCTTAATTTCAAATTCTAGATCAAGTTCAATCAATGTTTTCAAACATGTCTTGTCTGTACGAGTAAAATAAGTCCAATTTTTTTTATTTCACGATCAAGTTAATAATATTTTCGAAAGTTTTTTAGAATGAATCTATAAAGAATAAAAGAATAAATATATAATATTTATGCAAGCAAAGAAGTCTAATTCAGTTTCTCCAACACAAATTTATATTTTTTAGCCGAAACTCAAAAAACAGCCGTGGTATAATTCATTCTTACAAGATTGATTGACAAGAAATTATTGACAAGTAAATAAAATAATTTAAATCTGCAACAATATTTCGTCAATAATTTATTATGTAACAGAAACTTATTCATGTCAAACCATTAACCTCATATTCTATAGAATGGAGAACACCTTAAGACCAGTGTTATCTCAAACCGTATTATTTATCATAAAAGTTCCATACAATGGTGTTGGATTTTGTTGAAGAGTAAACAGAGGAAGAAGGATTGACACAAATAATTCTACTTTTTCTTTTTGATTAATTCGATTACAACTTGCTGAATTTATAGCCCTACAATGACTAAATTTGGATCATCTAAGTTTAGTACCCCACTACCTTATTCTAAATTTAATACCCACTACCTATCCTCCTATTACAAGTAGCCCCCAAAATAAAACTGCACCTATCCTGCTATTACAAACATTACCTACATGACTAATTATAGAACATACTAACTCCACTATACGCTCCTTGACAGAATTCCAAATATAAAGAACTAGTTTTTGGAACAACTTTCAACTGAACTCTAAATATGGAAAGCTAATTTTGCATCAACTTTCAACACTCCCCTTTGATTCAAATTGGTTATACCAGGTTTGATTCTGAATTCCTCAAACTTTTCTCTTGACGTCTCCCCCTTCATGTAGAACGCCTTGTCATCCATTCTTTCTTCTAATTTGGACAGCCTTGATTCATGGGTCTGCAATGATCTCATGAGTTCATCAAAGGTGTATGTTGCGAGATCCTTTGATTCTTCAATTGCTGCCACCACATGATCAAACTTTGTTGTTAGGCTTCTTAACAACTTGGCCACCACGGTTTGCTCTGGGATGGTGTCTCCATATGCTCGAATTTGATTGACCACATCTTGTAATCTTGAAAGGAAAAGTTGCACAGATTCTTCCTTGTTCATCTGCAATGTTTCAAAGTCCCTGCGTAGGCCTTGAAATTTGATTGCCATGACTCGAATACTCCCTTGAAATGCTGTTTTCAGGGTTGTCCATGCCTCCTTTGCTTAATTTGGTGGCTGCTGCAATTTTGAAGAATATGGTGTCATGCACTGCTTGTTGGATGAAGAATAGTGCCCTTGCATCTTTCTTCTGATTTCTTGCTGGTTTGGATCTGGATCTGGTGCACCATTTTCAACCAAATCCCATAGGCCATGAGACTTGCTAGGTCGTCATCTTGATGCTCCAAAAGGGATAATTCTCGCCTTTGAACGGCGGAATTGCTGGTTGTGTCACATTCACCTTGCTGCCATTTTCTGCCATTGAAGACGCCCCAAGTATCAACTTGCTCTGATACTACTTTGTTGGATTTTGTTGAAGAGCAAACAGAGGAAGAAGGATTGACACAAATAATTCTACTTTTCCTTCTTGATTAATTCGATTACAACATGCTGAATTTATAGCCCTACAACAACTAAATTTGGATCATCTAAGTTTAGTACCCCACTAACTTATTCTAAACTTAATACCCACTACCTATCATCCTATTACAAGCAGTCCCCAAAATAGAACTGCACCTATCCTGCTATTACAAACATTACCTACAAGACTAATTATAGAACCCACTAACTCCACTACATGCTCCTTGACAGAACTTCAAATATAAAGAACTAGTTTTTGGAACAACTCTCAACTGAACTCTAAATATGGAAAGCTAATTTTGGATCAACTTTCAACAAATGGTCCCCCACCTACTACATCCCTACCGAAAGAGAAACAAGATTGCTTCGTGTTTTCTTATAATCATATTAAAAAAAATGTGAAATTGTGTTTTCTCTTTTCTTCAACTTCCTGCCTTCCTTCTAATCATTGTGGGAGCCGTGAGGACTATTCGGTGCAGGATTGAATCTAGATTCCACTACCAAAAATTAAAATGGGGGATATATATATAGTTAGTTTTCCTTTAGATTAAATCAAATAAATAGAACATCGTAAGAATTTTACATGGAGAGTGGTTAAAATTAAATAGGATGCATGATAGGTAGAACTCCATAGGAGATTATCCAATTGATAGAAATTTAGGACAGGAAACCAAGTTATATGTTATTACTCGAATTATATACCATTTGTTCTAAAATTGTGATGCAATTAAATTTATTAAGTACTAGTTAACAAAACGATGTAATCATCTCATTAGCCGTAAGAAAAATATTTGCAAGGACTGATATAATAATAACAACCAGTTTCACTGATCACTGAGCTATAGGAAAAATATTTGAAAAAATGATATAATAATTAATAATAACAACCGGCTTTATTCACAGAAGAAGAAATTAAAAAAAAAAAGGAAATTGAAGGAACTAAGACAAATGAACCTTCGGTATTTGAGTTTGAATATCTGCCAGCTTGCACTACTTGACCTTGAGTGATAAGCATTAAGCCAACAGTAAGGAGGACGACTATTGAGGCAAGAATTATATTTTGAAAGCGCATCATGTCAAAAATATTTATCTCCTATGGAAATGAGTGTTACAAACTGAGAAGGGTCTCCTCTTCTTATATAGAGGCAAAGCTTGTGTTGTATTTTACATATAAGACCTTTCAAAAAGGTTAATTACCCATGAATAAGGCCCTTTCATGATATTTTGTTCAGGATGAAATTTCTAAGATGACATTAGTACTAAATATAGTACTTAAAGGTGTCAACGACATTATTCAATTGTTAGAATTACATGTGCTAGTTGTGGTCTTTCCAATCTTCTAAGTATCAATAATTTAAAGTCTTTCCAAGTTGTAGTATTTACAAACTTGAGGTGATTTACCAGACGGTGCAAATTGCATGGTCTTTCTATTGGGGTGATATGCTGTAACACCTGGTAATTTAAATAATTTCTCAAATATTATTATTGGACTTATATATAATATTGGAAAATATCAAGGTCTAATTGTAAAAGATACAACAAATAAAACCTAAAAACTACCGTGTTAATCTGGCCACGTGGCTCTGTGCATGTAAATTTATGACCGTCTTAAATTTCTTTAAAAGCTTCCCTGTCTCTTTTAATTGATGAAGAAAATGAAAAAAAGTGAATAATTAAAAGAGAATAGTGGAATAAAAAGAGAGAAAAATAAGAGGAACAAAAATGAAGAGAAATGATTTGATAAAAAATATATTGATTATAATTTGATTATTTATACGATTGGAATTCTGACTATGTCGCGTTGATTCTGAATAGTCCTTGCAGTTTGATTTGGATTTTTTTAATTGACTTTATCAGGTAATCAGAGTTCTCTATAATATGTGTTTTCAATTTGTATAGTTGAATTGGATGTTTGAATTAGGTATTAGATTATGAGACATATTTAACGGGATAGCGGGTCTAAAGTTCGCATTTGATTGTGAAATGATGAGATTGTGTGTTCTAAGAATGTAGAAATCTACGTGGCGATGACTTCAATTATGTAAATATTGTGTAACTAGTTTTACTGATAATCTAGACCCAGGTGTTATTCCCGGTTACATATGTAGGCATATTTTTTATGGGAATTTGTGTGGATTAATTCAGTCTGATTGAATGGTTGTTTAAAAAGCAAATTATAGAGAAGCACGTCATTAAATAACTGGATACTAAGCTTTGTAGCTGACTCTGTATTTGTTTCGGCTTGTGTTCTTGTTTGCAACGTAGGTTGACGGGACGACGGATGAATATGACGGTGCCTTTGTTATCGTGTCCCTGGCCCGGCGGCGGGGTGTGACATATGCAAATTTTAAATTTGTAGGATATAGATGTACTTAGCAAGTTTGCAATAAATACTACGGATGAATACGACGGTGCCTCATATTCTATTGATTTTTCTTATTGTTGTATATTGAATTTAGTTTACTACTTTATACTGACCTATTGTTTATTATTACAAATTTAGGTGCTGCTAACAACAGTTTTGCCGAAAGAATACTCAATATTTCAGAACTTGATGGATGTCACTGTTTCAAAGTGTTTGTTTATAATTTTTGAAATGGAAATTTGGATCCTAAAGAGTTCGCCAAAGTTAAAGAAACTTACAATACTACTAGAAGATGACTGTGCAAGTTTTTTTTTCAAATAATTCTTATTTTCACACCCTAGTCTTTTTAACCGAAATTTTTATTAATAGAAAATAAAATAAAATAATATCGACATTGAAGAAGCATAAGGCCTCTGGACGTTATGGACTATCACGTTTTAGTAATATCTTGAATTTTCGACAAATGCTTCTTCAATGTTGATATTTTTTTATTTTATTTGCTATTAACAAAAATTTCGGTCTTTTTAATTGTATGGTTAAGTACTGATCTCATTTGTTATTAATCTTTCTGTTGGTTGCAATGTTGTTTCGATCCGGTAGGATATGCTAATAGAGACAAACCAGTCCTGATGGTTGCAGCATCTCCAAGAAAAAAATCTCCAAATAGTTAAGGTCAAGTACTGGTATTTTATCGCGAGATGGTAACATTGCTTAAAAAATGGATGTGGGGTACTGGGGAAATGCCCAATTTTAGCACCTACCGTATGATCAAATATTAGTTGTGATCCGGAAAAAACGATTAATCTTAATGGGTTTTTACATTGCACTAATAATAATGATTTTTACATGGGTTTGAGGTTGAAGACTTTATAGTTATTCTAGTTTCAGACTTTCAATGTACAGATTTTAAAGTTCCTCTGTGTTTTGCTGCTTGTTTTTTGTGTGTTGGAATGATAAATATTGTTAAATGGTTGTATGTTGTAAATATTAGTTTGTATGTTTTAATGTATAAATTTTAGCTGTATGTTGTAAATATTTCTTGAATTATGTATGTTTAATGGCTAGCAAATATAGGTGCTAGCCAATTATAAATCGTTTGAAAAAAAATATCAAGACATACCAGGATCGAAACAATAAACCATGGTTACCAAAATAATATACGTAGGCCTTGTAGAAACCTTGTATACAATCTTTGTTATTGTACACAGTTACTTTGACCGTGTAGAAATCACCATTTTCAGCGCCTTTTTTTTAGATATGACATGGTTCAATTCTTTTAACCGTGTATGTTAGTGCTATATAGACACGGTTCGAAAACCGTATAAAATGTACCCTCCTATTCATATACGACGCTCGTGGACTCGGTCGTATGACCGTGTGTCACTAGCTTTCCGGAACGTGTATAATCGCGTTTTCAAAACTAGTGACTTAAGTTTCAAAAACCTGAATTGTTTGAAATGAAGTTAGAAAGAGCGAAACGCATTATTTGGTCATATATGTGCTGGGGGGCAAGACAAAATAACAGTCAGCGTTCTTTTATAGCCTTTAATTCGAAAAGTAATCTGAAAAGAAATATTTTGTTATATATATGCAGTCCACGGATTTATAATCAAATATATGACTTTGAAAAGGAAGTCGCTTTGAGTAGAAAACAACTCAAGTGTGCACAACACGGTTTGGAAAAATTTGTAAAGGTCCTACTTCTATTAATTGGTTTGGACAAAAGAAAAGTATATGCAGATACATATACCAGTACAACACTGGTACAGCAGTAACTTTTACATGCTTTGACCTGGGCACAAAATTTATATTCAGCACCTCAACTGAACTTATGTCCATTCCTAAGTACGTGTACTAATAGAATGACAAAAGGCAGGAAAATAAACAATAGCTAATACTTTGCGGAATTGTTCACTTTCTTCTTTTACAGCCCTGACTTTAAGAATATGGCAAAAAAAAGAGTTGGTATTTCAATCATTACACTTGATACATTTAATTACCTATATAAATGTGCTTAGATCGACTCTAAAGCAACAGAAAAGTTACGACAATGTACAAGAAAATGAACACATGGTGCTTCTATTCGTCTTTCTGATTTAATCCAGTCATTCTTTTTACAAGTTTCAGATTAGAAGGTAATATGCACTGGCTTGGAGATGGCAAATCAATTATTGATTCAGGCTCCTTGCAGTTTAAGAGCTATTTCATTGATATCTAGAATTTTTAGCTGATGATTTGAATACGTTATCTACAATATAAGGTAAAGGAGTACAGCATCTAAATACAATTTTAGAAATGATCAATTAATCTTACCAAATTTATTGCAATCTGTACATGTTTATTGCAAACTTGTACATTGCAAAATTTAAATGGAATAGTAGTTTCTTTATGAATAGCAGTTATGGATAGTAGTTATGATTAGTAGCAATGACATGTAGTTATAAATAGTAGTTTATTTATGAATAGCAGTTATGAATAGTAGTTATGATTAGTAGCTATGACATGTAGTTATGAATAGTAGTTTCATTATGTGAGGCTTTTTTAATTACATAAAATTTAAATGGAATGCACCAAAAAAAGAGCAAGAAATTAGAAGGTCAAATAAAAAATCGCATCAAACAACACTACTGATATTATTAGTCGTAGCTGATGTGGCACAGAAATCGGAGATTTTCCGAAGGTGAACAGTGGGTGGATTAAAAAAGGTCTGCCCTTTTTATTTTTATAAAGTTATTACATATATTGTAAAAAATCAGAAAAAAATAGGAACTTTTAAAAAAAAGGTCTACTCTTTTTTTAAATATTCATTCGGGCAAGTGCTTCCGTCTAGTGGATCTCGCCGTTGCCCTCGGTGCTTCCACATGGTGGATTTGCCCACTGCCTCGTCTCTTCCACTACTAGAATATGAGTTTATTGCATGGGCAGCATTAGTTTGTTGCATGGTAGGGACGGTCCATGCAAAAGAAATGACATTTCTGAATTCGTAAAACTTGTTGCAAGGCGAAGCCCATGCAACATGTATCCCATGTAAATGTGTAATGTGCAACCATGCAACTGTTTCCTATCCCCCATGCAAATACAGTTCGAAGGTCAGATATTATAATTAATTGGAGCTCCATGCAACAACTCAACCCCATGCCCATGCAACTACTTAACCACATGGTAGATATTATATTTTATTAAAGGTCCATGCAACTACTTAACCCCATGCCCAAGCAACTACTTAACCCCCAGTTTATATTATATTTTATTCAAGGTCCATACAAATAGTTCACTACATGCCCATGCAAATAGTTTAGACTGACAGTTCTCATTAATTGCATGGGATTGCCCATGCAACTAGTTTAATTCCTGCCCTTGTAATTGTTTACTTTCTGGAGACATTCATTTCTGTTTATTTGATATCTCCTTTTAATGATAATTTTTATTATAAATCACAACAACATGAATAATAGGTGTATATAGAAATTCAATACTTAAATAGCTAAAAATTTTGAATTTAGAAACAAAAATAATTGTACAAACTTTGTTACACAAGACACATACAACTATTGATTCAACAACATTAAAACTCTTGATCGGAAGCATTGAGGGCCTAGAAACCAAATTCATCCTCACCTTGGTCCATGTCCAACTCCTCCTCAATTTCCTCAATTGGGTTGTCCTCTAACTCTTCATCTCCTTGCGACATCGTATCGTCTACTAGCTCAAACTCGTCTTCTTGAGGGGCCATACCATCCCAATCAAAATCTTGACCATTTGAAACCTTGATTGAATGATCCGGCATTTCGTCTTGGAAAAATTCTAGGTTTGCATCGGCATCGTCCTCAGCACGAAACCTCCCCTTCGCGGTTGTTTTCATTGCCACCCACCATTGGTGTCTTTCAATTTTATACGATGCATAAGGAAGGTAGAAAACTTGGATCGCTTGAGGTGCCAATACAAATGGTTCATAATTTTTAAGGCGAGAAGCATGGTTGACCTCAACAATTCCATGTTGAATTCAACAATTCCATGTTGAATGTCCACCCTTACACCGTTTGTTATGTCAAACCAATTACACCTAAAGAGAACGACCTTGTTGAGTCCGTCATAATCAAGCTCAATTACCTCTTGTAGAATTCCATAGTAGTCTTAAATGTAAAATATTTTACATGATCTACTTAACAATTTTATAGGATTCAATAATTATTTTACAGGTTTTATGCAATAGTTTTCATTCTATTTATTTTACATATCATGGATTGACTTTGCAGCTTTTTGAGATGGTCTTAGAAGTATAATATTTTACATGATCTACTTAACAGTTTTATAGGATACAATAGTTATTTTACAGGTTTTATGCAATAGTTTTCATTTTATTTATTTTACATATCATGGATTGATTTTGCAGGCTTGGAGTACCACTAGCACATCATCAGCTAGCTTAAAGAATTTCTTTCCTGGAGGACTTGTGAGTGTTTGTTTTAAAAAAATTATATTCAACCTTTTACATGATTGTTCAACTAGTTTTTCAGAATTTTGCCAATAATTTACAAGATTAGGACTTGAAATGCATTAAACTATTACATGATCTACTTAACAATTTTATAGGATATATCAGTTATTTTATAGGTTTATGCAATATTTTTATAGGATGTATCAGTTATTTTACAGGTTTCATGCAATAGTTTTATATAAATATCAGTTATTTTACAGGTTTTATGCAATAGTTTTATAGGATATATAAGTTATTTTATAGCTTTCATGCAATAATTTTTTAGGTTTCATGCAAAAAATTTATAGGATGTATCAGTTATTTTATATATTTTATGCAATAGTTTTATAGGATGTATCAGTTATTTTTTTAATTGTAAGTTTATGATGTAATTCCTATTTGTAATTTTATTCTTGTGAACAGTATTTTATAGGATATACTTAACAATTTTACATAATATAGCTATTATTTTACAGGATATATGCAATTGTTTTAACTGATATCTTGTTATCTGAATGTCTGATTTTACAAGATATATATAATTGTTTTACATGATGTAATATAGACAATTACAGTGGTTTTATGACATATTGTTATACTTCAGTATATCTTTTTAACAGCATATATTCAATAGTTATATGATATATTCAATAGTTACAGGATCTGTTTAACAGTGTTACTCATTTAAATTTGCAGTATTTATCTAATGGACTTACAGGATATATATTGTGTTTTACAGGATCTATGGAATATTTACAAAATCTGTTTAACGGTTTTACTGATTTTAATTTCCAATATTTATTCAATAGGTTTACATGATATATGCATTATTTTACAAGATCTATCAATCAATTTTAAAGATTATGTACAGTATTTTATAGGATATACTCAACAGTTTTACATGATATATGCATTGTATTGAAGTGTATTGTTTTTACATGATATGTTTAACAGTTTTACATGATATAGGTATTATTTTACAGGATATATATTTAACAATTGTTTCACATTATGTAATATACACAATTGTTTATTTTTATTTTGCAGGATGATATTTTGAAAGAATGTGTAGTTCTAGCGATGAAGCTTCTCACTCATCTAAATAACGTGCACTAGAGGGTTATGAAGTAACAAATTCCAATGTGTTTTGTTGTATTGATGTTAGTGAACTGTTATTGTTTGTGGTTGTTTGTGTTTGCTACTGTTAGTTTATGTGTGTCAACAATCATTGTTTGTGTTTGTGTTTGCTACAGTTAGTTTATGCTTGTGAACAATTATTTTTGTGACTAGTGAAATTGTATATAGTTTGTATATGTTATTTTTACAGTTTCAAAGTGTCAATTTTACAGTATTGAAATTTTGTAGTTCACATCTGTTAGTTTTATAGTTTGCATATGTTAGTTTTACAGTATTGAAGTCTTATTTTACATGATATAGATCCATATATAAATATTAATAATTGAAGAAAAAAAATGACGAATTTTTTTCTAAAATTTAAAAAAATTTAAAAAATTAAAATTTTTTTTAAAAAAAATGACGAATCTTCTAGAATCTTGAAGTACAGCTGGAAGTACAGTTAGTTTTCAAGTTGCTAACAGTTTTCAACTAACTTGGGACCACCTGAGTTGTTAGAATTTTGAACTAGATATTATGGATGATTTGTTGTTGAAATTACAGTATTGATTATAAAGTTTTACAGTATTTGCGCAAATCAAATAACAGTTTTGGAAGTGATTTGTTTTTCAAATCTTCTAGAAGCCGGAAGTACAGCCGGAAGTACAGTTAGTTTTCAAGTTGCTAATAGTTTCAACTAACTTGGGACCACTTGGGTTGTTAGAATTTTGAACTAGGTATTATACATGATTTGTTGTTGAAGTTACAGTATTGATTATAGAGTTTTACAGTATTCGCGTAAGTCAAATGACAGTTTTTTTGGGTAAAAACTGGGTACAACTCCTTGGGTACAATTAGTCGGACCCTAAAATAATATGCGTTATATACAGATGGATGAAATATCAACATTTCCTGTGCCACATCAGCAACGATTAATTAATTGAATCAGTGCTGTTAGATGCGATTCTTTAATGGACCTTATTGAATGGATATTTTTGGTGCATTCCATTTAAATTTTATGTAATTACGAGCTCACATAATGACACTACTAGTCTTAATTACTGGAAAGAAGAAAAAATATATATTTAATAAGCCATAGTTAATTAAATGAGGTAATAGGATGATTAAGAGTGTAAATTGTTAACGTGAGCCACAAAAGATCTGAAGAGAAGTGGCGCACAAGGCAACTGTGATGGTGAAGAAAGGAATCTACCTGTTGTGATATTTTATGTAATATTTTTGTAATATTGTATTAAGAAAATAGAATATTCGAAAGAAATATTTAGAAAATAGGCAGCATATGCTTGGCTGGCATAATGCTCTATAAAATAGGCAGCTAGTCATGTTTGAGACTAATCTGAAATAATTCCTCTATAACAATAGATTTTTCCAATGAAATAAAACAAGAGTGGGAAGGGAGTTTCATGTGAGTTGTGTGTTATTTATTCAATTCTCATAAGTTGTCATAAATAAGTATGATTAGTTGATTATAATAGTTTAGATGCAATTAGGAGAATAAATGAATTTAGATCTTCGGATACGATTATTAATTTGGCCCAGAAACAGTCCAAATTAAATTCAGTTTTCATAATTAAATTACTAGGCCACAAATAAAATTTTGTCCATACCATAAGAGGCCTCAACCAATTAAAATTCTACAGCCCATATTTCCTTTCTCTCTCAAATTTAATTAACTTGCAGCCCAAACGACCTCCCTGTTCATCCCTCCTGTACGCACCCTCTTCCCTTAGGGGTCCAGATCTCCAAAAGTAACCCAATTTTTTGGTTTTGGATCGGGATTGTCCGATTCGAATCCGTTGCTCGGGATTGCCTTGTGATTCTAATCCGTCGCTCGGGATGTGTGCACTCCACTTTGGGATGGATTGTTGTGGATTCGAATCCGACAGTCCTGATCTAAAACCCAAAAATTGAGTTACTTGACTGGATCTGAATTCCTCCCCTTTGTCCCTCCACCCTTGTACGCACTCCCTGCTCTCTCTGTTTTACTTCAGCAGTCCCCTCCTCTATTTCTCATCAAAACCGCACCCCGTCCTCTCCTCTGTTCTACTCTAACCCGTCCCTCCCCTGTTCAGTACTAAACCGCCCCCCATCTGTGCAACTCCAATTCCGCCCCCTCCTCTGTTTTGCTACTCTGTTTTGCATTACTTCTATAGGTATGTAATATCATCACTTTAAATTAAATTATCATATATTTCTCTAGCAGATTATACTCTCAATAGTTTTAACTCATCTAGAATCTATAATTTATTATCTGTAACCTATTTTTCACTGTATTATTCACGTGCTACTTCACGCTAATATTAATCATCATCTTCATTTACTATAACTCTCACTCTCTTATATCCCTTACTTCTTAGCTGTCTTCCTTCTGTATGTCCATTCTCATACTTATTACTTCACATTAGCACTATAACACTTACATTTATATTCTCAGTTTAATGTAGTTTTTAATCTTGATCTGTCACTTCATATTTAATTCTCATTAAGGATTAAAAATTATGAATAATATATACTACTACTATCTCATATTTCACATTTTACTCTATCAATATAATCTTCTCTATCAAACATCTAAATATCATTCGGTTCTCTAATCACTCATCTATCTTCTTCTTTCACTATATAACTCTACTCATCTCTTACAAGCTTTTCTCTATCTAACACATATGCATCTCCCTACATTATCTCAAATTTAATCATCATCTTTTAACAGTCTGTACTATCTCTTCACTACACTAGTCTCCACTCATCTTTATCTGCTACTTAACAATACGTCATCTTCTCACTCTCAAATTTCACTCCATTGATGACTTTTGGACTGCAGATAACGGGATTTTATATTCTCTTTCCAAAGTGTAGAGTTTCATACGCATCGTACCGTCTCTTCTGTTAATTGATGTGTGCATTTATGGATAAGAGTTAAAGACCAATCTGGTAAGCAAGAGGGTAAAGATATTGACAGAGCTAGTTTGGCTTCATGCAGCGCACTAGTGATCTGCCTCGAGCCAAACAAGCTCTGTCAATATCTTTACCCAAGCAAGAACATTTTTTTATTTTTTGGTCTGATGAAACCCAAGCAAGAACAATAAACCTACCGATATTGCCAAAATAAAATATGGACAAATGGTGATGAAGGACCAGAGCAGAGTACAATGGGAATAAGAACTTCAAGCGATTTATAACCATCACAAAACAAAATCAAGTGATTAGTAACAAGTAATCGGTAAAATTTACAAAGATCTATCATACTAAATATGAACCTGGTAGAGAGGTGCAATGTAACTGCTCTCAAACATTAAATTCTCTTGAAATACAACCAGAAAAAGAAATCAAACTTGGAGTACAATTCAAAAATATTAACAAATAAACAATTAGTGTCAAGAGATATTATTAGTATAAACAATTTCCTATAAAAAGCTCAAAAGAAGCGAGCCCTATTTACTAGTATCAGGTGGTATTTGTATAATACTACCATTGCTAAATATTTTAAGCATATAATAATCTTACATCAGCGAATGCACTGATTATTACTATTTTTTTTAATGTTTGAAAGGCGACCAACAGCTTGTGTAATGTTGCTTTCTTTCCCATCTTTTGTCGCATTAAAGTTCCGGTAATCTCCATTATCAGTTAGGATTTCAATGCTTGCAAAGGTCAATTTTGGAGTATCTAAACAGAGAATGTAGAATTAACCACAAATATCTAAATATGTGAGGTTTGGTGCACTGATATTGAGGCAACCTGGCTGGAGAAATAAGATCAGCGAAAAGTGATCTAGTAAAGGACAATTGGAAACCAATTTCTCTATACCAAACCCTTACAAATCAAAATGAGATAGCCAAAGGGTGTGTAACAGAGTAAAGCCATTGAAAAACCGAGGAAAGTTGATAATGCAACCTGACAGGTGAACAGATTTCAATGCAGTGCAAGAGAAGAAGTGCAAAGGAACGGATTTCAATGCATCTTTCAACACCTTTAAATTTTAGATTTAGATAGTCAATTCCATGAATCCTTCCACTTGCATGAGAGCATACTTGTTTTGACTGCCTCTTTGTTTTTACATCGCACTATTCCTCTGTGATCTAAACGCACATAGTACAATCTACATACCTATTATCCAATAGGTCAATACCCATTTGATGATCCTAATTTGTAAAATAAAATTAGGGTTAGGGAACTAACGAGACAATGGTGGAAAGCAGCAAGAGCGGAGTCGCGGAGGGGGGAGCGGGAGAAAAGAGGGATTAGGTATAGAGAAAAAAAAAGAGGGAGAGAGGAAATAGCGAAAGAAATTTTGGGCTGCCAAAAGAAAACAGAGCGCACCGTAGAAAAAAATATTAAGAAGTTTTAGGGCTGCCAAAAAATATTTAGTTGGGCTGAGCAAGAAATTTTGCAAGTCCAAATACATATGGGTCTGGCCGAAATATCTGTCCTCTGTGTAGAAGAGAATCTTTAGTCAATTAATATTAGACAACCATATAAACATTACTCCTTCATCCTAATATTTTACTAATTCTTGGTAATAAAACAATCACATACAAAAAATTCCATTTTGTATGCAAAATATTCAATTTAAATAATTGGGGTTTGAAAAGAAAACATAAAAAAATAACATATAGATGGACATGAAATATATTTAATACTGTACTCAATTAATTACTAGTTAAGAATTAGAAAATCATTCTAAAACCAAGATTACTCAAATATAAAATTCGAACAAAAAGATATGCACATTCAAATAATTTAAACTACCATTTGGCCGTACTATTTATACAAAAAATAAATCTTTGTAGGGTTCTTTATGAAAAATGTTGATATAATGAAAATTCCAGGAACTGAAAAGTCATTGTTGGGTTCCATTTTTCTCTGCAAATGAACTCAAGAAGCGTTTAATTTCTTGACAGTGAACTATCAGAATCAGGAAATTAAGACATATTGACCGATCAAATGCAACCATTAATTAGTAGCTATTCCTTTAAATATTGTTTTTGTACACAGCGGAACAATTAATAGTGTAAGTTGTGAGAATTATGTAGCAATTAACTTGTACAGAAAGCATGTTAATTTCTCAAATTAATTAAAGTGAGCAGAACAATTAGGTTCCAAAGAGTGTAATTAGTCTATTTAATTTCTCAAACACTACAAGAATTAATGGCTCACGGATACTCCTGTCGCTAATAGAAAAAACACATTTCTGTTAGTATACCCTCACGGATAGTCACTTTTTACCCTCGCGGATACTGTCCCATTCTTGTAGTGAAATTGAACTTCCGCAAAAAACTTATATTGATCAATAGACCAGTGGCAAACAACCCAATCACAGATTGCTAAATTTTGAATTCTTACTTCCCTTCATTCCGAACAACTCTTTGACTAATTTGTTGATTGAACAATTGAATTTGTGTTTGTGAACAATCATATTGTGCATGTATACTTAAGATGCATCCACACTCAGCTTCTGTCAAAATGTATATATGTTGCTCCCCTCTCCTACGCTGTAAGTTTAAAGACTACTATAATGATTACAAAATAGATACCACAGGGAATCAAGATTCATTACTGCATGTACACCTATGTTACTGATCAGATAGTCCAATATAGGCTCCGTACCCGTATCGGACACTATCGGATACCGATACGCGCCCGATACGGCACTGATACGTATCCAATACGCCAGCTGGCCTATCCGCTTACGTGGCGTATCCTTACTCGGCCGATACGGTCGCCGATACTCCGTTGAAACAACTGGATACGGCTGAAACGGCCGATACGTCGCCCGTGAACCGGTGAGCCACGCCTGTGAGCCGCGCATGCACTAGCGAAATTGAAATTTTTTTCTGCCCACGCGTGACTCGAACTTGGGAAGTCCCATATAAGCGCCAAAACCTTTATCCACTACACCAAAGTTCGCTTGTGATATATTCTAGTAACTATAGTATTTAATATATTTTTATCCACTACACCAAATTGGTGGATTACGACACAAATGTGCAATCTTTAGTTTTTTAAGTTCAGAATTGGTGGGATAAAAATTAGTAACTAGTTTTAAATGTATGATATGTAAAAGTATGCGTTTGGAAAGTAGACGTAGAGTTGTCCAACTTGATAAATGAAAGATATTATTGTAAAAAATTATAATTCAAATATATAAAAGGAGAATTCGAGAGATGTTTACAGTTTGTCTTCCTCTACATTTTAGTTGCATAAAAATGACAACAATTAATTGTTTATTCATTTGTTCTGTTAAAGCATTGCCACCTATTTTAACTCCAATGTTTGTTGTTACAAAATTAAATGTCTACGCCTTGCGCATTTCTCACATTTGCTAAATTATCTTAACATGTATCACTAGCGTACATCAGCATATTGAAATCGATCTCCATGATGTATTTAAAATAGGTCCTTGTATAGACAAACATGCACTTTAAGGGCATGTTCGTTTGTCATGAGATTATGTGGGATGAGATTTGATAGGGATGGGAACTCACTTTTGAAATAGTGGGAACCTATCAGCATGGATACGTACAGGATAATTTAAGAGAATGTGTTGAAATCGATGTTCGGTTGTAATGTGGGATTAGTTGTGGAAAAATCTATTTTTCTTTTTAAAATGTTTGATATTATATAGTTATTTTTAATAATAAAATTATTAATAATGTAATTAAATAAGATAGATTGAATAATAACATAATATTACTTATTGATTATTATTTATAAGAAATAAAAAAACAATTTAAATGGAGAGAAAGAGTATGAGGTAAAAAAATAAACATTGATATACAAACAACAAAATAAGAAAACATAAACATGTATAAATAAATAAACATTTGAAATATGTGATGAAAAAAAACTTGTCCTGGTTCTACAGAAAAAAGAATTTTGATTTCATATTCCCAAATTACCAGAATTTTATTTCCTATTCCCAAATTTTATCCTCATTTGGAAAAAATAGTCCTTATTCTATAGAAAAGAATAATAACATTCTTTGTATTATGTTCTGACTTATTAGTTATAAACAAACTGTTGTGTCTTTATCCGTGCCTCACATAATTGAACGTGGGTTATTTGGTATTTATGTACTGTGATTAACTGTTGCATAATCATTGTTAATCACATTTTTTACATTGTTAATCATCCGTCACTGCTTGAGTGGTTCGGGCTGAACGGTTGAATCTGACTTTGAGCTTTTTTCAATTCTATTGTACTGGACAAGGCTTCGAGCAACAATATGAATAAAAAACACACGAACACATTGTAATTAAATTTATCTTTTCTATTTAAAACAAATAAACTAATGCATAAAACAACACAAATTAGATGTCTTATGTTAGATTAAAGAATCTTAAGTGTGGTATAAAGTAATAAAACACATAAATGCAAACACAACACGTTGTAAGTGCATTCTATCGATTATATGTTGACCTGATCAGTACCTGGAATGGATATACATTTAATGCGCACTGATAAAATAATATTCTTGTCATTAAAATTTTCATTAAATAACATCCATATGATCAAATCAATAATGAGTATTTATATTCTTTTCAATCAAAAGAATAAAAATTATATTATTTAATTTCTTCATGTCCAATTGATTTCTTAAGCTAACCAACCTTACTCAGTTATTGTGGATAATCTCATTCCATTGAATCTGATGCCAAGGAAATCTTTTGAAATCTGGAATGAATCATTACATTGCTCCAACTAAACACCCTTTTAAAGGTCATTGTATTGAATTCGTTATAGACAATATAAATGGATGTGGGATAACATCCTTTTTTTCCATTTAAGAAAAAAACTTGCTTGTTGCGGAATTTTCAAATATAGCTCGTTTTTATGTACTAATGATGTTGCTGTGGCCACAAATATATCTTGTGTGCATTGAGACCCCGGTCCAGAACCATTATAGGATTTTTAGAAGGCCGAATTCAGAATTCATTTATCCCGGCCTAATGACTGACAAGTCAAACTGTTCCCTTGAAACCCTAAGAAATCAAACTGAGGTGTATTAATATTGTGATGCTTTTCTTTGTTTGTTTTGTTGGAGGCTAATGGTGATACCCTAAAACCCCAAATTGAAAACCCCTTAGTACTAACTACACTGTAGCTAAGAATTGTGATCTGCATACAAACCGTAAGGAATAGAATCAATAATTCGGTTACTTCTAGTATATCGCAAAAATAAATTCATCATTCTTCTTCATGATAAAATATGCAATATATGTCTAAACATGAAAAATTCTAGACAAAATTGACTTATGACTTGATGGCGTCAACACATGGACTGGAGCTATATATGGGGAATATTTTTGTGGCTATAGACTATAGTCAGATTAGCTAGGATGGAAGCATTCCATCACACTTTTGGTAGTTGAATTGAGCAAGGAATACTATGCTTTTCTTTGTCTTTTCAGAAATATTTTGGTATTTGTCCGGTTATTGCAAACAGCTAATCGCACTACGTGGAGTGTTTTCTTAAATTTTATTGAGATAGTGCGGGAAATATATTAGAAAATAATATTAAAAAAAATTCAAGATCATTGTAGAACCATGTTTAAATTTAAATGTAAATATTATACAAACTTAATTTCTTCAAACGTTACATTGTCACCAATCAATAATATTAGAAGACTTATTTAACAAAAAAGAATTTTGAAAACATTTATAATAACTTTTGTCTTAAAAAATGGTACAGTGACATGTAATAGAATGTTTTTTTTTTTTAATTTCAAATAGCAAAGTTATACATATTACATAATTTGAAGGTAGTAATTTGAAGGTAGTAATTGATACATAATTTGCACTAATATGTATTGCGACTAATTTGAGCAATATTGACGCTAATTAACGATGAACCTTCCACAACTAGATACATATTTAAGTTTTAAAAAAGTGTGAACCGTGCATGAATCTGTTACGTACGTTTTCATAATTTTCTATTGAAAAAGCAAAATAGTTTTTTAAAGGACTAGAAAAAAATAATTATTACATTGATTTAATAATCATCCCGGAAGAAAGATGGATTTGATAATACTCCAGCAGTTCATTATCTCACTTAAAGACCTTCCAATTTTCAAGTCGCTCGTCAACAGTGACAGGTCAACTACCCAATTACTGGACCATTAATTAATTTCTAACAAATTAAGATTATGATCATCGTCCTTTACCTCTAGATCAAGTTAATCAAGTTGGGTATAACATATTATTGGTTTGGGGGTGAATAAATAGTTTACAGCTAGAGAGATGGCATGAAAATTTAAAACTAAAAAAATCAAGACTATCTAATCCATAGATGTATTCTTCCATATGATAATTAACGGTAGCTCATTTATGACGTCACTGATGAAATTCAGAATTTTTTATTTTAGAATTGTATTAAATCTTGTATGCAGATTAGACATTTTTGTGTCAAATGAGTAAGATCTGCGGACGGACAAATTCTAAAAAATTCAATTTTAGTGCATTGAAAAAAATAAATTTCTCATTCATAATAAATATGTAATACATTTCTATAAATAAAAAATTCTGGATAAAATTGACTTGCTGATGACTGGATGGTGTCAACGTAGGGACCAGAGTTATGGATAAAGAATATTTATGTGGCTATTGATTATAGTCCAATTAGGATGGGAAACACTCGATCACACTTTTGGTAGTTGAATTGCGTGAGGAATACGTACTACTCGGAGTGTTTTCTTAAATTTTATTCAGATAGTGTGAGAAATATTTTTTTTAAAATAATATTTATAAAAAAAATCAACATCATTCTAGAACAGAAGTATGCATCTTGTAAAATCATTACATTCACCGGAAACAAAATTTACGAATTTATGAAAAAAAAAACTGAATCCTTCGAAGAGGAAATGCAAATTACCTAGCGTAAATAATCTAGATGGGGTTAACAGATGGATTATGTCTCTCCTCTTTGAAGTTTTCCCAATTTTCTATGATTTTTGCTGAATTTTTCCTGTTGAATCTTTCTGTGATATGAACTTTACTACTAAACATGCAGCAGGTAGATAACATAAAATCCTAACTCAAATTTTGGAGCCGTAAAGTAACTCAAATTTTGAGTTTGATTCCGGACCGCCCGATTTGCTCTGGAACGAATATTAAAGACCCCGTACATTCCACCTCGCATTGAATTGATCCGAATTCTGATCTAAACTCAAAATTTAAGTTACTTTAGGGAATCCAAACTCCTTTTTGTGTGAGCGTGGTCGGCATGCTCTAGTAGGTGCTGCGTGACACAACCGGACGAGTTCGGATCCTCAAAATTTACGGATTAATAGAAAAAATATAAATAATAATATAAACTAAAGAAATTATATCAATTATTTTGAATGAAGATTGGGAACGTACGAGTGAATGATATAAAACAATTAAATATCCTCTAATTAAATCGGGTGGAAGAGAATAAATTAGGTCGGATGCCCGCATGCGCAGGACTCGCTGTGAATCAGACTTGAGATGGATGTGCCATAAATTATAATTAATGGGCAAAAGCGAAGCTTAATTATGGAAATTTTCATACTTTTCATTTAAATAGCATTCGAGCCATACTTTCAACGGATTAATTACTAAACCACAATGATTTAGTCTTAATTAAAACAATCTTCACGGAGGAAAATATACAATTATTATTACATTCTGCAAGAGAGATGGGTGACACGTTTATTTTATAATACTCCAGCGGTTCATTATCTCACTTGAAGACCTTTAAACTTTCAAGTCGCTCGTCAACAGTGACATCTCAACTACCCAATTGCTGGACCATTAATTAATTAATTTCTAACAAATTAATTGAGAAAATCATCATTGATCCTCCTATATATAAATCAGGCCTCGATTTTTTATATGTTTACTTAATTTCTCGCTTCAGATACTAAACTTTTTACAGATGATTCTTCTACTCCACCGCGAAATATATCCTTCTTTTTTTTAATCTAGTTTGTAATTCCCCCCTACTGAATTGAGCAAATCTTCATTAAAACCCTCCATTATTTCAAATCATGCATCAATTCCACCGCTAACCAAGACCCCAATCCCCAATTCATTTTTTTTTAAGCCTCACCAAGACCCCAATTCATGTAAAATGAATTACGCAACCTCTCTCTCTCTCCTCTTAATATTTGGGGCTCCTCTTTTGTCATTCTATTTCATCGACCTTGCTGCTGCCAACTCCACTTCTAATATCACTCACATCCTACTAAGTTGTGGCACATCAGAAACCAGCATAGATGATGTTAACAACCTCACATGGATTGGAGACAGTAAAACAAATTACATCTCTCAAAAAGCCAGTCAAACTTCAGCTATCCCATACAGAAACCCATCGGTACCGACCATACCGTACAGTACTTCCCGTCTCTTCACCTCAAATTATACCTACACTTTCCCTCTCTCTCCAGGCCGCTACTTCCTCCGCCTCTATGATACGAAGTTTAATATAAAAGAAATTGATAAAAGAAATTGATTTGTATTGATTAAATTGTTACAGGCTATACATGATATTATATAGGCTAATTACTAATTAGCCGTTACACTCTTTCCTAAATTACAATATGCAATATTGTTGTTACTATTTCCTAATTACACTAGATTTGATACAGAATCGGATACAAAGATGTACACAGCTGTACACTCCAAACTTGCTAAGAGTTGTCACATATTGGATCTGATTTGATATTCTCAATATCTTCAATACTCCCCCTCAAGTTGGGTTCGAATAAGTCGAAAGAGCCCAACTTGCTTGTGATTTGGTGAAATGTATTCCCATCAAGTGCTTTTGTAAAGATATCTGCCAGTTGATTTTTGCTATTTACATACGGTGTTTCGATTTCCTTAGATTGCACCTTTTCTCGTATGAAATGACAATCAACTTCTATGTGTTTTGTTCTTTCATGAAACACCGGGTTTGAGGCAATATGCCTTGCTGCATTGTTATCACAATACATCTTCATGGGGTGCTCAACTTGCATTCCCATGTCTTGTAACAATTGTTTCAGCCACGTGAGTTCACTTGCTGTGGATGCCATAGCTCGATATTCAGCTTCTGCACTGGATCTCGCTACAACATTTTGTTTCTTGCTTTTCCAGGTTACTAAGTTGCCTCCAACAAACGTGCAATATCCAGTTGTAGACCTTCTATCTGCACTGCCTGCCCAATCTGCATCAGAGTAACCAAGAATAGTGTTATCATTATTCTTTTTCATGCAAATTCCCCTTCCAGGTGAACCTTTCAAATAATACAAAATTCGGTTGACAGCATTCAAGTGACTTGTTCTGGGACTATGCATGAATTGACTAACTACACTAACTGCATATGTGATGTCTGGTCTGGTGACAGTTAGATAGATTAGTTTACCAACTAGTCTTTGAAATTGCCCAATGTCTTTTAAAGGTTCACCATCTGTAGGGTTTAATTTGCAATTCATTTCCATAGGTGTAGTCACTGGTTTAGAGCCTAGTTTACCTGTTTCTCTTAACAAGTCTAGTATATACTTTCTTTGAGATAAAAAGGGTCCTTTAGTTGAGTGAGCTACCTCTATTCCAAGAAAATATTTTAAATATCCCAAGTCCTTGATATCAAAATTTTCTTTTAAGTGATCTTGTACTATTCTAATTTCATGATTCATATTTCCTGTAATAATGATGTCATCTACATATACTAATACAATGACAATTGAGATTTTTGAGTGTTTCGTGAACATGGATGAATCTGCAGAGCTTTTTGTAAAGCCAAGTTTTGACAATGCCCAACTTAGTTTGGCATACCATGCACGAGGTGATTGTTTAAGACCATAAATGGATTTATGCAACCTACATGCAAGGTTTTTATTAAATTCCTTGGGATGACCAGGTGGTAAGTTCATATACACTTCTTCCTCTAAGTTTCCTTGGAGGAAAGCATTTTTAACATCCATTTGGAATAAGTCCCAACCTTTGTTTACTGCTAGTGATAGTAATACCCTAACAGTACTCATTTTGGCCACAGGTGCAAAAGTTTCAGTATAGTCTATACCATATGTTTGAGTAAAACCTTTGGCTACTAGTCTAGCTTTATACCGTTCGATCGAGCCATCACTATTATACTTAATCTTGTATATCCACTTGCATCCTACTGGTTTCTTTTCTTGAGGTAGATCTACAATGGTCCAAGTTTTATTTTTTTCAAGAGCATCTAGCTCTTCTTTCATTGCCTTTTTCCATATAGGATTTGTTTGGGCTTCTTGATATGTTGATGGCTCGGTTTGACTTGATATAGAGCTTAGATAGGTCTGGTATTTTGGGGATACATTATCATAAGTGATATGTTTTTGAATAGGATATAATGAAGTATGATATGTAACAAAATCCCTTAACCTGGTAGGAGGTCTAGTGGAACGTACTGACCTGCGAACAAGATTTTGATTTGTGTCACCTGAGGCTTGAAGAGTGTCATTTTGAGATGCTTCTTCATCTTCAATTTGTTGTTCTTGACAACTTTTGGGAGTTTCATCTTGACCTGAAATAGTTAGTATTGGCCTAGGTTGTTCTTCTTGGTTGTGACCAGACTGACCCTCTACACTAGATATTGAGTTACCTTCTTTAAAGTATGGTTCATCTTCGCGAAATGTTACATCTCTAGATATATACATTTTCTTGTTATTAAAGTCATAACATTTGTACCCTTTCTTTTGAGAGGAATAACCTAAGAAGATCCCTTTAATTGCTTTTTTTTTCCAATTTATCTCTTTGATTTTCTTGTACATGTATAAAACATACACATCCAAATACTCTTAAATACTCTAAATTTAATTTTCTGTTATTAAGAACTTCTAAGGGAGATTTATCATTTAAAATATTACTAGGAGTTCTATTAATTAAATATGTAGCAGTTAGAACAGCTTCAGACCAAAAACTTTTAGGTACATTTGTTTGAAATAATAATGCACGTGTAACTTCAAGTAAGTGTCTATTTTTTCTTTCAGAAATTCCATTTTGTTGAGGAGTGCCTACACACGTTGTTTGATGAATAATTCCTAATTCTTTAAGAAATTTTGAAAACTCTTTATTAATATATTCAGTACCATTATCAGATCTTAGAGTTTTAATTTTTGAATTGAATTGATTTGATATCATATTTGTAAATTCTTTAAATGTTGAAAAAACTTCACTTTTAAATTTTAGTAAGTATAACCATGTAGTACGTGAGTAGTCATCAATAAATGTTACAAAGTATTTATAACCATTATATGACTCTATTGGAGCAGGGCCCCATACGTCAGAATGAATAATTTCAAAAGGTTTAGTAGTTTTGCTAGTTGAAATAGTAAATGGTCTTCTAGTTTGTTTAGCATACTTGCAAATATCACAATTACTTGAATCTAAATTTAAAATTGGCATAAGTTTCTTTAAAGATACATCAGAAGGATGGCCTAATCTATGATGCCACAAATAATTATTATTGCTAATACTATTATAAGCATGATTGTTGGTTGTTTCAAAAAAATAGAGTCCATTCTCTAATTTTCCTTCACCAATCTTTTTTCCTGTCAATCGGTCTTGAAATATCACATTATTTGGTGAGAAAATTACATTGCAATTTAATTCAGTTGTTATTTTACTAACAGAAAGTAAGTTAGAGGTAAATGTGGGCATGTACAACACGTTTGAAATATTTTTTTCAAATAATGTGGTTTGTCCTATGCCTTTTATTTGTACTTCATGACCATTAGCTACAGAGACATGTGGCAATGTTTCATTTTTTACTAGATTTTTTATATTTCCAATATTTCCAGACATATGATCTGTTGCTCCAGAATCTATAATCCATTTATTTTTATTTATAGCTAAATATGTGCAAGAATTACTTAAATCGGGTTCTGGAACACAGTTTTGAACATTCTTAGGGTCTAAGTTACAAAAGTTCCTAGGTTCTGGCTGGGCGCTGATATATTGGATAAGTTCTGGGTCCGGACTGTAAGTCTGACTGGGTTTAGCTAGCAGCTTACTTATTTGCTCAATTATCGAGTTGGAGTTGTTCAAATCGGTTCTTTCCGCTGCTACCGCGTGCGGGACTTCTCCGATTCTTTCATTTTTCTTCGCTGGTCGCAGGTGGGGGTGTAGGTACCAGCAAGATTTCTTCGTGTGTCCATTTCGGTGGCAGTGATCGCACCTTTCACCCGACTTTGCATCAGCTTTTCCACTCCCCCTGCCGTCAGCACTCGGGCCACCATTAGAGGTCGCTTGATTGAACTGGGGCTTATCGGTGAGGTTTCCGACTGCTGTCACCGTATTGACAGACATCTCAGATGTCGCCTCGCCATCGATGGTAATTTGGTTTTCACTCATCGCGACGATTTTGATTTATCTCTGAGCAGATCTGATCTGGTATTGCTAGGTTCTTAATGCTCTGATACCATGATACGAAGTTTAATATAAAAGAAATTGATTTGTATTGATTGAATTGTTACAGGCTATACATGATATTATATAGGCTAATTACTAATTAGCCGTTACACTCTTTCCTAAATTACAATATGCAATATTGTTGTTACTATTTCCTAATTACACTAGATTTGATACAGAATCGGATACAAAGATGTACACAGCTGTACACTCCAAACTTGCTAAGAGTTGTCACATATTGGATCTGATTTGATATTCTCAATATCTTCAATACTCTACTTCTATCCTACCAACTATTCAAACCTCATCGCATCTGACTCTTATTTCACTATCACTGCCGGCCCCTACACTCTTCTCTCCGACTTCAATGCTTGGATAACCGTGACTGCGTTGAACTATGATTACCTTGTTCGGGAGTTCTCAATCAATGTCACCTCAACTACTCTACATTTAACATTTGAACCATCAACAAAACAACCAAAGGCATATGCATTTATAAATGGAATCGAGATCATGTCGTCTCCTGATATTTTTAGTAATTCGACAGCATACTTGGTTGATGGTTCTAATATTATGTATGCAAATGACCCAGGTATGGCTTTTCAAACAATGTACAGGCTAAATGTAGGCGGCCAACCCTTGAATCCTTTTGAAGACTCAGGCTTGTACCGCTCGTGGGATGACGACTCAAGATATATATTCGGTGACGCTTTTGGTGTCACCTTTCAGAAGGACACTAATGTGACAATTGAATATCCATCAACTATGCCACAATATATTGCACCAGTTCTAGTGTACGAGACAGCACGATCAATGGGTCCGAACCCAAAAAACAACTTGAATCACAGTCTCACTTGGATCCTAAACATAGATGTTGGGTTCCATTACCTCCTCAGATTCCATTTTTGCGAGATACAGTACCCGATTACCGAGGTTAACCAGCGGGTATTCTCTATTTACGTTAATAACCAGACGACACAAAGCCAATTTGATGTTATAGCACGGAGTGGAGGAATCGGTATACCCATATACATGGATTATGTGGTTTTTACTGCTGGGACGGGTCAAATGGATATGTGGGTCGCACTTCACTCGGATATTTCGACACAATCTGAGTATTTTGATGCAATATTGAACGGTCTTGAGGTGTTTAAAATGAGCATGTACAAAAACAACCTTGCAGGTTTTAACCCAGTACCCCTACCACAAGACATAGTGGATCCAACCCGGGCTTTTAACAACAAGCAGAAAGAATCGAAAGGAAAGATCACTGCAATTATTGCGGGTGTAGTTGGCAGTGTTTTGCTCCTCTCTTTCATTGTTTGTATTTACCTGTTTATGATTTACAAACAACAGAAAAAGAAGGATAAGGTGTCTGAAGTGGGAAAGGTAAGTGGGAAAGATGTCTCGTTAAAACATTTTTCTTTTAACGAGATTTTGGCAGCCACGAATATGTTCGATGAAGCCTTAGTTCTCGGTGTTGGGGGGTTTGGAAAAGTTTACCGGGGAGAAATTGATAATGGATCGACCAAGGTTGCAATTAAGCGGGGCAACCAGTTATCTGGGCAAGGGGTACACGAATTTCAAACCGAGATTGAGTTGTTGTCCAAGCTTCGTCATCGCCACCTTGTCTCACTTATTGGTTACTGTGAAGAGGAAAATGAAATGATATTAGTATACGACTATATGGCCCATGGAACGCTCCAGGAGCACCTCTATAAAACCCAAAATGCACCACTTACATGGAAACAGAGGCTCGAAATTTGCATAGGTGCTGCTCGTGGACTGTACTACCTCCATACAGGTGCAAAACAAACTGTAATTCACCGTGATGTGAAAACTACCAATATTCTTTTAGATGAAAAATGGGTCGCGAAGGTGTCAGATTTTGGATTGTCAAAAACAGGACCCACATTAGACCACACTCACGTGAGCACAGTAGTCAAAGGGAGCTTCGGGTACCTAGATCCCGAGTACTTCAGAAGGCAACAATTGTCCACAAAATCTGATGTGTACTCCTTCGGTGTGGTTTTGTTTGAAGTATTGTGTGCAAGGCCACCGATAATAAGCAATGATGTTCCGGGGGAACAGGTGAACCTGGCGGAGTGGGCCTTATTTTGTCAAAGTAAGGGTGTTCTAGAAGAGATCATAGATCCATACCTGAGAGGCAAAATTGCACAACAATGCTTAAAAAAATATGCCGAGACAGCCGAAAAGTGTTTGGCTTATCAAGGTATTGACCGGCCAACCATTGGAGATGTACTTTGGAATTTAGAATTAGCACTGCAATTGCAAATAAATGCAGAAGAAAGCGGGAGTGTTGTTGGCGGGACCACCTCTGGAGAGGAGATTTTCTCGGAGATCATGAACCCAAAGGGACGGTGATATTTATTGTTTGAATGTTTGTTTTTTACCGAATTTAGTATATATGTATTGATTATCAAATAAATCTTCTCTTAAGTTTAATGAACTGCATCTGCAAATGGTGGAAGATCAGTCCTGATGCACCTAGTGCTCAAGGTGGCTAGTTTTGTTTTGTTCTTTTATATATTCAATCAGTTCTGTTATTTCTAAGTTAGATTACGATGAACTTGATATTTAGTCTGTTGCCGATTGGTTAAGTGGTTAGTAATGAAGTTCCAGTCAATATATCATATCTAACGGTTATATTTTGACATTTAAGTTTTAAATTTTAAGTTATTATAGTTCTAAAAATGGAGACTTAATTGATGGAGGCACACAAAAATAAAGACATTTGAACCCTCCTCATACGAGAATATACTTGAAAACTGAATTTTATATTTGTTTTTCTTACTTTTTTTAAATAAGAAGAAAATCTCTTGATATAAATTCCATGAAGCTTTTTTTATATGAATGTGATCATCAATTTCAAATCGGATAGTACGATTAAAATAGATCCTCCCTTAGCTTTCCACCGATTTTTTTTACTATATCCTCAAAAAAATACAAAATTCTAAAGTTGCCTCGCCCTTTTTTTTTTATTTCTAAAAATGCCTAGACTGCCAGAAATTCTGGCAATCCTATTCTCTCTTTCTCCAATATTTTCTTCCAAAGCCTTGTCTATTTGTAACTAAGTCCCTATATTTTGTAATAATTATTTTGTAGTCCAAATTTGTCATAAATTTGTAGAATTTGTTAGAAATGTACCAAACTTGTATAAATTAGTTAGACATGTATCAAATTATAGGATTTTTTATATTATAAATTATTATTAATTAATATAAATTTATTGGAATTGTTATAAATCAGTATAGATTATTATAAATTAATATAAATTGCAATAAATTTTTATAAATTGTTAGATAATTCTAGGAATTGTTATAAATTATTTCAAAAATACTAGACTTTGTTTAGATTTACCGTAACTTGTTATTAAGCCAACGAAACACCAAAATTCAGGTTCCAAAAATACCAGACTTTGTTCAGATTTTTATGTAACTTGTTATTAAGCCATCCACTAGAGCCTCGGAGGCCTACTATAACCAGGACGGAGTACCAGTGGTAGATCCTCAGGTATGTCATATTGTTTTCCTTTTTATCAAGTTACTAGTTATTTGGATGTTCCAAAATTAAGATTATTTGTATGTAGGGTGCGCAGGAGAAGGATCCGCAACAGGCCAAATTCAGTTTGGAGGAGATATCAATTGGTGACACTGCTGAGGATGTAGAGGATATTACGAGCTTCCGGCGTCCAGCATATCCACCACGGTATACAGCAGTCAGGTCCCACGACCCAAGCAACAAATGCCTTCTTGTAGACATCGCCACCGGTCACGTACCCTGCCACCATGCAGGAGGATCCATGTGAGAGCGCCTTACAATAGAGTGCCATTTAGGAGGACACCATTCGGTAGGATAAACCTGTCAGAGCTACTAGGGGTCAGGCAGCAGAGCGATTGTCCCCCTCTAGTTGTCGTAATTGCGAACTAGCACCCCCTCCAGCACGCCGTGGTCGACGGTAGTTTTTTTTATGTTGGGTTGTAGTCTTAGTTAGGTTGGATTGTAGTATTTTATGTTTGGATTGTAGTATTTTTCGTGCTGGATTGTAGTATTTGTTTATCTTATATTTTAGTTTATTTGGATGCCTCTTTAGTAAACAAAACATAACTCTAATCGTATAAAAAAACCAATATAAAACATTGTCAAACATTACAAAATAACAAATAAACATGTAAACAAAAACATCGTCAAATATTAAAAAATAACAAATAAACATGTACAAAAAAGTCGTCAAACTGTCAATATGTTAAAAAACAACAATATAACACAACAATAAAATCATATAACAAATAAACAATATATAACACTAAATGATGGAAAAAATAACAACATATCCTCCAAATTAAAAAAAAATGAATTTTGGATGGCCGGAAGGGAATAGGACCCTCAGAATTTTTTAGCGGTCTGAGCATTTAAAAAAAAAATAACAAGAAAGGCAACTTTGAAATTTTGTATTTTTTGAGGATATTAAAAAAATCGGATCTTTCCATCCTACTTTATCTTTTGGAAATGTAGGTGATACCAATTTGCTTGTACGAACAATCAGAAAAGTCCATATCCAAGAACAGTTAAATTGTGCATGTGATGTGTACCCATTGACTACAAGTCAATAAAGACTCTTTTCTGTACCCATTGACTACAAGTCAAGCCACAAGAGAGATCCATTTGAAAGCCTTTGCACTTCGTGAGTATAACAATAGTGTACTGAGTTATAAATTAACCAGCTGTACCCATTGATTATAAGTTACACATATGACATGTTTGATCAGTTAACTACACGACCCGCTTGACAAGGAATAGTTACAGCAAACCCATTAACCCTCTTAATTGTCTCTTCCCAGAGTGAAGTGTGAAGTGTGAAGTGTGAAGTGTGAACCAGCACTTGTAGTTATCGTTCTCTTGAAACTTAGATCTGATCTCTTCCAAAACAATTTTTTCATACTGGTGTTCTTCAGTTTGATACCCGAGTAACATGGATCCTGTGTCAATAACCTTAACGGCAGTCGGCTGGCTGATGAAACCTCTAGTCGAGAAGGCTGTAACTGCATTGTTGGAAGCATGGGCAAAGCGCACCGGCCTTGGAGACGATTTCAAAACCCTCAAGGACCAGCTGGTGCAGCTTGGTACCCTGCTTACAAGCGCCCGTGGCCTTCCTACCGACAATAGTTCACTGAAGGATTTGGCTCTGGACCTTCAGCAATTGGTGAATAAAGCTGAAAACTTGCTTGATGAATTGGACTACTACCGGCTGGAGGACCAAATTCAGCAGACAGGTACCTCACAAAAGTTATTGTTCTTTCATATTTACGCAATCATAATTCGTACATGTATATTGAAATGAAATATAAAAAATTAAACCAAAATCTAGCTAAATTATGTCAACCAATTGATGATATATTAAATCCCACTTGTGCACATTGAATATCACGCAAGATGTTATTTTGACTTTTTATGATTTGTAAAGTCCCCATGTCAAAAATCCACAATTAACAATCAATAATTACAACTTATAAAACAAACAAAAATTAGACAAATCAACTATAGATTCATAAAACATCAAGTACTGAAAGAGAGGAAACCCAAATAATGCACCCCATAAACAAAGAAGCTCTCTGTTTTTCCCACTGTTTCTCTCTCTACAATTATCTCCCTTTTATGTAGATCGAAATTTTTGCCTATAAAAATAAAATGCTACAAACAAGAGAATATCTAGGAGGAAGTAATAACCAGCTAAGCGACTTGGCGCAAGCTAGTACAGGCTGCCGAACACTTAGGCTGATCAAGTGCGTCAGCAACCCAAACAATAGTATTTAATTATTCCATAAATACCCAGTATCTCTCTCTGATCTAAAATCAACAAATTTCCCACCGTTCCTAAAAGAAAAATGGAGACGGAAGAGAAAGGTCTGGTTTGAGATAATCCTCTGTTGAGGAAGTTGCACAAGAAGTGATGTGCTGTCCATTTATTGGAGAAATGAACGTCATCATTACATCCTTATACTACAAGAAATCTAGCCTTTAGTGGCATTAAAAAATGCCACTAAAGGCTGAACAAACGCCACCATTGACTTTTAGCGGCGTTTACCTAAGTGCCGCAAATAGAAGAGTTGGGAAAGGCCTTTCCCGGTATTTCCTTAGGTTTTCCCGGCGTTTACAAAGCGCCGCCGAAATTTCACTTTTCCCGGCGGTGGCAAAGTGCCGCCAAAATTATTTGTGTTTTCCAGGCGTTTATAGGCCTTTTACCGGCGTTTCTGAAATGCCGCTAAAGGTCTTGGCATATAAAAAAATATTTTTTTCCGGCACTTTTGAAACGCCACCAAAAGTCATGAAATTATAAAAAAAAAAAAAAAATTTTGCCAACAAATGCCCTTAAGCTTCCATTTCAAATCGAAATAAAGAGAAACCAACATAGTTGAAACCTCCTATCCTGCCCAGATTAGCCAAAGTGTGGACAATGCCATTCCTTTACCTTCTAGTGTAAACACGTGTATACTGAGTTGTTTGCCAGCAGTTCCCATATTTGAGCCACCTCCCTATGCTTGCCACTTTTGCCAGTCTGCAGTATTCGGACCTGTTGGATCCGATAGGGACTGTACCAGTTGTATCGAATCTGTGTGAAAGGTGCAGGACTGCAGCTCTCTACTCCTTGCACCCTTGATTGCCTTCAACAGCGCCACTGCCTCAGAGTGAAATGGGGAATACAGTAACTCCGTGTGGATCCCATACTGTACCAGTTGATCACCCCTAAAGAGAAAAAGAGAATGTCATTATAAGAAAGTAATTGAATAATTAAACTGTCATTATATACTACCTCTTGCGCAACATAATTTGGTGAACCACAAGAAGTTCATAGTAGTTCCCATATGCTCTTATAATTGACTGCATCTTACCAATATGAAAGAGTAAATATCAGAACTTAGCCGTGTATCAAATACAAATTAGCTAGCTTTTGTCATAGATTTGGAATGCACATTAAATTAAATCCATACTTTCTGAAGAATCCCATTATAACTTGGGTTCATTTTATCCTAATCCATCCACACAGCATAATTTTTGTTTGATATAATTAAAGCCAACTCTAGGCCTTAAGATCAGCTAATTACCCAACTAAACATATATATCTAAATGAGAGGGTACATAATAAGAGTACGTACCGGCCTTATTTGTAATTACAAGAGCTTTCTCATAACAAAGCTTGAATCAGTTTAGGTGTCACAGTACCTGATGTTAAATGCTTGCTCAAGTTATCCCTTATTATCAAATGAAATAACCTGAAAAACAACAGAAGAAAAATTTAACATTCAGAATCAAAGCAAATTAGTTTATAACAAAAATAAATAAAATAAAATGAACTCCAAGTTGAAATGGTATTTCAAAATTACCTTGAACAAAAAACTGGGACACACTATAGATGAAAATTATAAGCTTTTTTGGTCAACAAAAATGTCCAACTAAGCCCAAAATTTTTACTGATCAAATTACTTCAACTGTTAATATCTACAAATTAGGCCTATCTCAAGTCATGACCAAAGCGCAAATTAGAGACCTCAGTAACATTCCTGGTACTGGTACTGTGATCCTTTCCAATGGTACTGGTAATGTGATCCATTTCCTTAACATATGAAGGATTTTATTAATTTCAATAAAAAATGTATTACAAACTTACCATAAATTCGTCTGACGGGCGATATTCGACGAATATCTTCCATTTATCTTCATCCAAAATAACAACAAAATCATTGAGCGGACGTTTACCCTCTCTGACGTACTTCCACACAAAATTGGTCTTAAACTTCCTCCATTTATTGCCCATCGATGTCAACACTTTCATCATGTACGTGTCATCCAGTATTTTCCATTGGTGTTGTTAAAACATAACAAGTTTGAAATTAACAAGTATTGAACACTTTGACAGAATTGTAAAGGAAAAATAACATGTTATAATATACTTCACCTTGATGTCCTAATTGACTTCAAATCATCGTCAACATCTTGCCTATCAAAAATACTAAAAATAACAAGGAATGACTTTCTGAATACACAACCTGTGACCTTCCTTAAAAATAAAAGACATTAAATCAAAAGCAATGCTATAGGTCATAATCCATTATTTTTTTAGAAATTCAATTGTTTTCTATTAAGTATAAGCATATTTACCTGGCACATAATAATAAAAAACAGAGATGAGGTTCATAGATAATTCTAGTAATTCCAGAAAAAAATTTAAAAAAGAGAGTTTAATCTTAACATAGTTATTAATTAATTCCAGAAAAAAGTAAAAAAAGGTTCAAAGAAGCCTAATTCTCCTGCTTGTGCACTTATGTCATTTCATCGAGCACCTTGTGTGCACATACTCAAACACCGATATACAACTAAAAACTGTACAACAAGGAACTCTTTAGTTAATTGTAAATACAGTAAAAAAATGTACTTTTCTCTTAAGAGTAAATGCACTTTTCTGCTATTTCATCGAACACCTTGTGTGCACGTAATCAAAATCGATATACAACTAAAAAATTGTACAAGGAATTCACAAATCAGTAAAAACTTCACAGTAAATCTAGAATCCCAATTCAACCCAAATAACAACTGTGGAATAAGTCATGAATAGTTGGATTATACAAAATCAGAAACAATGAGAAAGAGAGATAGCGCATACCAAAAATAGAGAGTTTGGAGAGGCACTGGCGTCAGATCGAGGGGGAGGCGGACGGGGATGAGGAGACAGCCCAAGAAGGGGAGAGTGTTAACGATATAGGAGATGAGAACGGAGAGCAGTGTTTTAGAAAAAATGAAATAGGTGGGGAGAGATCGAGAGAATGGGTTAAGTGTTTCATATGGTTCGGCGGCAAATGAAAGTTTTAATTATTTTCTTTCGCTGGGTTAGCGGAGAGGAGAGGGGTCCGGATCCCCTAAAGTAACTCAATTTTTGGATTTTGGATCGGGACCGTCCAAATCGAATCCGTCGCTCGAGATTGTTTCAAGATTCGAACATGTCTCTCGGGATACGTGCACTCCACTTTAGTTGGATGTTCACAGATTCGAATCGGACAGTCCTGATTCAAAATCCAATTTTTGAGTTACTTCACTGGATCTGAACTCAGAGGAGAGGCGGAGAGGCGGGGGTCTAGGGTTTGGGTCGGGAGGAATGGAGACAGAATTTTTAGAGATAATTATTTTTGCAACTTTTTGGGCCGTGATTTTTATTAATATCCAAAGTTAATTAGAAATTAATAAATATGTCCATAATCGCTGAGAATTATTAAAAATGTCCATACCGGCCAAAAAATGGTTGGTTCTTATTTAAATAGAGTACCGGCTAGAATACGCTATTTTTTTTTTTTTTAGAGACAAATAGCAAAAATGCCGAAGTGTAACACTAAAAAATCGAATTTATTTTTAAATATTTGTTAGATTACTTTTTTTTATATATAATTAGCATATTTATATAAAATACGCTAAATTACTTGAAATTATGTTAAATTATGCTGAATTACACTAAATTATGCTAAATTACAATAATTATGTTAAATTATGCTAAAATACGGTAAATTACACTAAATTACATATGAATATGGATTATATCTTCACTGAGAAAGCGAAAAACGACGACGAAACTTCAAACGGCCATAAAACAGCGCTCGAGTGTCCGATTTCAGCAAATAACCACTTTTTGGAAAGCTTGTGAAAATACACATTTGTCAGTGCCCACGGTACTAGATTTAAAAATTCAAAATTGTCAAAAAATAAAGGGAAGAGCCTCAAAACTTCAGTTGAAGTTTTGAGCTAAGATTTTCATTTCTTTTATACAATCTAAGTAGCTCAAGATCGAAATTAGTTATATAATAAACTTGTAGAATATCAATTTTTATTTTTTTGTAATTTTTTTCCTATTTTTTTTATTTATGAAAGATGGCACAAATCGGCTTATTCATACGTAATTTAGTGTAATTTATTGTATTTTGACATAATTTAACATAATTATTGTAATTTAGCATAATTTCGTGTAATTCAGCATAATTTTAAGTAATTTAGCGTATTTTAGTATAAATATGTTAATTATATACAAAAATAATAATCTAACAAATATTTTTAAAAAATTCAATTTTTTAGTGTTAGATTTCAGCATTTTTGCTATTTGTCTCTAAAAAAAAATTAAAATTATTTAGTACTGGCCATTTTCTAGCCAGTACTCTATTTAAATAGGAACCGGCCATTTTCTGGCTGGTATGGACAGTTTTAATAATTCTCAGCAATTCTGGACATTTTTATTAATTTCTAATTAACTTTGGATATTAATAAAAATCACGGCTTTTTTGGTGGTTTGGTGCGATAGTTTTTTTTAACCAAAAATTTCAGCGAGCGAGAAAGGCCGGCATTTAAGCAATCAAATATTCAACCAACGCTATATTTCGGCGTTTTTAGTAGTGCCGGATAGGTTAACGCCGGTAAATGCTATATTTCTTGTAGTTATATTACGTCTCAGATGTTATAGTATTTTATGTCTTATTATCCCAAAATTAATTTCTGTAATTGGTATAATATTTTTAACAGGTACCCAGGATAAAGTAAACTGTAGCAATAAATCATCAGCTGCATCCTCTTCTTCTGGCTTTCGGCTTGGTAGCTGTTCCATCCTTTCAACTATGAAGGGAATGTCTTGTTTCTCTGCACGAGATGCGCTAATATCTAAATCCGACACCTCTTCCCGAATTAATCTGTCCCAAAGGATGAAAGATTTAGCCGAGCAGTTGCAGAAATCTGAGGAGGAAGTACGCAAGGCTGTGAAAACAGAAGCACTAGTTAAAACTGTCCGGAATACGGAAAGAAGTCAAAGTGAAGCAACAAACATACCGCAAACGACAGCATTTCCCACAGAACCTATAGTTTTTGGGAGAGACCAAGAGCTTGACAAACTAATGAACATATTAACAAATGAAGAAATGGCAAAAGTTGGTAAGGTCCCTGTTCTAGCAATAGTTGGTAATGGTGGTATGGGGAAAACTACCCTTGCTAGGCTAGTTTTCAATGATCCAAAAGTTCATAGCTACTTTGAGGTTAGATCCTGGATTTGTGTGTCCACTCAATTTGATATTGTCAGACTTACACGTGAGATGCTAGAAGGTGCATGTGGCACCAGATGTGACCTCACTAACCTCAATGAGCTCCAAAATAAACTTAAAAACGAATTGGGGTCTAAGAGATTCCTACTTGTTTTGGATGACATGTGGGAAGATGAAGATAAGAGCCAATGGGATTCAATGGTAGCTCCATTAAATAATTGCTTGGGGAATGGGAGCATAATCTTAGTGACGACTAGAAACCAATCTGTTGCCGAAATGGTCGATGCAAGAGATAATATTATTCATTTGCAGGGTCTAGATGAGAATGCATTTTTATCATTCTTCAGTACCTGTATATTCAATGATCCAAACTTTGGAGGAAATTGGAGGTTAAGAAAAATCGGACAAGAAATTGCCAATAAGTTGAAGGGTAACCCACTAGCAGCAAAAACTGTCAGTGCTCTGTTAAAAAAAAATCCGAATGAGAGATATTGGATGCAAATCAGGGATAGCGAAGAGTGGAAATCTAAGAGTGGTCCAAATGATATTATGCCGGCACTCCGGTTAAGTTATGAGCATATGCCGTTTCATCTCCAAAGGTGTTTCTCATATTGTGCTATTTTTCCGGAGGATCACCCTTTTACATGTGAGGGGTTGGTATATCTATGGATGGCTCAAGGTTTTCTCGATGTAAGATTTGAAGGCAAAAGGAAGGAGGATATTGGCAGTGCTTACTTCAATGATCTGGTCAACCGTGGTTTCTTCCAAACTACACAATCAGCATATGGTGGTAATGTGTTATATACTTTTCATGACTTGATTCATGATTTGGCACATGTGGTTGCCTTCAAAGAATGTTTAACCGTTTGTGGTCCCGAACCAAGACAAATTCCATGTGCACCAACCATTCGTCATTTGTCGATCATTTATACTCTGAAAACGAGAGAAGTTGAAGTTCAAGAAGCAATAGTCAAGGCATTGCCTTGTTTGGCAGGGGAGAACCTAAGTTCGATTTTGCAGTTTGAGCCTTGGTTAGGTGACGATACTCTATTTTCTAGGATAATTAGAAAATTTGGTTGGTCGGGAGGAGAGAACAGAAACATGTTGGAAAGTATTTTGGACCTGCTTGAGAAAGCAAAATTTCTCCGTGCAGTGAGCTTACATATAAGTTACATGGAACAGCTGCAAAATTTCAACTTTCAGAATTTTGTTAGCCTCCGGTATCTAAAATTAATTATGCATAGAGTCAACACTTGCATGACTCTTCCAGGAGAAATATGTAGGCTATATCACCTAGAAGTGTTTGAAATTCAAGGTGGGAAGAGTGTGGAGTTGCCAAATAATTTTAGTGACCTTGTTAGCTTGCGGCATTTTATTGTTGGATGGAATAGCAAACTGCACTCTAAGATATTGGGTGTAGGGAAGCTAACCTCTCTGCAAGAACTGAATTATTTTCATGTTCAACAAAATAATGGCTTTGAGATAGAACAATTAGGCTCTCTTAAGGAGATTGGAGGATCACTCCAAATCTCGAATCTTGAGAACATAAAATCTGAGAGAGAGGCAAACAAGGCTAGACTAGCAGAGAAAGGGAAGCTTGATGCCTTGTATTTAGAATGGAATCATGGTGAACAAGAGAATGAAAGTGTCCTGGAGGGCCTTAAACCAAACACCAATCTCAAATCGCTTAGTATACGTGGATATGGTGGTGTGGCTTCTCCCAGGTGGTGGGATCCCTGTCTCATTTTTCTTGAGTCTCTGACTCTGGAGAATTGTAAAGCATGGGAGCTTCTTCCACCTATAGGGGAGTTGGAATTTCTCAAGCATTTGGTGCTGTCTGGAATGGCTGTCAGGGAAATTGGACCTCAATGCTATGGCGCTCATCAAAGCATGAAATTTCCATCTTTGGAAAAGTTGAAGATAAAAAAGATGCCAGATCTCGAAAAATGGGTGTGGAGTGACCAACTTCAACAATTTCTTTGCTTTAAAAAACTCAAGAAACTCACAATTCGAGATTGCCCTAAATTAGTGGATCTTCCTCTCTCAGGATCAGCTATATCTGAGGTGTTGGAGAGGTTTCCTTCCCTAGAGAGTCTGAAAATTGAAGATTGTCCACTAATTTTTCGACTACCACCTCTTCCATACAGTTCTCTACTTTCTTTTATATCAATTGAAGAAACTAAATTTATTAAATCAATGAGTTATTTGAAGAAAATTAAATATTTAAGTCTGATCCTGGATCAGAATTCGAGCCTTAAGGTGGTTGAAGTATTGGCTTTACATGAGCTTAGCTCTCTGCGTTCTCTAGAGATATGCCACATCCCCAGTTTGGAATCCTTCCATGAGCTTAGCTCTCTGCGTTCTCTAGAGATATCCCACATCTCCAGTTTGGAATCCTTGGACTTGCATTCTTTTGTGGCCTTAGAGGAATTGGTTATAGATGATTGCCAATCACTCACTTCCCTTACTTTTGGCGATCAGTTGGACTGTTTGATGTCCCTCAAAATTAGATCTTGTAAAACACTGAGCTCAGTAAAAGGTCTGAAGTCCTTGGTCAACCTGGAAGAGTTGAATTTTCGTGAATGCCCTGGTTGCATTGCAGCTTGGGACTCTGCATCAAAAGAAATAGAGAGGACTGAGCCAGACTTCTCCTTGGCTCTAAGAGATATACAAGGGGACTCTCTTACACTTTTAACCTTGCCTATCTGCAAGCAGCTCACTTCCCTTGAATATTTTCGTTTGGAAGTTTCTGCTTTTACTGAAGAGCACCAAGTTTCTCCGCAGCTCCTTACATCTATTGACTTGGTCGATATCGAGGGCTGTAAAAAAAATCTTCAGTCATTTCCTTTTGATCTTTTCCCTTCCCTCAAGATACTGCAGATCAGTTTCCCTCACATTGAATCACTATCACTAGACAGTCGTACTGAGATAACTGAAGAATGTTTGAAACTAAGAAACATCAAAGGAGTATATTTCCGCAGTTCTCATGTTCAGGTAATACTTTAAATATTCCAGTATAGCTTAATGCTGACACTTCCAATAAAAGTATTTGCCATTATGAGGTAGGTTTGCAAGCCCAGCATATTCAAGCCACTTCAATTATTTTTGCTTGAAATAGATCAATACATTCAAAATGGGCTTTACTGTCCAATTTGATATGTTCTGGCACTGGGCAATTTGATATATTCTGTACTGTATGATTTTTTTTTTTTTTTGTTTATTTTGTCAATGGTCATTCTTTCCTTCTTTTGTTGTAGTGCATTACGAAAGCCAAAGCCCTTTGCTAGGTATCTTAATTACCTTTTCTTTAAATAATGAAAACTAGATTCGTTTGTCTGTGAGCTCCAGAGGAAATGATGTGCCAGCAGTTGGATGTAGTTAATTAGCAGCTCAAATTTCAAGGTTAAGGAATGAGGTGAGCATCACTTCATAGACAGATACAATTAATAATTAGTAAGCTTAATTTGATTATAACATGAGCTGGTCATATGCAAATTTTACTGCAGAATTGCAGGACGATAGATCAACACATCTTACCGTGCATATTGTACAAAAATGTACTTGTTACTGGTGGAACATTCTTTTTTTTTCATTTTTATTTCTCTGGCAGAAGTTCATTCTTGTTTATAGTTTTTTTCAATATCATATTTCGTATTCCTTATTTTTCTTCAAATAAAAATCATTAGTATAGAAGATTATGTTGTACCAGAGTGCACTTTTCTTGACAGACCAAACAGAGCTCCGGAGTGGTTTATTTATTTTTATTTTTTTACTTTTTTTGCAAGACTAAAATAAGTCTGTTTTGATTGTAATGTTTTGACTGTAATGTTTTGTCTTAACATATTTTTTGACAAAATAATTTTTTCTCAAATTTTTTTCTATTTTTTTATAAAATAACTTTTTGCCAAAAAAATTCTAGTTTCCGATCCAATTCGGTTGATTTGTACCGATTCACCCGATTCTGATTGAACGATCAAGTGACCGATTCATATTCCAATTCTGATTTTCAGAGCATTGGTCAAAACAGATGTAATTTTCTTTACTCTATTGTTTAGATCTGCAAGTTTTATTTCAAGATGGAAATTTAATTAGAATGGAATCTGTTAGAGATGACAAACTTGGGTACATGTAGCATAACCAATTTGGTTTTTCTGTCTACCATATTTCTTTTCTCTTTGCTTCTTCCAATACAAATTACCAGTAAAAGAAAGATAATACGTGTAGTATTTGGTTTTGAAGGATCGGGCTTCTTCTATGATATTTAAAAAATGTTCCTATCTTTCTGATTTTTTACAAAATATGTCATATATTTCTAAAAATAAAAAAGAGCAGACCATTTTTTTTATCCACCCACTGTTCACCTTTGGAAAATCTCCAATTCATGTGCCACGTCAGCTATGATTAATAGAATCAGTGTTGTTTGATGCGATTTTTTATTTGACCTTCTTTTTTCTTGCATTTTTCATTTAAATTTTATGTAATTAAAAAAGCCTCACAAAAGAAACTACTATTCATAATTACTAGAAAGAAAAATATATATAGAGTAAGCCATGATTAAAATAATGGTTGGGTGGGTATAAAAAGTAAAAAAAATAATATATATATATATATATATAGGGATGGGCTATGCTACTCCATGGAGTAAAACGCGTTGGTACTCCACGCCGTATTTTCATTTTGAAAGTCCAAACGACCGATCCGAACCGTTCAACTTTTAATCCATATTGAAATGTACTTGGAGACCAAATTTTACATTTTTTGGAATTTTTGTACTATTTATTAAGCATTTTTGAAATTTTCTGTTTTGCTGTGAACAGTGAAAAACAGTAAAATTTTCTGGACCATCAGATCAGCAATTTTCAAAAGTGCTTAATAAATAGTAAAAAAATTCCAAAAAATGTAAAATTTGGTCTCCAAGCACATATTAATATGGAGAACAAGATGAACGGTTCAGATCGGTCGTTTGGATTTTCAAAATAAAAATATAGCGGCGTGGAGCACCAACGCGTTTTACTCCATGGAGTAGCATAGCCCATCCCTATATATATATATATATATAGAGAGTAGGGCTATTGTGCTTCATGAAGTAAAACCTCGTTTTACTTCACGCTCATACATCCATTTCCAAAATTCAAATCGTCGATCCGAACCGTTCAAGTTGTTCATCATATTGAAATGTGCTTGGAGACCAAATTTTACATTTTTTGGAATTTTTTTACTATTTATTAAGCCACTTTGAAAATCGCTGATCCATTGTGAATAGTAAAAAACAGTAAAAAATTCTGGACCAATGGATCAGCGATTTTCAAAGTGGCTTAATAAATAGTAAAAAAATTCCAAAAAATGTAAAATTTGGTCTCCAAGCACATTTCAATATGGAGAACAATTTGAACGGTCGGATCGACGATTTGGATTTTGGAAATGGGTGTATGAGCGTGAAGTAAAATATTGGTTTTACTTCATGAAGCACAATAGCAAAATTCTATATATATATATATATATATATATATATATAAAAGGTCTTCATTGACATGATAAAATTACAGAAACGATTTGTGCGAACCTAATAATGCTCCTTAATATGTTTTTTTTCAAATGATCAGGTATATACTTCTGACAGCTGACAGCTGACAGCTGGTGCATCATTTTAATCAAACACCGCCAAGGATACCAAATTGCATTTTTTTTGAGAAAATAGGAGAACTAATTAACCTGTATATAAATTTATACAAGGAGTCCGACTTAGCTAGGCCATGGAGTAAAACGCTTTGTACTCCACGTCATATTTTCATTTTGAAAATCCAAACTACCGATCCAAACCGCTCAAGTTTTTCTCCATATTGAAAGGTGCTTGAAGACCAAATTTTACATTTTTTGGAATTTTTTTGCTATTTATTAAGCCACTTTGAAAATCTCTGATCCATTGTGAACAGTAAAAAACAATAAAAAATTATGGACCAATGGATCAGCGATTTTCAAAGTGGCTTAATAAATAGTAAAAAAATTCCAAAAAATGTAAAATTTGGTCTCCAAGCACATTTCAATATGGAGAACAACTTGAGCGGTTCGGATCGGTAGTTTTGATTTTTAAAATAAAAATAATGAGGCGTGAAGCACCAAGTCGTTTTACTCCATGGCTTAGCTAAGCTCAGCTCTTTATACAAGATCTACTTGGGAGAAACTATTTGATATTTTTTTTTAATATTTTGGTACTCCAACGAGTAAATTTAAATTATTAGAAGATTATCCTGTGTGTAATTTTTTGAATTTTGATTTTGTGCGGTAACTAAAATTGGAACAATTTAAAAATTCATGAGACAGATTAATAAACAAGGAACAGGTGTGAATATTTTACGGGTAAACTAAAAATTTTAAGTTATTGCAGATGATTTGAATTCCAATCTCCTTACCCTTTGATCTTTAACTTGGGGATTTTCTTCGAACAATTCGTAGCAGCTAAAGATTTAACGAGTCAAAAGTTCTGCAGAAAAGGGTAATATTAATTCGTTGCACAAGTCGTTATAAATTGGCTCCATTGAAAAGGTGATGCATGCAGATGCGCTATCGTGGGGCCCACAACCGCTGCGACACCCAATGCAATAATATGATTTTTTTTTTGCCTTTCATGTTGAAATCAGCGCGCAATAATTAGTTTAGTACCCAATTTTTCTGACATTGTCAGAAAAGGAGATGCATTTTTTATCTAAGAGCCCCTAAATTTTTTTTATGACAACTATTTTAATATTTTGGTTTGAGATTTTTTTTTAAAAAAAATACTCATCTCGTCTTTGTGATCAACATGAGTCCAATATCAGAAATATGTAATAACTGTTTTGTACAAATTATATTTTATTTTTGGAATTGCTTAAATAATACGTAATCAATTAAGTAAGCATTTCTTGTGTTTCCGAATTTAGCATATAGCTAAATAAAGTAGTTTTGGATTTTGGAGGGTAAATGGGTCATTTCTATATACTTTCAATTCATACACAGTGACATTTCAAATTATATGTGCTTTTGTAAGAGTTAGAAGTAGAGAAATGTTCCATTTTACATGTACCCTTGGAAGTTGACTAATTAACATACTACATTAATAAATAGTAAAATGAGTACTTTATAAATTTAAATGTGTTTTTATAGAAAAAAAAATATAAAATAGATACATTAGTGAGTTGTTGAAATTTAGAAGGGTAAAAATGATATTATGAACTTTAGATGGGAAAATATGTAATTTTGATGTTTTTGAGAGATATACATGAAATTCCCCCTGAATTAAAAATGTAAATAATTTTAATCCTAATTTAAAATTGAGGAGGGTTCAAATACCTCTTGTTTTTTATGCTTCATCATTTCTCACATTCTTTATCTTTGTTTTCAAAATCTAAACAGTCAATTTGAACCACTCAACATGATTGACATATTAAAATCACTGTTTGTGGATCATCCATAAACAGGAAGGGGAGGTTGTAATTGAGCATATTTATGGGTTAATAAACGGGAAGGTTTTAACGGACCATTGGGCTTTGGCCCAAATTGAGTCTCTGGGCTGGGCTTGTTTCTGTTTAAACGAGAAAATCAACAAATTAGAAAGATCGCATCCTGGATTGGAAATTTGAGAATTGAGATTACAAGTCACTGTCACATATGACAAAGCACTATATATTTTACTCTTTGCATAGAGAGCTACGAAATAGACGTCACATAAACTTTAAAAATTGCGAAATTTTATGTTCCACGGAAATTTTATGAGTCGAAACACTTGCTGTTCTGGCTGACACATGCATAGGAAGCTTCGGCATGTGCGAACCCTCATGTCGCATAGGATGATAGGAAGCTTCGGCATGTGCGAACCCTCACGTCGGGTTTCGTATCGTCCAATCGAGCACCACCAGGGCTTCCTTGCCCAATAGCAATTTCATTGTTATGCTGATTGTGTCGAACACAAACCTGGCATGCTCCATCAGCACCACGTAGCTGCAGGGGTTTAATTTGTACACCATGGAATTGTTGTACCTCGGAGATCGAACTCGACCAGGTATACAAATAGCCATAACCACATGTAATTAAATTTAGTGTGAGACGGTGTCTAACCTAATTAAGGATGTGCGTCTAATTATTGAATAATTGATTACTTGTAAAATATATGTGCGTCTATTCTCTCTGTAAATTTCTATATTCCTAAGTTTTTATGATACCTGGTAATAATTAATCCCCTTTGTAATGCTGGTTTGGCAGCAGCTGATCACCGAGCAAAAGATTCCCAGTTGTTATAATTTTTCTGATACTTTGTAATATTTGCCAGAGCATTTAATCAGCAAAGGAAATATTGGTATAATACGACAAAATAAACAATTACCATATAGCAGCAACACAACTATTAACATAAAATAATATGCGTTATATACTGATGGATGAATATCAACATTTCCTGTGCCACATCAGCAACGATTAATTAATTGAATCAGTGCTGTTAGATGCGGTTCTTTAACGGTCCTTCTTATTGAATGAATATTTTTGGTGCATTCCAATTAAATTTTTTTGTATTACGAGCTCACATAATGACACTACTAGTCTTAATTACTGGAAAGAAGAAAAAATATATATTTAATAAGCCATAGTTAATTAAATGAGCTAATAGGATGATTAAGAGTGTAAATTGTTAACGTGGGCCACAAAAGATCAGAAGATTAGTGGCGCACAAGGCAACTGTGATGGTGAAGAAAGGAATCTACCTGCTGTGATGTTTTATGTAATATTCGAAAGAAATATTTAGAAAATAGGCAGCATATCACTACAACAAAATAGAGTATCAGCGACCGGAGATTTGGTCGCTGATAATAACTACATCGGTCACTGATGCGTATCAGCGACCAAATTTGGTCGCTGATGGCTGGTCGCAGAAAGCATCGTCACTAATACTTACATGATGACATCATTGGTCGCTGATTGATGTCATTTCGGTCGCTGATACATTTTCAGTGACCGATTTTTTTGGTCGCTGATAGTGTTTGTTGACGTCATCTATGGCAACTCCCAAAATATGGTCATCTGTGGCAACGCCCAAGCGCAATTGCAGCGATCTTGTCATCTGCAATTCGACCACCAAGCGCCAAATTGCGCATCCAAATAGCAAACTCTTTCAAACGAGTATTCTCAAGACCTTTTGCGCTTATCGTAGGCCTTTTTTCTCTAATTTCGGCGTCGAATTGCCTGCAATATTATACCGAATTTAGTCACTCAATGAACAATCCAAATTGACTAGAAATAGACCTTGCAAAATGTAATATGAAAAGATGCTCACTTAATGAACTCGTCAAATTCAAACCGACTATTATTCATGATGTAGTAATGTGCCACATTTAACTCTTCATCTGTAAGAATTCTGCCAGGGATTGATCCCATTGCACGTCCAGGATAACTCACAACAGGTAGTCGTGGATCATTCTCAACAAATCCGCCATCATCGTATCGCTCTGGGCGGTTCAACCGTGAAACAACGTCATCTTTAAAATATAAAGATGCAAAGTTGAACATCTCTTCAACGACATATGCCTCCACGATGGAACCCTCGACACATGCCTTATTGGTCACCTTTCTCTTAAGACGTTGTATGCATCTACAATATCAATTGATATGTAACATTCAAATGAAATATAACATTGAAATGATATATAACATTGAAATGAATAGATTACTAAGATGAGAATATCAACCTTTCAAATGAATACATCCAACGAAATGAAACGGGACCACAAACTCGCGCTTCGTAAGCGATGTGAACAATTAGATGTTCCATGGAGTCAAAGAAGCTCGGCGGAAATATTTTCTCCAGTTTGCACATTGTGACAACAATATTCCTCTCGAGCTTCTCAACATGAACCGGATCCAATTCCCTAGCACATAGATCTCTAAAAAAGTTGCTAACCTCTGTCAATGCCTCCCAAATTGGATCAGGTATGAAATCTCGAAATGCAACCGGTAACAATCGCTCCATAAAAATATGACAATCATGACTTTTCATCCCAATGAATGAAGCATCATCTACATTCACAATATTCGACAAGTTAGAGGCATACCCATCTGGAAACTGCAAATTCTTGACCCATTCGCAAATTCGACGTTTCTGGTTTATGTCCAAACAGTATGAAGCGTGTGGTTTTACTATGTTGCCCGCAGAATTGGTCTTTAGCTCCAAAAGCGGACGGTGACATAGTTGTGCCATATCGACACGAGCCTTTGCATTATCCTTTGTCTTTCCTTTAATGTCAAATAATGTGAAGAATACATTTTTGAAGAAATTCATTTCAAGATGCATAACATCTATGTGGTGCCGCACCAGATGATCTTTCCAATATGGCAACTCCCAAAATATGCTTCTCTTCTTCCAATTATGTGTCTCACCAAACCCAGGAATGTTCTTTTTATTTCTCGTGCCAAATGTGATTTGCTCAAAGGACATGATCCGCTCGAGCAATTCTTGTCCACTCAAACGACGGGGAGGATCATCTGTTTCGATTGTGTTTTTCTTAAATGCATCTCTTTGGAATCGAAAATCATGATCATTGGGTAGCATCCTTCTATGACAATCAAACCAACACGGCTTCCCTCCCTCCTTAAGTTGGAAAGCCTTTGTGTCCTCCATGCATAGATGACAACCTAATTTTCCTTTCGTCGACCATCCAGAGAGCATACTTAAGGCCGGATAATCACTAATAGTCCACATTAAGGCAGCCTTCATATTAAAATTTTGTTTCTTCAATCGATCGTAAGTTAGCACTCCATTGTTCCACAATGTATTCAGCTCATCCACGAGAGGCTGCAGATAGACATCTATACTTCTAGTGGGACTATTGGGCCCTGGTATCAACAAGGACAGGAAAATATTGTTGTCACGCATCACTAGAGCTGGAGGAAGGTTATAAACGACTAGAAATACTGGCCAATTGGTGTACGACCGACCACCAATATTGAAAGGAGAGAAACCATCTGAACTAAGTCCCAGATAAACATTTCTAGGGTCTTTTGAAAATTCGGAGTGCATACGATTGAATTCTCTCCATGCTTGACCATCTGCAGGATGAACCATCACCTCTTTCTTTTCTCGAAAACCTTCTTTATGCCAACGCATGTGTTCTGCAGTCATCGAATTCATAAAAAGTCTTTGCAACCTCGGAGTGATTGGAAGATATCGCAAAACTTTATGTGGTAAGCGTTTCTTGTTTTTCGATTGGTCGCCTTCTTTGAAACGATCATGTCCACAAACATCACACTTCTCTTTAGAAATATTATCACCATAGTACAACATGCAATCATTCTGGCAAGCATCGATCTTCTCATAACCTAATCCTAACCCTCTCACCAATTTCTTGCATTGGTAATGATTGGAAGGCAACTTATTCTCTTTTGGAAGCCACTTCTTCACAGCTGACACGATGCGATTGAAACCCTGCTTGGGAATGCCGCAGTCGACTTTAATGCTCAAAAGTTCAGTAACACAGGCAAGTACCGTATGTTCCTTATCACAACCATCCCATAGCGGCTCATCGGCAGCTTTCAACATGTCATAAAACTCTTGAGCTTTTGGATTTGGGGGTTCCTCCAACCCAGGCAAATCAATAGCAGGACCTGCTGCATCAACAACCATTCGAACCATATCATTTAGCGACTCCACCTCAACTTCTTCTTCAACGACCGTTTGGCTTTGTTCCCCTATACTGACAACTGAATGCTCACCATGCATGTCCCAAGTCTCGTAAAAGAGTCTGAACCCCCATTTCATCAGATGTTTTCCAATATTATCCCTATCCAACCATTTAGTACACCCACACTTGGCACACGGACACCTGATGTAATTTTCATTAATTACATTATCCGGAATACCAAATGCATAGTCAAAAAAATCCTCCACACCCTTCACAAATACAGGATTGATTCGCTTGTTCACGTAACGAGGGCCGTACATCCAACTACGGTCACCTTCCATTCCTCCTAATTATGACATATACATTTGTAAGCTATTAGTATAATATCTGACCTGAACTTAAATACTACCAAAACATATCTTAAATACCCAAGCAAACAAGGAGAGAGAGAGAGAGAGAGAGAGAGAGAGACCTTGCTTTTATCCTATGATTTTCAATTTCACTACTGTAACTTCTCCTTATCTGACCATACGATGGATGCCTAGAGAATTTGAAATAGAAGCTGAAGCAAAAGCCTTATCCCTATAAAATAACAAACAAAGGAAAACTGTCACAAATAGCCCCGTCTCTTCTTAGCTTCTAAAAAGTTTTAATTATAATTAATCATCTTGATACCACCAGCCACTGGTACACTGCTGGTATATGACAGAAATAAAAACAAGGTGTGATCAGTAGGGAAATTGATGAGGACAACTTTTGTTGAATTCAGTAATCAGTACATACAAAATTGAAAAAACAAGGTGTGATCAGTAGGGAAATTAATAGCAATGCACATGTTCATGGCCACATTAAATGATGCAGTTATAGAAATATGTTCCTACTATTAATATAAAATTGAAAGTATCACATAAAAATATATTTGGCAACAATTTATACAGTGTAAACAGAGACAGGATTACAAAGATAAAATTGAAAGTATCACATAAAAATATATTTGGCAACAAATAGGTCCAAGGTTATCATATATTTAGCTATTTGCTATCTAATGCATCGTGCAAGTCCTGAAAAGGGAATTGTATCATACAACCCAAATGCACTTTTTAAGTTCTCTATTTTCAGCTGGCCATAACAATAGACACTAATTTAATCAAATAGTAATACAATGTCAAACTCCAAAAAATAAATATGCAAGTAGATATCACTAGAGCTCTTGCAATATGCCTTCACACTAAAAGTAGCGCAAGGCATTTCAACAAACAAGAACTTCAAAATGATTACCTTTAGCCCTCTTTCCAACTTCATTAAAAGGAACTGGGCCATTGCTCATCTTTCCCTGAAAAGGGAAAAGGAAAAGTGAAAAAAATTAGCTGAACTGATGATTTTATTTCTTGACAAAGTTGTATTTGCAACAACAGCAATATTATGATATCAGAAATCCATTATATGCAATCTAGAAGTGAATGGTGAGACAGTGAAATAAATGGAATGGTTAACAAATGACCAATTCACCCTTCACAAATCTGTTATTCCATCTACTCATCTAGCAAGCTGTAAAGTAATCAGACTTGCTAATGAAAAATAAATAAGCAACAATTACAGGAAGAGGAAAAGCTTCAAAGGTTTGATGCATTAAAGCCTTTGTGGGCGGCAACAATAGACAGTCAGTGGAGATTTTGAATCCCCTTCGTTTGCTTCAATGCAGAAATATACTGCCGAAATCGTTTCATATGTACCAGGATTTATACCAGATCACTGGTACATACTGAACTGGGTCACTCTACAGTACTAAGCAAAAACTGGTACCAAACAAAACCCGATCTTTTTTGTAGCTTTGAGGTTCAAAGTCGGCTCATAAATAAGGACCACGTATGTACTAAACACAAACAGATACAAATCGATAAATCATGCAACTTAAAAGTAACAACTTTTCAAAACAGTAACGATAAAAAAAAAAAAACAAGAACAATGATGGAGTAAGAAACAATCTAAAAGGGTTAGAGATCGAAACTGGAGAAGAGAGGAACTAGGAGGGAACTGTGGCTAGTGCAGTAAAAGTGAAGCCCCAAAAACCCTAATTTTGAAAGGGCTTAGGGAAACTGAAGTCAAAATTAGACCAAGGGTTTTACAAAAGGAACGAGAACAGTGAAGGCGAATTTTCAAAATTAGACCAAGGGTTTTACAAATAGGTCCATGTGCTATGCAGAAATTGAAGAACACAAGTTAAAACCAAGTTAAAAATGGAATCTTATGCCAGAGGCGTCATACATCACCTACAGTTTAAAAGTTGCAAGAACTTCTAAATTCAATTGAAGGCTATGAAAAGAGCAACACTGAATTGAAACATTTAATGGAAGCATACAAGTACGAAATTAGAAAACATTGTTCAGCATTAATAGAATAAATGATTCTGCATTAAAAGAAAATCACTTCTTATGAAGAAAAACAAAGTATAGCCTTGCTGTCAGTGTCGGATCTCACGAGCACTAGTATCATACCAAGCCAACAAAAAGATCAAACATCAATCAAAGTATCCACAACTATCTACCCGCATCCCTCTATGTATATTAAATGTACCCTTTAAAGTGGTATAAGATTGTACTAATTTAGGCTTCTGTAAACCCCAAATAAGAAGTAAAAAAACCGGACTAATGCTGAGATTTGGCTGTACCAGTACATCAGTCACATATTACAACTTATCAACTTCCTCTAGCTAATACCTTAGTAATGAGAAAAAGAGGAACCATCAAAATTTATAACAGCTATGGTAAGATTAGTATGGGAAAGTACAGACATTGGAAGAAAATGAGCATGGCTGGTAAAAAAATTATAGAGCAAATTGGGCAAAATTTCATACAGTTGTAACACCAAATTGAAACACCAAATTGCAACTGAAGTTCCAACTTGTGAAATTATTCTTCAGTAGAAAAAACACAAATTCACAATTTGAAGTAGAATGGCGGAGAATCAGAGAAGAGGGAAGAGAAATACCAGTCGTGATTTGCTATCTGGGGCTTCTCTTGGCTGATTGAGAGAAGAGAGGAGCGTCGCGGATCGAGAGAAGAGAGGAGCGTCGCAGAGAACTTAAGGCGCTGCATGGGAGGAGAAAGCGGCGCCAGACTAGGGTGGCGCGCGCGGAAAAGAGAGGGGTCGGAGGAGAAGAGAAGGGATCTGATCAAGGTGGCGAGCGCGGATCTGAGGAGGAGAGGGTGGCGCGCGTGGAAAAGAGAGGGGTCGGAGGAGAAGAGAAGGGATCTGATCTCGCGCGCGGATCTGAGGAGGAGAAGGTGGCGCGCGCGGAAAAGAGAGGGCTCGGAAAAAAATCTTTCAGCAAAATATTCAGCGACTTTCAGCGAAAAAAAAAAAAAAAAAAAACACTTTCTTCGACCGCTGTTGGCGCCGGTCACTAAACCGGTCACTAAAACAATTGGTCACCAATACTTTTCATTTTTTTTTTTTTTTTAAAGAAAAATAGGCTTCAGCGACCGGCGAAAACACTGGTCACTGATACCGGTCGGAGTTGCTCTTTTTTGCTGTAGTGTATGCTTGGCTGGCATAATGCTCTATAAAATAGTCAGCTAGTCAAGTTTGAGACTAAGTAGAAATAATTTATCTATAATAATAGATTTTTCAAATAAAATAAAACAAGAGTGGGAAGGGAGTTTCATGTGAGTTGTGTGTTATTTATTCAATTCTCATAAGTTGTCATTAATAAGCATGATTAGTTGTCATAAATAAGTATGATTAGTTGCCAACATCAATTGAAACAAAACAAATGGTGTAAGACACTTTTGTAATCGGCTATTAAATTCCAACAGACAACATTAATTACATTTTCCGTCGGATGCAAAAAGAAACAGATAACGTTGGGCACTAACACCGTCTGTTTGATCATGCGCTGCCGATGGCATATTGATTCACGCCATCTGTTTTGAGCCGATGGCATATGTGTATATCTTTCCTATCGGGGCGATAGCCATCGGTGCGGAATCCAATTGCGCATAGCGATTTCGCCCGACGGCGAAGTGTTTTTTTGTTATAGTGATTGTTTAGATATTCAAGTTTTATCATCAAGATGGAAATTTATATAGAATTGAATCTGTTGGAGATGACAAACTTTGGTACATATAGCATAACCAATTTCATTTTTCTCTCCGCCATATTTCTTCTCACTTTGCTTCTAATTACCAGTAAAATAAAGAAAGGCAATACGTGCATTATTTGTTTTTCTAATGGATCGGGCTTCTTCTATAACATTAAAATAATTTCCTATCTTTCTGATTTTTATCGACCCACTGTTTACCAATTCCTGTGCCACATCAGCTACGATTAATGGAATCAGTATTGTTTGATTCCATTTTTTATTTGACCTTCTTATTTATGGGATATTTTTGGTGCATTCCATTTTAATTTTATGTAATTAAAAAAGTCTCACATAATGAAACTACTATTCATAATACTAGAAAGAAGAAAAAAATATATATTTAGTAAGTCATGCATAATTAATACAATGGTAGGGCGGGTGGAAAAAGTAATATATATATACATAAAAGGTCTTCACTTAAATTGATTAAATTACATAAACATTTGTGCGAACCAATCAAATCAATTCAAAATTTGATCTTTTTGATCATTTGATCATTTGATGAATTTAATTAACCTTATAATTAATCTCCTTAATTTGCTTATTTCAAATGATCAGGATATACTTCTGACTGGCATCATTTTAATCAAAGAACGCTGAGGATATTAAAATATAATTTTTTTTGAGAAAATAGGAGAACTAATTAACTAGTTTTCACAAGTGGAGCCATTACTACAATTCAAGCTCTATTTGGGAGAAACAATTTGATCAATTTAAATTAGAAGATTATCCTGAGTTCGTATTTTCACAAGTGGAGCCTATGATTTTGACTTAATAGTACATGTGGGCTGTTCTTATCTACATGATAATTTAAAGAAGTGTGTTAGATATATAACATTATATTGTTTCTTTTCCAAGAATAAGTTGTTAATGCCAGGTAGTTCGGTGGGCAGCTACATATTTTGAGAAAAGGTTTTCTTACCCAATCTTTTGTACCCAGTTTTTACCCAAATCAATTTTGAACTCATCTAACGACCTTAACCTGTTCCTCCCACTTAATTTCCTTATTTCAACTACCGTAGTTTCTCTCTCCCATCCGTTCTTTTTAAATTTGGCGATCTAATCTCCTCCATCCTCCCTTACATCTCTCCTTAAGTGCGCGCACGCGACAGATCGGCTACTGAGACAATCTCCTGTGGGGTGACGCGGTCACGTGAGTTTGTCAGAGGAGCCGCCGGGATGGTGCGCGCGTCTGTGCTTGACCTGAACAGTGCTTGGAGACTGCCGTTTGGACGAACCAAGCGGAGGTGGAAAGGATGCCAAATCGGGAAGTATGTGCTAAAATGATTTCTCAATCAGAAGTCGAAGCCGTCTATTCGAGACTTTGATCGAGGTATGATTTTTTCTCCGATTGAATTTTGATGGATTCGACTATTCCCTCACACCACTGCTGTGCGCTCTTCTTCACCTCTGCCTCTTATTAGTCACACACTAGCTATTTTTTTGTTGAGAATTTCATTTAATGCAGGGGTGGTAAGATCGTTTCAATATAGTGTGACACATTTTTATCTGCAATACTGTTTTTTTCTATTGATTATTTTCCTTTTTAATAAGAAACAAGAGTCATAACTCCTATTAATTGGCCATGTTGCCGAAATGAACTGATTTTGTTACAAGAGTGTGTAAGTGATTAATCATTATCGATTAATTTGTTTGTGAAAGTTTCTTTTGGTGCTTTAATCACTAGGATTTTTCTTGAACGAAATTATTGAGTCATATTAATATGTCGTAATTGTAAATATCATAGCTGTGTTAATTCTGGTCCGTGCACATGAGGTGTTTGAAGAAATTTCTCAAAGAATAAATTGTCAGTTCAGTTAAAGTTTAGTAATCAGATCTTTTATTTGATTTTGCATGGATCTGATTTCCATATCCTGTTTCTTGGATGATATTGATTAATTTCCAGGATGATATGGAGATGCGAATCAAGCTAATCGAGAAGAAAGAAGAAATTTACAGGATCTATCCGACTTCAGTTTTGATAATTTTAAACCTCAAGTTTCATGATTTCAACTCTTATATATAAAATTATTCAAACATGCTTTATTCTATTAGTGCTCATTCTGAGAATCACGCTACTAGCGTTCGATCCCCAATCCTGATCCGAACTGGTAATACTTTGAGTCTGATCTAATATGCCAGCCGTCGATCTGGTCTGGTTTTCTAATTTTTGATGGGTCGACTGTTCATCTTGTTGTTTTACAGTATTAAACTTGTATTTTTACAGTATTGATCTTTTGGTTTTACAGTAATGGGTTTGATTACCTATTTATCCAATCCGTACCGTCTTCGATAAGGTAGTTTTACAGAAAAATTTCTTCTACAGAACTCACTACTAACATGATCTATTTAATATGTTTACAGCAAGGATGCTGGATTTAGAGAAGACGCTTCCCTATTTAAAATTCCAAATGTGAGTATAACTATTAGTCTTAAATCAATAATCATTAGGATGATAACTGTTATTGTATGATTTTAATTCATGCTTTCCTGATATCTTACTTATTTTAGGAGTGGCAATCGAAGAAGAAGCTTCATTTTGAAATTGCTGAGTTGGATATACCATAGGTAAATTGATTCCTCTTGAAATACAATAATGGATTGAGGATAATATTAATTGATAAGGGATTATCAACTCTGGTAGATGTGATTTGGGGTTGGTGATTTTTCAGAGTGAGGTTGTCAGATTCTGCTAAGAGGAGGATTGTTTGGAGCTGTGCTTTGGAGTTCCCAAGACTAAAGTCCCTTTGGTAAGTATACATTTCATGCCATGTTCTTTTTCTAAGTTCTCCTTTACTCATAAATTGGACTGTAGCATGATTTATGTAGCCTGATTTTATGCAGTTGATTGATTTCAATACTGGCTTGTTAAAACACTACAGGTTTACTTAATAAAGAGGGCTCCAAGTGCAATTAAGCAAACAGGTCAATATGATGTGTTCTTATTATGAATGCGACTAGATGTCTTAGTAAGTACTGCAGAGGCGTTTTATTACAAGTTGTAGTAGAAATGAGACTTTGTGAAATATTTGTTCAAATTGATTTGTTCTGTTGAGAATTAGTACTTTAGTTGTTACCTTTTGTTGTTTAACATTTTGTTAGCCTTTTGACTTAAAATATGCTTTTTTAACTTTTGCATCCTTGGAATGAATATGTTCGCTAATTAAGTAAATTAAATCAATTATGTTTGCTGAGTTGGATATTTTACATTATTTATTTAATAGTTTTATAGGATATATCAGTTATTTTACAGGTTTCATACAATAGTTTATTGTATATATCAGTTTTGTAGGATATGCAATTTTTTTAGATTTTATTAAATGTAAAATATTTTACATGATTTACTTATCATTTTTATAGGATACAATAATTAAATTTAGTTTACATATTATTGATTGATTTTGCAGCTCGTTGACACGGTCCTATCATGCCTTAGTTTTATAAGATATATAAGTTATTTTACAGGATTCATGCCTTAGTTTTATAAGATGTATGAGTTATTTTACAGGATTCATGTCTTAGTTTTATAAGATGTATGAGTTATTTTACAGGATTAGGACTTTGTGAGTGTTTTCTTTAAAAATCATAATTTTATAAGATGTATGAGTTATTTTACAGGATTCATCCCTTAGTTTTATAGGATACAACAGTTAAATTTAGTTTACATATTATTGATTGATTTTGTAGCTCGTTGACACGGTCCTATCATTAATGCAATATGAGACTCCTGTGAATCATTCATGGTTTTTTATCACCCCTTATATATCAGTAAGTTATTATGTACTTTTGTATATTATGAATTAAATTTTCAGACTTCAAATTTTGAAATACTTCGGTCAATATTTTAATGTTTGATTTTTGTCTATTGCAGATTCTGATACATCAATATGATGAAAAAGCAGCATTGCAGGCCCTTCCGCAGTTGTTTGGGCCTCAATTTGAGAGCATCAGATGACTGTTTATTCCTATTTGCAAGAAAAACTATTGGGTGCTTTTTGCAGCGGATCTTTGTAATGTACAGTTGCATTATTACAACTCAGCTGGTGAAGTTGGGGAATACATTCAATACCACTGGCACACAATAAAATGGCTTAGACACTTTCTTACCTGGAGGACTTGTGAGTGTTTTCTTTAAAAATTATCTATGAAACCTTTTACAGTATTCTTCAACTAGTTTTTTATGATTATGCCAATGATTTACAGGATTAAGTGTTGAAATGCATTAAACTATTACATAATTTACTTAACAGTTTTGTAGAATATACGAGTTATTTTATATGATTCATGCCATAGTTTATAAGATGTATGAGTTATTTTACAGGATTCATGCCTTAGGTTTATAAGATGTATGAGTTATTTTACAGGATTCATGCCTTAGGTTTATAAGATGTATGAGTTATTTTACAGGATTCATGCCTTAGGTTTATAAGATGTATGAGTTATTTTACAGGATTATGACTTATGAGTGTTTTCTTTAAAAATTATTTATGCAACCTTTTTACAGTATTATTCAACTAGTTTTTCATGATTCTGCCAATGGTTTAAAGGATTAGGTGTTGAAATGCATTAAACTATTACATAATATACTTAACAGTTTTGTAGGATATATGAGGTATTTTACAGGATTCATACAATAGTTTTATAAGATGTATTAGTTATTTTACATGATTCATGCCTAAGTTTTATAAGATGTATGAGTTATTTTACATGATTCATGCCTTAGTTTTATAAGATGTATGAGTTATTTTACAGGATTAGGACTTGTGAGTAGCCTATGCGCCCTATCATTTTCCTCTCTACTGATGTGCATAAATCTAAATCCTTTACAATTCTTTTTTTTTGTAGGATGACATTTCTAAAGAACGTGTTGTTCTAGCAATGAAGCTCCTCACGCATCCAAATAATTCGCATCAGCGGTGTGTGAAGTAACCATCCAAATATTGCAATGATTGAACCGTTTTATGTTTGTGTTTGTTTTATATTGATGTTAGATACAGTTGAAAATATTTGTGAATAGTGAAATGGTAAATGGTAGAGTTGATGGTGAAATGGTGAAATGAAATGGTTAAATGGTACAGTTGATTTTAATGAACTTTTTGTGGTGAAATGGTACAGTTTATGTTGTGGTGAAATGGTACAGTTTATGTTGTGGTAAAATGGTACAGTATATGACTTTTTTGTGACTGGTGACATTTTATAGTTTGTATATGATGTTTTTATAGTTTCATGTGTCAAATTTACAGTATTGAAATCTTGTCGTTAACATCTGTTAGATTTATAGTTTGCATCTGCTAATTTTACAGTATTGAAATCTTATTTTACATGATATATATCCATGTATAAATATTAATAATTGAAGAAAAAATGATGAATTCAAAAAAAAAAAATTCAAAAAAAAATTTAAAATTTTAATTTTGAAAAAAAAAATTTAATTTTGATGCAAAAAAATTAATTTTGCATAATTTTAAGTGTAATTTGTAAATAACAACAAGTTTTAGAAGTGTGTTTTTCAAATATTCTAGAAGCTTGAAGTACAGCTGTACAAGTTTTGGAAGTGGTTTGTGTTAAATTTTCTAGAAGCTGAAAGTACAGTTGGAAGTACAGTTACTTTTATAGTTGCTAACAGTTTTTAACTAACTTGGTAAAAACTGGGTTGTTAGAATTTTGAACTAGGTATTATGTATGATTTGTTGTTGAAGTTACAGTATTGATTATAGTATTTTACAGTATTCGCACAAGTTAAATGACAGTTTTTGTGGGTAAAAACTGGGTACAACTCTTTGGGTACAATTAGTCGGACCCATATATTTTTGTCATAGAGCAAATTCAAGTCGTTAATCTCACTTGAATTCAAAGGCACAGATTTTGTGACATTCGGTAGCGCCTCCAATTTATTATACAAAAGCACGAGCGGTATTTTACAAACTTGTTTGCCAGCATAGGGGTTCTACTGTGTACGGTCTGTTATTTTATCACTTGATCTTTTGAGCCATAATTTCGATGCATTAATTACTAATTCATTGCACAATGGCCTGTAAGGAAGTTGTTATTGAAAGAACTAAGAAAAAGTAAGAGCTAATATGTAGTAGCCATATGATAGAATTCTTGCAAGGATCGTAATAGAGAAGGAATGGTTCGTGCATATCAAACATAGAAGCCTCGAGGAGCCTTAAAGCCCTGCATTTCCCCCACCCCCGAATTCAAAGGAGGAAGAATTGTTATAAATTTTTCACATAGGTCCCTTAATTTGTTTCCGCTTGGCATTTTGAAGAATGATAAAGTGTTCATATCCGGATACCACCGAAAAATACCAAGTAATTTTGGTTTACATGTGCTATAAAATTTCTCCTTCCTACCTTTAGCATTAGAACTAATAATAATAATAATAATAATAATAATAATCCAGAACAACATAAGGTGCATATCACGAGCTTTTCAAAGGTGCACAGACCTTTTCTCAGAATTTTTTATTTTTACATAGAAATATATTAAATATTTCATAAGGAATAAAAAAGATAGAAATTTTTTTTATGTAAAACAAATAGATTCATTGATTCGGTTCCTTTAAACATTTTTGAAGAAAACGAGTCGTTGATCTGAAGGCATTTTGCTTGGCAGTTTAGAAATGTCTAAAGGATCGGCTTCTTCTATGACATTTAAAAAAGTTCCTATTTTTCTGATTTTTTACAAAACATGTAAAATATTTCTAAAAATAAAAAAGAGCAGACCTTTTTTATCCACCCACTGTTAACTGTTGGAAAATCTCCAATTCCTGTACCAAGTCAGCAACAATAAATGAAATCAGTTCTGTTTGATGCGATTTGTTATTTGACCTTCTTATTCATTGGATAAATTAAGGCGCTCTGAGTTAATTAATTCAGGGTGAACGTCTCTTAGTAAAACATTTTTGGGAGGAAAAATTGGGAAAAAGAGAAGAGGAAGAGTGCAAGATGAAATTAATGAAACTATACTACGTATACAAAATGTTTCGTCATTATATTTTACAAATGCCTAACATTCAAAGTTTCCCATAATTTCATAATTTGAAAATTCCATATACTGCCAAATCAAAATTGTTGGTCTCCCAATTCAAACAACTGTATATATTATTTTTTCATTTGGATTTTATGCATGATTTTTGCAAGTTCATAATTAATTGTAGATTTTCAGCAATATGATACCATCAGCAACAACGGTCCATCTCTCCATAATTAAGGCAAGATTTAGTAATATATTGTAACGGTGTATACACCTTGAGCGCTTTCATATATATTCTACGAATCTTCATAATAAAATATCAAAGCACTGTCATTACCCTATCACATGCGCACCACCATGTTCAAACAAGGTGTCTTGGTGATTGGTTAATTGGTATAATTAAGGACAACTTGGATGAAGCATAGGGGGGACTACAAATGCGTTAATCACGGGCAACTTGCTATTTTGTATTCTCTTATAGTTATTAGAATAATATATTAAATCAAGATTCATTATTAAATGTATCCATTCATTATTGTACAAGGCCAATGCACTATGCACTTAATTCTAAGTATAACAATAGTGTAATGAGTTATAATTAAAGCAGCTGTACTCATGTTAGTTGTTACTCTTTCATATATATTCTTCATCTTCATAATAAACTATTAAAACACTCTCATTTTCCCAAGAGGTGTCTTGGTGAATCACATCTTTTTCTTTTGTATAATTTTTAAATGAAATACTCATACTTACCTTTTGGATTGGGTATATATGAATAATAAATAAGAATCATATGTCTGAAAAAAGAAAATGACTTTTTCTTTTAACAGATCTTCTCCTTTTTCTTTTCTTACACTTACTTTATTTTCATATGAGTCATTGATACCGGATGAGTTCTACTTAGTAATCCCTTTCGTTCATAATTGTTCACCCTAAATAAACTGATGCAAAAATAATGTTAATGTTTAAATTTATTATAAAATGGATAATTTTATAAGTTAGTTGAGAGTAGGATTAACAAACTATTACAAAAGTTTGCACCCATAAATATTTACTCTCCATCTGTGTCCTCCGTGTAGGAGAGGATCTTTAGGCAATTAATATTAAACAACCCTAAACATAATTTCTTCATTCTAATATTTCACTAATTCTTGGTAACAAAACAATCACACAGATAAATAACTCCATTTAATATCCAAAATATTCAATTTTTTTCGGGGTTTAAAAAGAAAACCATAAAATGTTGTATATATATGGGCATGAAATATATTTCTAATAAAAATTTTGTTTACAGAAACGAAGAGGTCTTCACGTTGTTGTTTCCAAAGTAATTGACCTTATACATTTTTCATTAGCAGACCAAAGAAAAATTTAGATTTTTTTTTTTGAAAATTTTCGCAGAAGCTGCGAAGTCGTGAGTAGGACTGTTAATGAGCCGAGCCGGCTCATGAATCAATCACTACAGCAAAACAGGACATCCGCGACCGGCATCAGCGACCGATCTATTCGCCGGTCACAGAAGACCCCAAAAAAAAATTAAAAAAAATAAAATAAAAGATTTTCAGAGACGGACTCTTCAGAGACCGGCGCCAACTGTCTTCTACGACCGATTTGGCCCGGTCGCAGAAAGGTGCCTTCTAAAATTAACACGCGCGAGTTTTTCTGTCTCCTCCCGCCTCCCGCCTCCCGCATTTTAGGTTTAGCCCAAAAAAAATAAAACTCGCGCTATCCCGCCTCCCGCCGCCCGACCCCCCGCCCACAGGCCTCGCCGCCCGACCCCTCCACCCAATCCCAGGCCGACACCTCCGTCCACATTGCTCGCCGCCCGACCCCGACCCCTCTGCCCGATCCCCAGCCTAGGCACCGTGCTCCACCGGCGACTGGCCAACACCCGACACCTTCACATTCCTCACCTAGGCACCGTGCTCCACCGGTGACTGGCCAACTCCATGGGCCACCGAGCTCTGATCTTACCGCCGCCTCCCTCTTGCTAGCACAAACGCGCCAAATCGACCCTATCGCACCAACACAGACGAGGTTAGTTCTTTGAGACAAAAATTTCACATTGGACCAGATCAGAGTTTTTTTTATATCAAATAGGTCATGTAGAAAACTCAAGGCTTGTGAATTTGATTTTTCTTGCATATTCCATCTATAAGAGTGCAATAGGTCACGACATTAGTCTCAAGCCCTTTAAATTTCATGTCGTGTAGAAAATTCATTGCCTTCTCGAATTCACTTTTCAAATCTGGTGCCTTCTCAATTTCACATTGAAAATCTGGTGCCCTTTGCCATAGATACAAAAACGAACAAGAATTTCAGATTAATTTGCAGTGATGAGTCGCCCATCCTCTTCGGTGTAAGTTATAAATCTTAGACATCATCTACTTGTTTTAAACATTTTAGCAACAATTTTGGTTGAAGAATTATGAGAAGCTAGGGAGTACAAAACTTTAATTGGGGACTTGAGTTATTTATTAGAGGTTTTGTTTTCATAATTTGGGTTTACTTTCGTAATTTGGTTTTACTTTAATTTGATCATTTTAAAGAAATTAGGGGTAAATAAGTGGAGATACTTTAGAACCTATTAGAGAGGAAAATTAAAAAAAAAATACTTGTTTGTTTAGAATAGACGGGAAGCACCGCTGGGGTGGCGGGGAGGTTACATGAATTAATGTCTAATTTTTTGTCCGGTTAGTTATTCTTTACAAGCATGAATATATTAATGTAAATTCTTTGTCCGATTAGTTATTCTTTCAAAATTGCATCAAATGTATCTCACGTTTTCTTATTACTTGTTTGTCATTTCCTTTTGTGTATTTTATAGGGGTAATGTTGTCTATGATATGGCTGAATTGGATCAAGACATTTTCAAGTATCTGGATAATCATGATCAATCGTCGTTTCAAGAAAATAGACGTAACTCTCTGCTTACCTAATTTATAGGCAAATGTTTATATTAATGAAAATAAGCGCCTAACTGCTACATTTTTCTATTGATAAGATATCATCATTTTGGTCTGATATACCTCCTTTACAATAATTTATCTGGGTCCATTCTACTGCATGTTTTTCCTTTTGATTACTATACAGCCATTAGTACTACTTGAATTATTGAAAAGAAATCAGATGATAATAATCTGTTTCTAAAGTTAGCAAAATCTTCAATTTTTTTCTCTACAATATTTTATCTGTACGCACACACGTATATATATATGTAAAAACTAATTAAACACCGATCTCTGGATTGTACAATTGTTCATTATCAATTGGAGAAAAGAAACATAACAGCAAAATACCAAAAAAAAAAAAAAATTACCTTCTGCGACCGATTATTGGATCATCAGCGATCGTCATATCGGTCTCTGATGGGCTTCCTGCCACGTTGACATATACCATCAGAGACCGATCTCATCGGTAGCTAAAGGGTCATCTGCGACCGATGACGTCAGCGGAGAGGCATCAGCGACGGGCACATCTGTGTCCGATTTCCTTCTTCTGCGACCGACACTAGCCTTCTGCGACCGGCGACATTACTTTCTGCAACCGATTTGGCCGGTCGCAGATGAGTCCTTGTGCTGTAGTGAATGAGTTGAGCGGCTCAATAAATTGTATTGATCCAGGCCCTAAACTAAATAAAGCCTGAACTCGACTCGGCTCATATTTTATCACTCAAACGAGTCGAGTCCGAGCCGAGCTGAGCCGGCTCATGAGCCAATGAGTCTCTTCTTTTTGTGCTTGATGATGTAATAGACTAAGGGTTGGAAAAAAATATAATTTCCTTGCGGCACGTTTTACGCTTGGCATTATGCGTGAGCGAGATTTAGATGTATTAAAAACAACAGTCGTATTATTATTTGGATCTAGCTATAAAAAAAATTTAGCGACATTTGACAACAAAGTATTGTCTAATAGTTGTTTAATTACTATTTAAGGGTGAGGTGTTAGAGAATTTTAACGCAGAGAATTTAAAATCATTTTTATCTGTTCAATCACATTATTTTAAAGTTTGATTTGAATTCGGTTCAATCGCATTATTATAAAAAGCTTGATTTGAATTCGGTTCAATCACATTATTTTAAAACTTGATTTGAATAGTTTAGGTAAGGTTATGACTTGTAATCAAGTAAATGTTTGTTTTTCTAATGCTTAGCATGAGTTGAGCTCGCGAGTTATGACATGAGTTGGGCTCGCGAGTCATGAGTCGAGTTTGAGCCGAGCCGAAGGCTCAAACTCATTAAATTGAGCCGAGCTTTGTTCTTCAAGAATGAGCCGAGCCTGAGTTGAGCCGAATTAGTTATATGACGACCCGAGCTGAGTTTTGAGCCGAGCTTGGCTCGTTAGCAGCCCTAGTCGTGAGGGGGAATCGAACTCTTGACTTTTGGGTAACCAACAGTCTTAGGACTTTTTTTCTAACCAACTGTGCTACCTCCCTTTCTCAGAAAAATTTAGATCTTGAAATACATAGAAAAATGGTAATGAGATTCTTCTTCGTGTGGCACGGATTGGAATTGAAATTGTTGTTTAAAGTATAAATTACATTTTTCGTTGCAGATGAAGTCAACCAGCATTTAATTTCATGACCGACCAATTAATAGAGCATTATATATATATCGGTGCACAATGAACCGTTGGGATCAGGAAATTATTATTTATTGACCGATCAAATTAGTAGCTATTCCTGTAATTTGAATATTGTTCTTGTACACAGCCTAGATAAAAACATGTAGCAACTTGTTAGTTTTGAGAATATGTAGCACCTTGTTAAAAAAAACTTGTGATCGAGCATGATTTAAGTATGAAAAATAGTTTATCAGATTAGATAAACGAGCATATGCTAGAATATTATTTCTCTGTGTAATGTTTCAAGATAAATAATTCTAAAGCACAGGAACCATCCTAGAAAGCCACCTATTAATAAATAAAGCTATCAGTAGTGGATTATATCTTAGAAAAATAAACATACCTACCGCTTCATGTTGTTCTGTCTGCAAGTACACCTACCGAAGGGAATATTCCCAATTGTTAATATCGACAACCAAAACAGCAAAACAGAGTGTCGATTCATTCATTTTTAGTGTTATTCATCTATATATGGTATATATGGTCATTTCATTCGGTTTTTATATTTCTCTAACAGAATCAATTCATCCCGATTCAAATATAACTCTTCTAATTTTTAAGAGCAACTGTAGAACATAGATCACCATGCCTATGAATTTGTACATGGAAAAAAATATACTATCAATCTATCTACCATCTAATTGTAACTACTGGTTAACGAAGTTGATATTGACCTATCTCCAAATTGAAATTCCACAAAAACTTAAAAATTGATCAGTAGGCAAGTGGCAAACAACCCAACACGGTTTGCAATTTTTTTTATTCTTAATTACCTCCCTTTATTACAAACAACTCCATGACTTTGTTGATTGGAGTTCACATCCGCTGTTATCCCTCCCCTCTCTATCTCTCTATTTGAGGATATTGATTTGTAAGATTTTTCACATCCGCTGTTATTCCAAACAACTCATTACCTCCACTGTTCGCCACTGTGCCCGCTTGAGTCCTGACGCCTGTAAACCGTAGAATAATGCTTCAAAATATGAAGAACCGTAGAACAATGCTTCCTCCATTGACTTGATTTTGTAGCATTAATATATTTCTTGTTTTTTGATATGTAAAAGAATATTTGTTATAAACTTTTGACTTAGTTGAAACCTTTGATATATTTGTTGCATTAATATATTTGTTGCTATTTTTTTAAATTGTGTCTTGAATCCGAACCCGAACCCGTTAATTTATTCGAACTCGAATCTGATTTTTGCCTATCCCTAGCTCAAATCCTAGCCTCGCCACTGATTGGAGTTCACATCCATTGTTATCCATCCCCTCTATCTCTCTCTATTTGAGAAGAAGAGAGAGAGAAAAGGTGGGACTAACAGGGTGCTGATATTCCCCGGAAATAACAGCAGATTTTGTGCATATGTGCCATGTTAGTCACTGCTGCCATGTTAACTACACGACTCGCTTCACAAGAAATAGTTACAGCAAACCCGGAGCACTAGTTTGCTCATCTTACCTTTTCCGAGCGCGAACCACCACTTATCTTTCTCTTGAAACCTCCATCTCATATCTTCCTATTCCTTATCCTACCAGCACTCCTGTTTGATACCCGAGTAGTATTTTATGTTTGGATTGTAGTATTTGTTTATCTTATATTTTAGTTTATTTGGATGCCTCTTTAGTAAAACAAAACATAACTCTAATCATATAAAAATACAAATATAAAATATGGTCGAACATTACAAAATAACAAATAAACATGTAAAAAAAAACATCGTCAAACAATAAAAAATAACAAATAAACATGTAAAAAAACGTCGTCAAACATAACGGTCAATATGTTAAAAAAACAACAATATAACACAACAATAAAATCATATAACAAATAAAAAATATATAACACTAAATGATAGAAAAAATAACAACATATCCTCCAAATTTAAAAAAAAAATGAATTTTGAACAGTCCTGAAGGGAATAGGACCCTCAGAATTTTTTAGCGGTCCGAGCATTTAAAAAAAAAATAACAATTTGCTTGTAGGAAAAGTAAGACTACAATATGCTTGTACGATCCTCCTTTATCTTTCCATTCTACTTTATCTTTTGGAAAAGTAGGAAATTCCAATATAAACAATAGTGTAGTGAGTTATAAATTAACCAGCTGTACCCATTGATTATAAGTTACACATTCACCCATGTCTGATCAGTTAACTACACTACCCGCTTGACAAGGAATAGTTACAGCAAACCCATTCACCCTCTTAATTGTCTCTTCCCAGAGTGAAGTGTGAAGTGTGAACCAGCACTTGTAGTTATCGTTCTCTTGAAACTTAGATCTGATCTCTTCCAAAACAAATTTTTCATACTGGTATTCTTCAGTTTGATACCCGAGTAACATGGATCCTGTGTCAATAACCTTAACGGCAGTCGGCTGGCTGATGAGTTCTCTGGTCGACAAGGCTGCAACTGCATTGTTGGAAGCTTGGTCAAAACAAATCGGCCTTGGAGACGAGTTCGAAACCCTCAAGGACCAGCTGTTGCAGCTTGGTGCCCTGCTTAAAAACGCCTGCGGCCTTCCTACCAACAATAGTTTTCTGGAGGAGTTGGTTCAGAAACTTCAGCAACTCGTGTACCGAGCTGCAAACTTGCTTGACGAATTGGACTACTACCGGCTGCAGGACGAGATTCATCAGAGAGGTACCTGGGAAAAGTTATTCTTCTCTCATATTTACACAATCATAATTCCTACATGTATATTCAAATGAAATATAAAAAATTAAACCAAAACCTAGCTAAATTATGTCAACCAATTGATGATATATTAAATCCCACTTGTGCACATTGAATATCACGCAAGATGTTATTTTGACTTTTTATGATTTGTAAATCAATAATTACTAACATATTCAACAAAAAAATTAGACAAATCAACTATGGATTCATAAAACATCAAGTACCATGAAAGAGAGGAAAGCCAAATAATGCACCCGTTTTTCCCACTGTTTCTCTCTCTACAATTATCTCCCTTTTATGTAGATCGAAAATTTTGCCGAAATTTTAATTAATATCCAAACAAAATATTAAATTTCAAAATCTACATCCTATTGGACGAGATTTCGAAAAATGTCCAAACCGCAGATTTATTTCTTGGTTTTAGAATTCCAAAACCGTAAACCGCAAAAAAAAAATTTGAGGTTTTGGTTTTAAAATTCCAAAACCGCAAATTTAATTTGTGATTTTGAATAACTTATATATTTTCCTGACAAATGACTTAAATTTAATTTCGTTTTGGTTCTGACTACAAAGGTATGATTAAATAACTTACATTTTTGTTTTTTTTTTCAAAAATAGAAGGATTATAGTATTTTCTGTATTTACCTAGAAGTGATTTTGAACCGGAATCAATAACTCAGATTTAAAACATTGTTATTTTCTTTCCAATGACACATAATGAAATATTTTAATTTTTCTTACAGCCGCAAAAAATGCGGCCTGAAAAATGTTGATCTAGGTTATATGTTGCAGTCTTTCTAATAAATCAAATTATATAGTATTCCATCTATTTTCAAAGAAATATATAAAATATTTCTAATATTTCAATACAAAAAATAAATAAATTATAAACATTTCTATTTAATTAAAAAAACTTAGAACCGGGGATTAATTATCTGGTTCTTAGAACTGGGAATTTAATCTCCGATTTCGGACTGTCTAGAACCGGAATTTTTTTTTGCGGAAAGTTTGTATGAAACCGGAAATTTAATCTTCGATTTGAGCAGATTTCGAAATTCCTATGCATGAGGTGTAGATTTTGAAATTTAATATTTTTTTTGGACATTAATAAAAATTTCGGAAAATTTTGCCAATAATAATAAAATGATACAAACAAGAGAATATCTGGGAAGAACTAATAACCAGGTAAAATCAACAAATTTCCCACCGTTCCTAAAAGAAAAATGGAGATGGAAGAGAAAGCTCTGGTTTGAGATAATCCTCTGTTTAGAAAGTTGGAGAAGAAGTGATGCGCTGTCCATTTATTGCAGAAATGGACGTCACCATTACATCCTTAACATGTCTTATTATCCCAGAAGTTATGCTAGATGGCCATTTCTTTTAGGGCCGCTAAATGGACAGAAAAGCCCGTGGACAAACGGGCCGAGTAGAAAATGAATTGATGCTGGACGAGTTGCGATATGAACAGAGTCCAAAGTTCGGTCCATGTTCAAATTAAATTTTACATCCGAACCAGATCTGATCGATTACTTGAAAGCCCATTGAGCCTGTCCATGAACTTGTCCATTGATTGTCCATGATTTGTCCACTGGACAAGCCCGTTTGAACAACTCAATCAATCTCTATCGCTCTCAGTTCGCCTCTCTATCTCGCTCGCGCCGGCGCCGCTTCTCGTCCGTGGCGACACCTCTCCTCCGTCACTCGGCCTCTCCTCCGTCTCACCGCCTCTTCTCAGTCGCCACCGCCTCTTCCCCTCAAGGTACAAACTTTCCTGTTCGGACATAATCTCTCTCTCTCAACTTACAATACTGTCCAACTTCCGCCTCTAATTTTGCTTGTTTTGCTACTTTTTGCTTCTCATGCTGGTGGTGGATTAGGTTTAGGGATTGATTGTGCCAGTGCAAAGGCTTTGTCAAGGTCTGAGCAAGAGAGGAGGATTGTTTCTGTTGATTCAAAAGCAGGTTCACATTACTTCAACTTCTCCAACAAAGTGTTTTCATCTTACTTTTGATATTTGCTTGTATTCTTAACTGTGCATTCATTTATTCTATTTTTTTTTCCTGGATTTGACTTTACAGAGGTTACTCTGGTGAAGGAGAAGATTTGGGCAGTGATTGCTCAGAATGAATCCTCACTTGTGTCAATTCATCTGGTAATTATTAAGTTAACTTCAATTTTCCAATTTGCATTCTTCTCTACAGTAGTAAATGGCTTTAATTCTAAGTTCATAGATGATATTAAAGGACTTTAAGTCATTCTTGTACTGGTAATGGCCTTGCTGGCTCCAAGCAGAGCAGATGTGTACTGGTTGGACCAGTTTGATCTCCAGTCAGCACTATTCTGATTTTTGTTTTCATTCATTATTTCTTCTTTACAATTTTGGAGCTGAGTTTTTATACCAGTTGAATTAGTGTGTTAAAGTTATGTATGCAGAAGCCCAAAAAAATCAAATATGCTAATGACAAATTGTTTTCACCTTCAATTGTGAAATATCTAAACATACATGTGATGGTGCCAGGATTCTAAGCTATTGAGCGAAGACTGTATGACCTGTGTGGATCTTATTGAAGTATTACTTGTGGATAATTTTTACAGGTATTTCACTTCTCTTGTGCTTACCTAAAATTCTTCTTTCGTAAAACCAAAACGCTTGTCTGTCAAGCCATTGCTGCAGGTGAGTTAACTTAATCTTGTATAGATTGAGCATTAGGGACTGATGAAAACATTATCTAAGCGTGCTGCTTTTTTACTCAATTTTTTTTTATAAGCAATAGTGGGTATATCCCACTTTTATTGTATTCTCTACTCCTTGATGTTTTGTTTGGTTTGATGTTTCATATTACTAAGTTATGTTTTCTTGTACAGGTAATGTCGCAGTCCGAGAGCCAAAATCTCGATGTTAGTGTTGAGTCCGAGAGTGGATCGGTCGTTGTAAGGAGAAAAAATTCACGAATGAAATCAAAAGCGTGGAATCATTTTGATAAACTGGAAACAAAAGCCGTGTGCAAACATTGTTTCATGGAGTTTGCTACTGGTCCTAATTTGGGAACAACACACTTACGTCGCCATATCAAAGATGTTTGCGACAAAATTAGTGAAGAAGAAAGGGGAAAGTTTGGATTGGGTAAAAATGGTGATATGTTTGGTACATCCAATTATAAATTTAATCCCGAAGTGACTCGTAGCCTAATGACACTGCTTTTTATTGATGCTGAGATACCATTTTCCGTCATTGAGAGCCGATTTTGGGAAGCAACTATGAGATCACTTAGACCCGAATACAAAGCCGTTGGGCGGCAAACCTTAAGAAATGACTGTGTGGAGGTATTTAATAAGGGGTTGGCGGTATCATTGAAGGAGTTCGAAGAGTTAGATTCATGCGTGTCTTTCACGTCCGATATTTGGACATCAAGTGTGAATTTGGGATATTTGTGCCTAACGGCACATTATATCGACAAGGACTTTACCTTTCAAAAAAAGATTATTGGTTTCAGACAAATGTCTTACCCGCATTCGGGTCCAGCGGTTGCAAGTTTAATTGAGAAAATTCTAGTTGAATGGAAGTTGGATTGTAAGATTTTCACAATTACACTAGATAATTGTGCAGTGAATGATAATGCGATAGAAAGTATAGAGGAGAAATTTGGGCATCAAAGTGTTTTTGGTGGGAAACACATGCACATGAGATGTGCGGCCCACATCTTAAATATAATGGTGCAAGATGGTATGAAGGTTATTCAATCAGCTTTGAAGAAAATTAGAGATATAATGCGGCAAATAGCTTCGAGTGGCAAGAGACTCCAATTTTTCAATGATATCTTAAAAGAACTTCAATTAGGAGTTAAAAAGGGTGTGACTCTAGATTGCCCAACTAGGTGGACGTTTTCCGAACTGAGTAAGTAATGATCATGGACAATTGCTGGACAAAATTGGACGAACTGATCATGGACAAAAGCTCTTTATATTTGGACCGGTCATGGACTGGACACTTCATATTAAAATTTTGAACATGGTCGAGTATGAACCGAAGCCCGCTCATTAGCAGCCCTAATTTCTTTATTTTACAGTCAGAGATTACGATTCAATTAAAATTTAATTCTGTAATTGGTACAATTTTTCTAACAGGTAACCAGGAGGAAGTAAACTGCAGCAATAAATCATCAGCTGCATCCTCTTCTTCTGGCTTCCGGCTCGCAAGCCGTTCCATCCTTTCACATATGAAGAGGATTTCTCGTCGCTTTGCACCATATGCGCTAGTACCACTACCCAAAACCTACTCTCCCAGAATTAATCTGTCCCGAAGGATGCAGGAATATGAGGAGAAAGTCCGCAATGCTCTGCAAACAGAATTACTAGTTATAACTGCCAGGAATACTGAAATTTGTCAAACCGAAGCAACAAACTTACACCAAACATCATCATTTCTCACTGAACCTATAGTTTTTGGGAGAGATCAGGAGCGTGACAAACTAATGAACATATTAACAAATGAAGAAATGGCAAAAGTTGGTAAGGTCCCTGTTCTAGCAATAGTTGGTAATGGTGGTATGGGGAAAACTACCCTTGCTAGGCTAGTTTTCAATGATCCAAAAGTTCATAGCTACTTTGAGGTTAGATCCTGGATTTGTGTGTCCACTCAATTTGATAGTGTCAGACTTACACGTGAAATGCTAGAAGCTGCATGTGGCACCAGATGTGACCTCACTAACCTCAATGAGCTCCAAAATAAACTTAAAAACGAGTTGGGGTCTAAGAGATTCCTACTTGTTTTGGATGACATGTGGGAAGATGAAGATAAGAGCCAATGGGATTCAATGGTAGCTCCATTAAATAATTGCATGGGGAATGGGAGCATAATCTTAGTGACGACTAGAAACCAATCTGTTGCCGAAATGGTCGATGCAAGAGATAATATTATTCATTTGCAGGGTCTAGATGAGAATGCATTTTTATCATTCTTCAGTACCTGTATATTCAATGATCCGAACTTCGGAGGAAATTGGAGGTTAAGAAAAATCGGACAAGAAATTGCCAATAAGTTGAAGGGCAACCCACTAGCAGCAAAAACTGTCAGTGCTCTGTTAAAAAAAAATCCAGATGAGAGATATTGGATGCAAATCAGGGATAGCGAAGAGTGGAAATCTAAGAGTGGTCCAAATGATATTATGCCGGCACTCCGGTTAAGTTATGAGCATATGCCCTTTCATCTCCAAAGGTGTTTCTCATATTGTGCTATTTTTCGAGAGGATGCTCTTTTTACATGTGAGGGGTTGGTATTTCTATGGAGGGCTCTAGGTTTTCTCGATGTAAGATTTGAAGGCAAAAGGAAGGAGGATATTGGCAGTTCTTACTTCAATGATCTGTTCAACCGTGGTTTCTTCCAAACTACACAATCAACGTATGGTGGTAATGTGTTATATACTTTCCATGACTTGATTCTTGATTTGGCACATGTGGTTGCCTTCAAAGAATGTTTAACCGTTTGTGGTCCCAAACCAAGACAAATTGCATGTCCACCAACCATTCGTCATTTGTCGATTTTTAATAGTACAAAATTGGCCGAAAATGAAGAAGCAATAGTCACGGTATTGGAGTGTTTGGAAGGAGAAAATCTAAGCACGATATTTAATTGGGACAAGTTGCCTTCTCGTACTTCCCGTAGTATCTTGGACCTGCTAAAAAAAACAAAATTTCTCCGTGCAGTGAAATTAGATCTATGTGGCCCGGTACAACTACATAATTGTAACTTCCAGAATTTTGTTAGCCTCCGGTATCTAAGATTAATTATGTCGGATTTCGACAATTCCAAGACCCTTCCAAGAGAAATATGTAGGCTATATCACCTAGAAGTGTTGATAATAGATGATGGGCATCTTTTGGATGAGTTGCCAAATAATTTTAGTGACCTTGTTAGCTTGCGGAATTTTATTGTTAAAGAGGGGGTGGTTGCTAAGAACTTTTTACATTCAAAGATATTGGGTGTAGGGAAGCTAACCTCTCTGCAAAAACTGAATTATTTTCATGTTCAACAAAATAATGGCTTTGAGATAGAACAATTAGGCTCTCTTAAGGAGATTGGAGGATCACTCCACATCTCGAATCTTGAGAATGTAAAATCTGAGGCAGAGGCAAACAAGGCTAGACTAGCAGAGAAAGGGAAGCTTGATGCCTTGTGTTTAGAATGGAATCATGGTGAACAAGAGAACCAAAGTGTCCTGGAGGGCCTTAAACCAAACACCAATCTCAAATCGCTTAGTATACGTGGATATGGTGGTGTGGCTTCTCCCAAGTGGTGGGATCCCTGTCTCATTTTTCTTGAGTCTCTGACTCTGGAGAATTGTAAAGCATGGGAGCTGCTTCCACTTATAGGGGAGTTTGAGTTTCTCAAGCAGTTGAAGCTGTGTAGATTGCCTTTGAGGGAAATTGGACCTCAGTGCTATGGTACTCGTCAAAGCATGAAATTTCCATCTTTGGAAAAGTTGGAGATCACAGATATGCCAGATCTCGAAAAATGGGTGTGGAGTGACCAACGTCAACAATTTCTTTCCTTTAACAAACTCAAGCAACTCACAATTCAAGGCTGCCCTAAATTAGTGGATCTTCCTCTCTCAGGATATGCTACATCTGAGGTGTTGGAGAGGTTTCCTTCCCTAGAGAGGCTGACAATATCCCACATCTCCAGATTGGAATCCTTCCATGAGAATTTGGTTATGCCACATCTGCGTGTTCTAAGGATATCCTACATCTTCAGTTTGGAATCTTTGGACATGCATTCTTTTGTGGCCTTACAGGAATTGACTATAGAGGAGTGCCAATCACTCACTTCCCTTACTTTTGGGGATCAATTGGTCTGTTTGATGTTCCTCAAAATTAGATCTTGTAAAACACTGAGCTCAATAAAAGGTCTGAAGTCCTGGGTTAACCTGGAAAGGTTGTATTTTCGTGAATGCCCTGGTTTCATTGCAGCTTGGGACTCTGCATCAAAAGAAATAGAGAGGACTGAGCCAGACTTCTCCTTGTCTCTAAGAGATATACAAGGTGACTCTCTTGCACTTTTAACCTTGCCTATCTGCAAGCAGCTCACTTCGCTTGAATATTTTCGTTTGGAAGTTTCTGCTTTTACTGAAGAGCACCAAGTTTCACTGCAGCTCCTTACATCTATCGACTTGGTCGATATCGAGGGCTGTAAAAAAAATCTTCAGTCATTTCCTTTTGATCTTTTCCCTTCCCTCAAGGAACTGGAGATCAGTTTCCCTCACATTTATTATCTACCAACAAGCAGCTGTACTGAGATCACTGATGAATGTAAGAAGCTAAGAAACATCAAAGAAGTACATTTCGACACTCATCCCCTTGTGGTAATACTTTAAATATTCCACTGTAGCTTAATGTTTACACTTCAATACAAGTACTTGCCATTATGAGGTAGGCTTGCAAGTTCAGCAAATTCAAGCCATGCACTCCAATCATGTTTGCTTGAAACAGATCAATACATTGAAAATGGGCTTTACTGTCCAATTTGATATGTTCTGGCACTGGGCATATCAGCCTGGCAAACCTTTTTGTGTACCAGATGATTTAAGATCTTTTTGTTTATTTTGTCAATGATCATTATTTCCTTCTTTTCTTGCTTGTACAGTTGTAGTGGATTACGATAGCCAAAGTCCTTTGATAGTTATCTAACAATTACCTTTTTTCTTTTAATATTGAAAACTAGTTTCGTTTTGAACCGAGGAGGAAAGGATATGCCAGCAGATGGATGCAGGTAATTAGCAGCTCAAACTTCAAGGTCAAGGAATGAGGTGAGCATCATTTCATAGGCAGATACAATTATTAATTAGTAAGCTTAATTTGATTATAACATGAGCTGGTCATATGCAAATGTTATTGCAGAATTGCAGGAGGATAGATCAAAGCATCTCACCATGCATATTGTACAAAAATGTACTTGTTACTGGTGGAACATTCTTTTTTTTCTTTTTTATTTCTCTCGTAGAAATTCATTCTTGTTTAGAGTTTTTTTCAATATCATATTTCGTATTCCTTATATTTCTTCAAATAAAAATCATTAGTATAGAAGATTATGTTGTACCAGAGTGCACTTTTCTTGAGAGAGTAAACAGAGCTCCGGAGTGGTTTATTTATTTTTTATTTTTTTACTTTTTTTGCAAGACTAAGTCTGTTTTGATTGTAATCTTTTGTCTTAACATATTTTTTGACAAAATAATTTTTTATCAATTTTTTTCTATTTCTTTTTTAAAAAACCTTTTGCCAAAAAAATTCTAGTTTCCGATTTCGACCAATTCACCCGATTCCGATTGAATGATCAAGTGACCGATTCATATTCCAATTCTGATTTTCAGAGCCTTGTTTAGATCTGCAAGTTTTATTTCAAGATGGAAATTTAATTAGAATGGAATCTGTTAGAGATGACAAATGTAGCATAACCAATTTGATTTTCCTCTCCGCCACATTTCTTTTCTCTTTGCTTCTTCCAATACTAATTAAAGAAAGGAAAAACTTGTATTATTTGCTTCTATGACATTTAAAACAAATTCTTATCTTTCTGATTTTTTACAAAATATGTCATGTATTTCTAAATTAAAAAGAGCAGACCATTTTTTTTATCCACCCAATTCATGTGCCACGTCAGCTAATGATTAATATAATCAGTGTTGTTTCAAGCGATTTTTTATTTGACCTTCTTTTTTCTTGCATTTTACATTTAAATTTTATGTAATTAAAAAAGCCTCACATAATGAAACTACTGTTCATAATTACTGGAAAGAAGAATATATATATATATATATATATATATATATATATATATAGAGAGAGAGAGAAAGCCATGATTAATACAATGGTTGGGTGGGTAGAAAAAATAAAAAAAACAAATTAAAAATATATCAAAAAGGTCTTCATTGACATGACAAAATTACAGAAACGATTTGTGCGAACCAATCAAATCAATTCAAAATTTCATCGCTTCTTCATTTGATTCTTGATGAATTTAATTGACCTAATAATGCTCCTTAATATGTTTTTTTCAAATGATCTGGGATATACTTATGAGGATATCGAATTGCAATTTTTTTGAGAAAATAGGAGAACTAATTAACCTGTATATAATTTTATACAAGATCTATTTGGGAGAAACTATTTGATCATTTTTTTAATATTTTGGTACTCCAACGAGTAAATTTAAATTAGAAGATTATCCTGTATGTAATTTTTTGAATTTTTATTTTGTGCGGTAACTAAAATCGGAACAATTTAAAAATTCATGAGACAAATTAATTGTAACATCCCGAAAAATTAAGTTATAATTATCTATGTTTACAATTTTTTTATAATATAATAAAGATTATAAATATTTTGGTAACATAGTTTAGAAATTATATTTCTTTAAAAAAAAATAGAGAAATAAAATCATAAAAATTGTTTTCATTGACTAAATTATTGATTTGGCCAACTTTATTTCTATTTTATTTAATTCTCTGAATCATTAAATTATTGCATTTAATTCCATTTAGAAAGAAATGCCAACGTTGAAACTCCATTTCCTTAATTATTTCTCTGATTTCTTCGCACGGCACACATGCCATTTAGCATAAGTTCCTATAAAATATTGTGATAAATGGTAACCGCCGGATTTATTTCTATTCATATCCATTTCAAATTTTAATATTAAAAAGGAAATCTTTTGATGAGGCGCCTCTCATGCACCCCAAATTCCCGCCCCCTCACCCCTTTATATCCGCTCATCTTTTTATTAAGTCATTTAATTAATCTGTCTCCCTCTCTCATTATCTCTTCGGAGACAGAAACCAAACAAAAAGAAGAATGAGAAAAATAAAAAGAAAGAAAACTTATTCTTGTAAGAAAGATTGAATTATCGATTATTATCCGACTGCTTGTCCGATTCGAATTCCAACTACGTCACAGTGATTCTGAGTTGTTATTACAATCCGATTTGCAGTTCTGAATATCTCGCTATCAGGTAACAAGACTTCTTTATAATCTATGTTTTCGTTTTGTACAGTTGATTTGAATATTGGTATTGCATATTGCATTATGATAGCATAATTAACGGGATAGCGGTCTGAGGTTGGAATTGGATATGTGATTGTAGCCTCCCACTGTTGGTTGGACTTCCCAGTGGGTTGGCGCCTTCCAATGTTGGATGGATTTTCCATTGAATTGGTGTTTTAAGGAATTGTGTGTTGTGAAAGTTGGGAATCGCATGTGTGATGGGATTCCAACTATGTGAATATGATGTGATTTGTTTTACGGATAACCTAGACTGATGTACTATCGCCGGTTAAATATGCATGCATAATTTAATATGTATTTGTGTAGATTAATCCGGTCGGTTTGAATGATTGTGAAATTAAGCCAATTATAGAGAAGTGTGTCGTTAAATAACCGGTTACTGACCTTTGTAGCTGACTCCGTTTGTTATTTTGTTTTCCTTTCTATTGGCGACGTAGGTTGACGGGCCAAGAAAAAATACGATGATGATGTTATAATCACGCTCTGGATGATAAAAATCTGGGGGGTGACATTAATAAACAAAGAACATGTGTGAATTCCAATTTCCTTACCGTTTGATCTTTAACTTGGGGATTTTCTTTGAACAATTCGTAGCAGCTAAAGACTGATATTAAAATGTGTAAAATGATTGACATATTAGAAGACTGATTTTCTTGAAAGTCGACTAATTAGAAGACTGATATTTATCATAAACATACTACATTAATAAATAGTAAAATGATTACTTTATAAATTTAAAATGTGTTTTTATAGAAAAAAAATAAAATGGATAAATTTGTGAGTTTTTGAAATTTAGAAGGGTAAAAATGATATTATGAACTTTAGATGGGAAAATACGTAATTTTGATGTTTTTGAGAGATATATCTGAAATTCCCTCTTAATAAGAAATGTAAATAATTTTAATCCTAATTTATCTTTGTTTTCAAAGTCTAAACAGTCAATTTGAACCGCTCAACATGATTGACATATTTATGGGTTAATAAACGAGAAGGTTTTAACGGACCATTGGGTTCGGCCCAAATTGAGTCTCTGGGCTGGGCTTGTTTCTGTTTAAACGAGAAAATCAACAAATTAGAAAGATCATATCCTGCCGAGATTTTTATTTTTACCCAAAAAAAAATATATTTTAATATAATTATCCAAATTTTTGAAAAATTTAAATTTTTACCCAAACCGTAAGAATTTCTTACGGTTTGAATTCCGAATTCAAACCGTAAGAAATTCTTACGGTTTGAAACTCTTTTTTTTTTTTTTTTTTTTTAAAAAAAAAAAAAAGAGAAAAATAGCTAAAATGCTGAAATGAAATATAACACAAAAAAATCGAATTGTTTTTTAAAATATTTGTTAGAAAATACGCTACGAACAGAGCCGATTTTGTGCTAAAATACGGTAAATTACAATAATTATGCCAAAAGACGGTAAATTTACTAAAATGCTGAAATTACAATAATTATGTAGAATTATGCTAAAATACGGTAAATTACGCTAAATTACGTATGAATTGGGCCGATTTTCTGGCATCTTTCATAAATTTACTAAAAGGAGCGTAACTTTTGATCCGTCCGTCGGATCGGGCTGAAATTTTGACAGGAACTCCACAACCCAAAACCCGATCCGAAACCAATCTATGATTCGTTTCGCCCATTTGCGGGCTCAGATTCGCGATCCGAGTCTTCCTTCATGGACTTTTGAACATTTCTTTATAATTTTAGAGTTTTTAGGGTCTTTGATGTATCTTTTATATATATTTTCTGTTTTAGGGTTTGTATTTAAACAGACGTCATGTCTTTTGGCATAATTATTATAATTTACCGTATTTTAGCACAAAATCGGCTCTGTTCGTAGCGTATTTTCTAACAAATATTTTAAAAAACAATTCGATTTTTTTGTGTTATATTTCATTTCAGCATTTTAGCTATTTTTCTCTTCAAAAAAAAAAGAAAAAGAAAAAAAAAAAGAGTTTCAAACCGTAAGAATTTCTTACGGTTTGGGTAAAAATTTAAATTTTTCAAAAATTTGGATAATTATATTAAAATATATTTTTTTTTGGGTAAAAATAAAAATCTCGGCATATCCTGGATTGGAAATTTGAGAATTGAGATTACAAGTCACTGTCACATATGACAAAGCACTATATACACTACCAGAATTTTCGTTTGTAGCAAGGATAGCTCTGGTTTGTTACATGGTTGTTAAGAGCCCATGGAAAAGAATTGGCATTTGTGATTTCGTATACCTTTTTGCATGGGATGTCTCTTGTAAAACATAACCCATGTAAATACGTGTTGCTTATCCATGCAATTGTCTCCTATATGCCCATGTAATTGTGGGAGAGTCAGCCCCTGCCAAAAGACTCAGATATTATATTTTATTAAATGTACATGCAAATACTTAATCTCATGCCCATGCAAATAAGTCTAAAGTAGCCAAATATTATATTTTATTAAAGGTCCATGCAAATGCTTGATCTCATGCCCATGCAATAATTCTGAAGTAGACATATAGTATATTTTATTAAAGGTACATGCAAATACTTCATTCTATGCCCATGCAAATAGGTATAAAGTTATGAGACGTATTATTGGCATGGGCTATCCCATGCAATTGTTTTGTTGATCATTTTTATATTATTTTATGCTAGAGGTCCATGTTAAAACTAGGCCATCCTGCCCATGTTAATAATCTGAATTGTGGAGATTGGATATTTGCATGGGTTGTCGCATGCAATTGTTTTTGTAATCTTGTTTATAATATTTTATTATAGAGGTCCATGTTAATACTCAACCACCGTGCCCATGTTAAAAATCTGGATTGTGGTGACTGATTATTTGCATGGGCTAGCCCATGTTAATAATTTGGGATATATGGTCAGAGATATGTATTCGGGGATCCCCTGTCAAATTTAGAAGCAAACAAGGGTGAAGAAGAAATATTTTCATCCAGTGCCATATGAAAACTGGTGCAACCAAATTTTCAATATTACATCAATCCAACAGGTTAAGCATTGAATTAGTCCTAATGGTCACTTTAGCATAATATTTTAGCCTAATTGTGCAGGGCTTTTCAACAAACACCTTACATGCACCACAAGATAAATCACCTATTAAAGATGGTAAGTATTGGTCGTGTTAATTGTTCTTCCCATTTAGGCATTTCCACAAATACCTTCTGTGCAGATTGGGTGCTCGGTCTTAGAGAGAGAGAGAGCGGTAGGGGGAGGGTTTCGGGGCTGGGGTCAAATTCTCAATTTGAGAGATGGAGAGGGGAGGTCCTCGAAAGAGATTGAGGCAAAGATGTAATTTGAGAGGTAGAGAGGGGAAAAGATGAATGTGCCTACATCCTTTCTCTGACAAGGCAGCATCTACCTATGGATCTTCAGCATCTGCACGAGTTTCCCATGAAAAAAATCAACACAGAGGGTTTCACCAAACACAAGAAATCAACAACAATTCATCGAGCACATACCTCGATCAAACACACAAAAATTATCAATTTACTAAAAACTTGTGCATTTATGTCATTTCATCAAACACCTTGTGTGCACATAATCAAACACCGGTATACAACTAAAAAAACTAAAAAAATAAACCTTAGCACTGTCAGACTCGATTGTGAGTTTGATCCACCCATTTCAACCTTGGGAGCAGTGGTTTCTTCAATTGCGACGGCCGATCAGAATCTAAAGTGGCGGAGGGAAAGAGGGGAGGAGTCTAGGAGAGAGAGATTATAAAGGGAAACAAAATGGTTTTAGAGGGAAACAAAATGTTTGGCGGTTTTAGAGGGAAACAAAATGGTGTTAGAGGGAAACGAAAATGGGGAAAGGCCTTGAGAAGAGAAAAATCCAGCTAAGGCAAAGGCAAGGAGATGAATTTTCTAGAGAGGAATCCTCTGTCGATGAGATGGGGGAACAAAAAATATTGGCAAGTACAGATTTTAATAGAGCAGTTTTAGCTTCAAGAAGTTTATTATATATATTGGACGATCTTTGAATTATATAGGCTGTGTGCTGCATAAAATAAAAATTGCTCTGCTAACAAAATAGTCCGACATCAAAACCAGTCATTACTTATCGAACGGCTCGGAGCTTGATATTTACTAATTACGTAATGTATGTACAACAGATATGAAAAATATTCAAAAAAGAAAATTAATTTTTTTTTACATCTATTATGGTTAAATCATACTTATAATTTAAAATTTAAAATAATTTCATCATTATTTGTCCCTTCAAATTTAGCAAATATTTGCGGACCGTTCATTTTCCCTTGATCATTTCAACTGTCGATATGCGATGAAATGATTTCAAATTTATTTTGAAATGATCAAGGGAAAACATTGAACGTAACCAACATAAAAATTTTGAAGTTTGATTATGACCAAGCTTCGATCCAATGTGAAGTGTTTGTAGCCTTTCGATGTTTTATATATTCCTTGAATTGGATGGATAGGTAAATAAAAATAATTTTTCGTCAAACTTGGATGCAAGACAATAAATGCAATACTCTTTCATTTGAACAGTTCTGATCGACCAACAGACAATATATTCCCGCGCGCTTTCACTAACTCACAATATAAGAGTTTATGTTTCATGGTCAAGATGTGTCGAACATAGATTGTGTCGAACACAAACCTGGCATGCTCCATCAGCACCACATAGCTAGCTACAGGGGTTTAATTTGTACACCATGGAATTGTTGTACCTCAGAGATCGAACTTGACCAGGTATACAAATAGCCATAACCACAAGTAATTAAATTTAGTGTGAGACGGTGTCTAACCTAAGGATGTGCGTCTAATTATTGAATAATTGATTACTTGTAAAATATATGTATGGGTCATATATTTTCTATATTCCAATGAAATAAAACAAGAGTGGAAAGGGAGTTTCATATGAGTTGTGTGTTATTTATTCAATTCTCATAAGTTGTCATATATAAGTATGATTAGGAGAATAAAGGAATTTAGATCTTCGGATACGATTATTAATTTGGTCCAGGAAAAGTCCAAATTAAATTCAGTTTTAATAATTAAATTAGTAGGCCACAACTAAAATTATTTCCTCTACAGCCCATATTTCCTTTCTCTCTCAAATTTAATTAATTTGCAGCCCAAACTACCTCCCTGTTCATCCCTCCTGTACGCACCCTCTCCCCTTCCAGGTCCGGATCTCTTAAAGTAACCCAATTTTTGGGTTATGGATCGGGACCGTCTGATTTGAATCCGTTGCTCGGGATTGCCTCGTAATTCGAATCCGTCGCTCGGTATGTGTGAGCTCCACTTCGGAATGGATTCTCGCGAATTTGAATCCGACGGCCCCGATCTAAAACCCAAAAATTGAGTTACTTCACTAGATCTGAATTCCTCCCTTTTGTCCCTCCCCCCTTGTAGGTACCCCCTCTCTCTTGCTACGCTGCCCCGGAGAGAACTCAACCCTTGGAGAAAACCCGATCCCCTGTTTCAAAACATAGTGTAGTGGGTTATAGTAACTGTCATAGTGACAGCAGGTTTATAACCCACTACACTATGGTTATACTGGAAAGTGCATAGACAATAGTCAATTGATCTCTCTGGTGGCAAGCGTAGACTTGTAGTCAATAGTAAAGTGCACTCATATGCAAAAAAAGCAAAAAGCAAAAAGCCAAAAAAAAAAAAAAAAAAAAAAAAACCACTGCGGAGCTCTGGTAAGTCTCTCAAGAAAAGTGCACTCATATTCATGTTGGTACAACATATACTCTTCTATACTAGTGATTTTAACTTGAAGAAAAATAAGGAATACAATATATGATAATGAAAATAACTATAAACGAGAATGAACTTCTATGATAGAAATTAAAAAAAAAGACTGTTCCACCAGTGACAAGTACATTTTTGTACAATATGGTAAGATGATTTCATTTAATCACCGGTCAATTAATAGAACATGAAATGTAGCTGTGTACAGCGAACCGTCAGGATCAGGAAATTAATATAATTTGACCGATCAAATGCCACCATTAATTAGTAGCTATTCCTCAAATTGAACTTCCCCAAAAACTTAAATTGATCAATAGACCAGTGGCAAACAACCCAATCACGGCTTGCAAAATTTTGAATTCTTACTTGCCTTCATTCCGTACAACTTATGACTAATTTGTTGATTGAACAATTGAATTTGTTTGTGAAACAATCATATTGTGCATGTATACTTGAGATGCATCCACACTTAGCTTCTGTCAAAATGTATATACGTTACTTCAATTAATCTCGATTGATGTAAGATTTAAGAGTAGTATAGTGATTACAAAATAAATACCCCGAAATTTTTACTAATAACATTTTTTTTCAAAAAAATAAACCAAAATGCTCTAAAATACGGATTTTTTCAATTCAACCCAGATCGCACCAGCTTTATTTTATACATCAACCCATAGAGGAGAGAGGAGAGATTAGATTTATTGCATATTTAATTATCTCGCATTAATTGTTTGTTGTCTTTATTGAGAACATGTCATAGAAATGGCAATATAAAATTGGAAGAATATGGCTTTTGGGAGTACAGAAATTAGCCACGTGTACTACCAAAATTCTTGCACAGAAAACGACATCCAAATAATATGGCTGTGCAATATAAAATTTTGGTAGTACACCTTTCTGAAAAAAAAAAAACACTGGGCCGCACCAGTGATCGGCAACCTCCTGGCTAGGGCCGCAGCAGCATTGCGCGGACTTTAATATTTCCGACTGCAGATTACTGGTGTGGCCTGAGTACATTTCAAAAAGCTCAGATTTTAGGGTATTTTGATTTTTTTTTTTGAAAAAATATTATTAATAAAATTTTTGGATAGATACCACTTTGAATGAAAATTCATTACTGTACACCCATTGATTACAAGTCTACGCTCGCCACCAGAGAGATCAATTGACTATTGTCTATGCACTTTCCAGTATAACCATAGTGTAGTGGGTTATAAACCTGCTGTCACTGTCATAGTAACAATATTCGCGTTTTATTCGCGAATAATTCGTGAATAAAATATTTTTTTGGGGTTTCCCAACCGAACGGCGAATAAAATGGTTGACCGAATTATTCGCGAATAAAACACGAATAAAATGTTTTTTACAAATTATTCACGAATAAAACGCGACAAAATTTTTTTTTGTTTTTTTTGCTCCCTTGTGGGACCGAATCATTCCCGAATTATACCCGAATTATTCTCGAATCACGAACTTTTTACTCTGCCGAACCAAACCAGAGTAATTTATTTGTCACTATGGTCACTGTAATACGAGTGCACGTTAGAGGTCGGTAGCTCTATGGTGCAAAAAAAGGGAACTTTCTATATATGTGTGATTTCATCTATTTAAAAAATATTTTTTGGGGTTTCAATATTTTCCTTTTTATCTTTTCCCTTCCCTCAAGGAACTGAGGATCAATTTCCCTCGGATTCACACACTATCAATAAACAGCCGTACTGAGATTACTGAAGAATGCTTAAAACTGAGAAACATCAAAGAAGTACATATCATCGGAAGAGATCCTATCTACAAATCTGCATCTCCTGTTATGGTAGTACTTTAAATATTTCACTATAGCTTAATGCAAGTTGAGCAAATTCAAGCCACTTCAATCACTTCTTCTTGAAACAGATCTATACAATGAAAATGGGCTTTACTGTCCAATTTGATATGTTCTAGCACTGGGCATATCTACCTGGCAAACCTTATTGTGTACCAGATGATTTATTTGTTTCATTTGTCAGTGATCATTCTTTCCTTCTTTTGTTTCTTGTACAGTTGATTACGATAGCCAAAGTCCTTTGCTAGTTATCTAACAATTACCTTTTCTTTTAATATTGAAAACTAGATTAAATTTAAAGTGAGCTCAGAGGAATGATATGCCAGCAGATGGATGCAGATAATTAGCAGCTCAAACTTCAAGGTTATGGAATGAGGTGAGCATCATTTCATAGGCAGATATAATTATTAATTAACAATTAAGCTTAATTTGATTATGACATGAGCTGGGGATATGCAAATTTTACTGCAGAATTGCAGGAGGATCGATCAAATCATCTTACCATATTGTACAAAAATGTACATGTCACTGGTGGGACAGTCTTTTTTTTAATTTCTATCATAGAAGTTCATTCTCGTTTGTAGTTATTTTCATTATCATATATTGTATTCCTTATTTTTCTTCAAGTTAAAATCACTAGTATAGAAGAGTATATGTTGTACCAACATGAATGAGTGCGAGAGACTTGCCAGAGCTCCGGAGTGGTTTTTTTTAATTTTTGCTTTTTGCTTTTTTTGCATATGAGTGCTTTCTAACCTTAGTCATATTCGTTTTTTTTTGCTTTTTGCTTTTCTTGAAACATGAATATGAGTGCTTTTTTATTGTAACGCTGGTATTATTTGTGGGCAATCTTTCGTCATAACATAATTTTTTGACAAATAATAGTTTTACCAATTTTTTCCTATTTTTTTTAATTCTGTCAAAAAAAATTCAAGTTTCGATCCGATCCGGTAGATTTTGACCGATTCAGCCGATTCCGATTCAACTATCAAGTGACCGATTCATATTCCAATTTTGATTTTCAGAGCCTTGGTCAAAACGGATATAATTTGGTTTACTCTATTATTTAGATATTCAAGTTTTATTTCAAGATGGCAACTTATATAGAATGGAATCTGTTGGAGATGACAAACTTGGGTACATGTAGCATAACCAGTTTGATTTTTCTCTCCGCCATATTTCTTCTATGTTTGCTTCGAATTACCAGTAAAAGAAAGAAAGGCAATACGTGCATTATTTGGTTTTCTAAAGGATTGGGCTTCTTCTATAACAATAAAAAACGTTCCTATCTTTCTGATTTTTTACAAAATATGTCATATATTTCTAAAAATAAAAAGATCAGACCTTTTTTTATCAACCCACAGTTCACCTTCGGAAAATCTCCAATTCCTGTGCCCCGTCAGCTACGATTAATCGAATCAGTATTGTTTGATGCCATTTTTTATTTGACCTTCTTATTTATAGGATATTTTTGGTGCATTCCATTTAAATTTTATGTAATTAAAAAAGTCTCTCATAATGAAACTACTATTCATAATATTAGAAAGAAGAAAAATATATATATTTAGTAAGCCATGCATAATTAATACAATGGTTAGGTGGGTGGAAAAATAAAAATATAAATATATATACATAAAATTAAGGTCTTTTAAAGTGAGAAAATTACACAAATGATTTGTGCGAACCAATCAAATCAATTCAAATTTTGATCTTTTCGATCATTTGATAATTTGATGAATTTAATTGACCTCATAATGAAATGATCAGGATATACTTCTGACTGGCATCATTTTAATCAAAGAACGATGAGGATAATGAATTGCAATTTTTTTGAGAAAATAGGAGAACTAATTAACTAGTTTTCACAAGTGGCATCATTACTACAATTCAAGCTCTATTTGGGAGAAACAATTTCATCAGTTTTTTTAATATTTTGGTACTCCAGCAAATTTAAATTAGAAGATTATCCTGAGTTCGTATTTTCACAAGTGGAGCCTATGCTTTTTTCTTAACAATACAATAATAGTACATGTGGGCTGTTCTTATCTACATGATAATTTAGAGAAGTGTTTTAGATATATAACATTATATTGTTTCTTTTCCAAGAATAAGTTGTTAATGCCAGGTAGTTCGGTGGGCAGCTACATATTTTTGTCATAGAGCAAATTCAAGTCGTTAATCTCACTTGAATTCAAAGGCACAGATTTTGTGACATTCGGTAGCGCCTCCAATTTATCATACAAAAGCACGAGCGGTATTTTACAAAGGTTGAAATTGGAACCGTCCCATGAGAATCCGCAACAATTCAGGTCGATTTGAAAATTTATGAAATTTTATATTTGTATCGATTCGAAATAGACGGTCAGAATTTGTTTTGCACCGACTCAATTTGAATTATTCGCAGGAGATATGAATTCCGTAGCTACCGATGTGCTTACTTCATTAGCTAATCCAATTTTCTGTAGCAGGCTGAATATTAGATAGAATGATATTATAAACTTGTTTGCCAGCATAGGGGTTCTACTGTGTACGGTCTGTTATTTTATCACTTGATCTTTTGAGCCATAATTTCGATGCATTAATTACTAATTCATTGCACAATGGCCTGTAAGGAAGTTGTTATTGAAAGAACTAAGAAAAGTAAGAGCTAATATGTAGTAGCCATATGATAGAATTCTTGCAAGGATCGTAATAGAGAAGGAATGGTTCATGCATATCAAACATAGAAGCCTTGAGGAGCCTTAAAGCCCTGCATTTCCCTCACCCCCGAATTCAAAGGAGGAAGAATTGTTATAAATTTTTCACATAGGTCCCTTAATTTGTTTCCGCTTGGCATGCTGAAGAATGATAAAGTGTTCATATCCGGATATCACCGTAAAATACCAAGTAATTTTGGTTTACATGTGCTATAAAATTTCTCCTTCCTACCTTTAGCATTAGAACTAATAATAATAATAATAATCCAGAACAACATAAGGTGCATATCACGAGCTTTTCAAAGGTGCACAGACCTTTTCTCAGAATTTTTTATTTTTACATAGAAATATATTAAATATTTCATAAGGAATAAAAAAGGTAGAAATTTTTTTTTCTGTAAAACAAATAGATTCATTGATTCGGTTCCTTTAAACATTTTTGAAGAAAACGAGTCGTTGATCTGAAGGCATTTTGCTTGGCAGTTTAGAAATGTCTAAAGGATCGGCTTCTTCTATGACATTTAAAAAAGTTCCTATTTTTCTGATTTTTTACAAAACATGTAAAATATTTCTAAAAATAAAAAGAGCAGACCTTTTTTATCCACCCACTGTTAACTGTTGGAAAATCTCCAATTCCTGTGCCAAGTCAGCAACAATAAATGAAATCAGTTCTGTTTGATGCGATTTGTTATTTGACCTTCTTATTCATTGGATAAATTAAGGCGCTCTGAGTTAATTAATTCAGGGTGAACGTCTCTTAGTAAAACATTTTTGGGAGGAAAAATTGGGAAGAAGAGAAGAGGAAGAGTGCAAGATGAAATTAATGAAACTATACTACGTATACAAAATGTTTCGTCATTATATTTTACAAATGCCTAACATTCAAAGTTTCCCATAATTTCATAATTTGAAAATTCCATATACTGCCAAATCAAAATTGTTGGTCTCCCAATTCAAACAACTGTATATATTATTTTTTCATTTGGATTTTATGCATATGATTTTTTCAAGTTCATAATTAATTGTAGATTTTCAGCAATATGATACCATCAGCAACAACGGTCCATCTCTCCATAATTAAGGCAAGATTTAGTAATATATTGTAACGGTGTATACACCTTGAACGCTTTCATATATATTCTTCGAATCTTCATAATAAAATATCAAAGCACTGTCATTACCCTATCACATGCGCACCACCATGTTGAAAAAAGGTGTCTTGGTGATTGGTTAATTGGTATAATTAAGGACAACTTGCATGAAGCATGAGGGGACTACAAATGCGTTAATCACGGGCAACTTGCTATTTTGTATTCTCTTATAATTATTAGAATAATATATTCAATCAAGATTCATTATTAATTGTATCCATTCATTATTGTACAAGGCCAATGCACTATGCACTTAATTCTAAGTAGAACAATAGTGTAATGAGTTATAATAAAAGCAGCTGTACTCATGTTAGTTGTTACTCTTTCATATATATTCTTCATCTTCATAATAAACTATTAAAACACTCCCATTTTCCCAAAAGGTGTCTTGGTGAATCACATCGTTTTCTTTTGTATAATTTTTAAATGAAATACTCATACTTACCTTTTGGATTGGGTATATATGAATAATAAATAAGAATCATATGTCTGAAAAAAGAAAATGACTTTTTCTTTTAACAGATCTTCTCCTTTTTCTTTTCTTACGCTTAGTTTATTTTCATATGAGTCATTGATACCGGATGAGTTCTACTTAGTAATCCCTTTCGTTCATAATTGTTCACCCCAAATAAACTGATGCAAAAATAATGTTAATGTTTAAATTTATAAGTTAGTTGAGAGTAGGATTAACAAACTATTACAAAAGTTTGCACCCGTAAATATTTACTCTACATCTGTGTCCTCCGTGTAGGAGAGGATCTTTAGGCAATTAATATTAAACAACCCTAAACATAATTTCTTCATTCTAATATTTTACTAATTCTTGGTAACAAAACAATCACACAGATAAATAACTCCATTTCATATCCAAAATATTCATTTTTTTTCGGGGTTTAAAAAGAAAACCATAAAATGTTGTATATATATGGGCATGAAATATATTTCATACAGTACTAAGAAAGATATTTCTAATAAAAATTTTGTTTACAGAAACGAAGAGATCTTCACGTTGTTGTTTCCAAAGTAATTGACCTTACACATTTTTCTACTATAAAAGCCCCCAGATTTCATTAGCAGACCATAGAAAAATTTAGATTTTTTTTTTTTTGAAAATTTTCGCAGAAGCTGCGAAGTCGTGATGGGGAATCGAACTCGCGACGTAACCAACAGTCTTAGGGCTTTTTTTTAACCAACTGTGCTACCTCCCTTTCTCAGAAAAATTTCGATCTTGGAATACATGGAAAATGGTAATGAGATTCTTCTTCCTGTGGCACGGATTGGAATTGAAATTATTGTTTAAAGTATAAATTACAGTTTTCGTTGCAGATGACTCAAATTAGTAGCTATTCCTGTAATTTGAATATTGTTCTTGTAGACAGCCTCTAGATAAAAACATGTAGCAACTTGTTAGTTTTGAGAATATGTAGCACCTTGTTAAAAAAACATGTGATCGAGCATGATTTAAGTATGAAAAATAGTTTATCAGACTAGATAAACGAGCATATGCTAGAATATTATTTCTCTGTGTAATGTTTCAAGATAAATAATTCTAAAGCACAGGAACCATCCTAGAAAGCCACCAATTAATAAATAAAGCTATCAGTAGTGGATTATATCTTAGAAAAATAAACATACCTACCGCTTCATGTTGTTCTGTCTGCAAGTACACCTACCGAAGGGAATATTCCCAATTGTTAATATCGACAACCAAAACAGCAAAACAGAGTGTCGATTCATTCATTTTTAGTGTTATTCATTTTTAGTGTTATTCATTCATTTATATTTCCGTAACCGAATAAATTCATCCCAATTCAAATATAATCTCTTCTAATTTTTATGAGCAACTGGAGAACATAGATCACCATGCCTATGAAAAAAATATAGTACTAATCTGTCTACCATCTAATTGTAACTACTGGTTAACGAAGTTGATATTGAACTATCTCCAAATTGAAATTCCATAAATACTTTTAGAAGTTGGGACACATTAACCATCTCTTCTAGAGTTTGGGGCAAAAACTACTTCACTAAGTATGTTAGTAAGATACGACTTATGAAATAAAATGAAGTTCATACAAGAAAAATAAAATAAAGTAAAGCCTCCATCTCACTTGGTCCGGAAAATAAAATAAAGTTTATACTTGACTAAGTATGTTATACAACAAAATGAAGTCAACCATGTTTCTAGACCATGGGGGACTGGAAAGGGAGATTATCACATCAAGTTACGCATTTAAGTATTAATATCTTATTTTGCAAGTATTATTATCTTATTATCCAAGTATTTATAGCAATGAAGATTGATGCGGGACGAGTGCGGGGACCATAATACATGATTAGAGAAAGGTTGTTGCGGGGATTTTGAAGGTACTGGGAAGGGAGGATTCATATAATTACTCTTTTACAAATACCTAACATTCAAAGTTTCCATAATTTCATAATTTGAAAATTCCATAATGCCAAATCAAAATTGTTGGTGTCCCAATTCAAACAACTTTATATATTATTTTTTCTTCTGGATTCTATGAATGATTTTGCAAGTTCATAATTAATTGTAGATTTTCAGCAATATGATACCATCAGCAACAACGGTCCATCTCTCCATAATTAACGCAAGATTTATTAATATATATTAACAGTGTATTCACTTTGAACATTTTCATATATATTCTTCGAATCTTCATAATAAAATATCAAAGCACTGTCATTACCCTATCACATGCGCACCACCATGTTCAAAAAAGGTGTCTTGGAGATTGGTTAATTGGTATAATTAAGGACAACTTGGATGAAGCATGGGGACTACAAATCCTGCCAAATCAAAATACTTGGTGAACCAGCCTTTATCTTCATCTTGATCAAACCAAGATCTCATCTCTTCCTATTGGAAACTTTAAGACTTGTATTCTCCTATTTAATTGTACTTGAGAAGCATGTATCCTGTGTCAATAACCTTTGCGGCAGTCGGTTGGGTAAGCTTAAATTTAACTCACCACACCTGCTCCAAGCTGACTCAATTCCGAACATAAGGTGTGTATATCACCAGCTTTTCAAAAGAACACATATATACCTCTTTTTTTTAAAATATGTTTAGAAATATACAAAATATTTAGTAAGGAATATCAAAAAGATAGAATTTCTTGTGATGTAAACAAATTGATTCCATGATTCGGTTCATGTAGACATTTTCTAAGAAATCAAATGGTCAATCCAGTTCCTTAGGACACAAGTTATGTGCAAGACTCATTTTTGTTGTAAAATTCCCATCTTCCTGATATTTTAGAAAATATGTAAAATATTACTAAAAATAAAAAGAGCAGACCTTTTTATCTACCCACTGTTCACTATCGGAAGATCTCCAATTCCTGTGCAACGTACATCAGCATCGAATATTAATGAATCACTGCTGTTTGATTTGATTTTTTATTTGACATCACTACTACAGAAATGGTCATTGTATACGGACATAAACAGGGGAGCTACACGGATTTCCTGCCGTGTGGAGTGCGAGGGTGTATAATCCCCTGAATAAATTATACACGGATATTTACCCGTGTGCAATTCCTGAGAGCTACACGGATCATTACATAAACAACCGTGTTCAATTCCTTGCCAAGTGGCTCTCTCCAAAGCCGAGCTACACGGATCAGTACATAAACAACCGTGTCCAATTCCTTGCCAAGTGGCGCTCTCCAAAGCCGAGCTACACGGATTGTAACATAAACAACCGTGTTCAATTCCTTGCCAAGTGGCGCTCTCCAAAGCCGAGCTACACGGATTGTAACATAAACAGCCGTGTAGGATTGCTCTGTCTACACGGCTTTTTTAGGTTATTATCCGTGTAGAAATAGTTATTCTGCACGGCTTATTACTTGAACAACCGTGTCCAATTCCTTGCCAAGTGGCGCTCTCCAAAGCCGAGCTACACGGATTGGAACATAAACAGCCGTGTAGGATTACTCTGTCTACACGGACTTTCTAGGATAATATCCGTGTAGAAATAGTTATTCTGCACGGCGTATTAGATAAACAACCGTGTCAAATTCCTGGAGATCTACACGGATATTTAACTAAACGGCCGTGTATAATAATGTTTCTGCACGGACGTCTATCTAAATATCCGTGTAGAATAACTATTCTACACGGATCATTACATAAGCAGCCGTGTAGCTATCTTATATTTTTATTTTGCTTTTTGTCTGGCTTTCTACACGGACTTTTGTGATCCGTGTAGAATGGTAATATTTTTTTTTTAATTTTTATTTTATGTTTTGGCTAGCCTCCCGTTTGCTAGCCATTAAAAATCAATTCCAAAACAAAGAATTTCCAATATATCAGAATACAACCCCTAAACAAAATTCATGTTACACTAAATTATACAAAAATTCATGTACACTAAATTATATCAAAAATTCATGCACACTAAATTATACAAATCCATACTCTGGTTTACAATATTCCTGTTGAAACCACCTTGCCCACATACATCTAAAATAATCTATCTGTTCCTTGTCGTAATGCCCTGCCTGTTTCTTCGATTTATACTACCAAAAATTCAAAATATGTAGGTTATTAGAAAAATACAATCTAACAACTACATCTCTGTTTTGCTTTATAAAAATAAATTGTAATTATAACAATGCAACTAATAAAACAAATTTAGTAGAATAAAAATATTAGAGGAAAATCAATAATTGATTCAAGGCAAACATATGAATTACATACCGGATATCGTGGCCACTCGAATTGCATGTGTTCGACAAAGTGAAACATATAAATCATCGTGTAATAACCGCATTCCCAACCCTTTAACTGTTGCGGGCACTGAAATTTTCATTTAGCGGCCTATGTTAGAATGACAATAAATTTTTGAACAAAAAATATGAAATTATAAAAATTATAGTGCATGTGCTCACCGGCTGCCACCTGAAACACAACTTATTTTTATGCTTCGGATTCGTGCTTTGCATTCCTCCATCTTTAAGATATTGCAGAAAAGCCCTTACAAAATTGAGTGAATGTAATTAGCAATTCCACAATTTGTTCTATATAATTGGGAAAAAATCAAACCAAGTGAATTACTATTGCTTACTCTCTTATTGGAGTGCAGATCATTTTGGACTCCTGAGGAGTGATGCCCGGTGTGGGCTGCGAAGAATCCATGATGAAAACCAAATTTTCAAGTGGCACAATCACAATCAAACACCAGTGGCCCCTCTGGTGGTATGGCAGGAGCATAAATCTCTTCTTCCCCGAACGAGCCTTATGCATCGCTGAACACAAGTACTTGACAGTATCTTTCGGATGAAAATCCACCATTGTACCATTAGCTTTGTCGGGGTCCAAGAATGCACAGTTGTTCACCTTATCTTTTCCACAATCCACAGAATGTCTTTGTTGTAACATCCTGAAAAATCATCATTTAACATTAAAATATATATTTGAGTGCTATACACATGATATATATGATTTTTGGTCACTAACATGATGAAAACGGTGAGGACTCCCACATCGAGCCATCTATCGCTTGACGAGGCATGCAGAAAGTCCTTGAATTCTTTGAAAGCCAGCAGGACCGTCCTGCCTTCGTGTAGGAGAACCTCGGGGGGGACAGCGAATACTACGTCCTGCATATCATCTGGTGCCTTAACCAGGCAGGCGTGGAGATTTCGCAAATCCTCGGGCAAACGGCTAACCTCTTCTTCAGAGAGCCCCGTACGGTCTACCCCCGCAGCGGCTGGGGCAGCGGCTGGCGCAGCAGGAGATTCATGCGCATCAGCCCCGACAAAGCCTTGCTGTACCGGTGACAAAGCTTCGTCCGCAGCGTTGGAAACGCCTCTTCGGGTCTGTATCAAATTTTGAACCTTTTTTCAAGTATTTCAAAATAATGATTTGAATGTAACATAAGATATCCGTGTTTTATTTAGAGATTACCTGATCCAAAATAATCTGACACTTGGGCCATTGGACAATCTGTCTACGGGCGTCATCAAGCACCAACATGTCGTCGGAAGGGACAGGAAGAGGTATGCTGGCAGCCCATTCGGCCACAATCATGTCAACCGTTACAGGGAGATGGTTGGGCCATAGCTGAGAACCAGTTGGAGGATGTACTATACCTTTAGCAAAGGTCAGAGGAGTTTTGTCGTGCCACATGACGAGGTCGCATGATGTGGCCTCCTGCAATAATTATCAGAAATTAGTTAATGAACAAGTCACAATTACGGGTAGATTATGAACAAGTAGTGATTACCTGTAGATTGTCCAACACGCCCAGCACTTCGGTCCCAGATGCTTGACTGCTTCGCCGAAATCCCGGCGAAACATGAGGTTGTTGCTCAGATTGCTGCGTAAGAGATGTAATTTGGTTCATCCACCTTGATTCGAATTCAGCCATCCTTCCATCGTACTCCATTCTGATCTCCTCGTGTACCTCCTGGCGTACCTGCCCAACCTTGATTCCATCTCGTCCGTGCTAACTTTGGCACGCGGTCTTCTTTTTGGTTTTGGTCCGTCGTATACATCCTTCCAGCCACAGTAGACCGACACACCCCTAACTCGACCCGTGTGTTCTTTAGTTCCGAGCGCTGCGGACAAGGAATCATCCACTCTTTCGACAGTCATGGAGCCCGAATTTACCTCCTCCTCCACATCCAACTGTTAAAAAAAAATTAGTTATAACAAAAGACAAAGTAATGTACACGAAGTTACCACAAAGACTCTTACCATTTTTTTTGCCACGGGTTGCACGTCACTTAGGAGTACTATCGTCACATCAGCGGTTACCTCAAATCTTCCCATGAGCCAGTGTTGGGCCCTAGGATTTTGGATCCTAACCACAGGTGAGTCAGAATCTTTGTTTTTGTCCAGTACTGCTGCCCATTCGGCCGACTTACCCTCGTAACCACCTGACCCTAATTTGTGCGGGTACTTGTTCAATTTCGCGATCCTCCTGCCCTCGTCACTTTTTATCTTCACACATCAAGGTATATCAATTAGCTAGTTTAAGGAAGACAAGTACATATCAAGAAAGAACAAAGACAGAGTTGGCTAAATTTATATACCTTGAACTCTTTTGTGGACTTCAAAGCTTGAAACTCCTCCCAGTCCTCTTGTTTCAGCCATTTATAGTAGCCTACCGGATTTCTCCCTTTCTCCATGAAATCCGTCTTCAACGTGCTCTTGAATTGCTTCCAAGCTTCATTCATTTTCCTCAGAGTCTTTTTCTTTTTCGCGGACTTTGGGTCGTCATCCTGAATGTTCCAATGAGCCTGCATGATTGACAACAAAGTTACTGTATGTAAGTGCATTCAAGTTTTCAGGTCAGGTATAAACATATTTATAACTTGCAGGAAGACAACTACATGATGCATAGCAATTTGAGAAAGTTATTATTTACTTATAAAAGCAAATTCCAACTATGCTAAGGTTAAGACATGCTAGAAAACTTGTATCCAACAAAAAAAGAAATAACAAACAGAGAGAGAATAGGAAAAATGAATATATAATGCATGTACAGTTTTTTTTTTTACCTTCACAATGTTCCACCATTCGTTCTTATCTTCGTCATCGACTTTGTCCCACCTCTCAACCAAGATAGATGTCTTCTGCTTCACCAAATTGTTACATCAATTTGTGTACTCTGCCCTACGTGGACCCTTCGGACATCCGATTTTGTTGAACTCGATTTGCAAATCCTTCGCCTCTGAGGTCTTCGTGCACATTGTCGGACCTCTTTTCCTCTTTTCTGTCTGAGCCTGCGGGTCATCTTCTTCCACTATCATATCTGCCTGCGGTTCCACTGTTTCCAAAATCCTATCTGCATTCTCACCTGACTGTGACATGGTTCTTTCTACAAAAAAGAAACATTATTACAAATGCTACGAAATGTAAAATTTAGGTCTAACTTATGTGTTGTTGGGACCTTTGTTCAATCATAGTGTTGGTTTTGCAATTTAGTCCCTGTAACATTAGGTGTCCATGTCACCAGAATATGTCAGTTGAGGTAACTTTTTACTTAACCAAAATACAATCAGAGGTAATGGTTTTGATTTAACCAAGATACAGGGAGCATTGCAACTTAGAGTGAGAGAGATATGAGAGAGAGAGAGAGAGAGAGAACCTTTCAAAGAGAGAACATCAACCGCGCGAGAGGAGATTAGAGATTCAATTGGCGAGTTCAGAGGAGAGCGACAGCAGAGACCGAGCTAGCACTGAGAGAGAGAACGATGACAGCACCACAGAAAGAGATAGGAGACTAGGGGTTTAGGTTTTAGGGGAGACAAGGGGATTTTTGAAAAGATCGAGCGACAGAGACGAGGCATGCATTTTATTTCGCGTAAACTAAATCTACACGGACATTTAATTAAACAACCGTGTAGAAACGTAATAGAGCTACACGTTTAATTAAAACCCGTGTATAATTAGTTTACGCGAAATTATGAAATGCGCGCCTATATATGGTTTTTCTAGATTAATTTTTTCAAATTCCAAATTTCATATTTTTCAAATTCCATATTTTTCAAAATGGAAAACTTAAAAAATAAAAAGGAACCTGATTTCAGTTTTATTTTAGCTTGAAAACTATTTTATCCATGTATCTTCGAGTATCTGGCGGAACTTTAATAATGCAAATAAATATTTCAATTCTACACGGGCGTTTAATTAAATATCCGTGTAGAAAACCTTTTGTACACGGATTTTTCATTAAACGCCCGTGTACGTTGCTTAGAAGGCGAAACAACTCTTGAAAATTAAACGGCCGTGTACAAAGCCTTTTGTACATGGATTTTTAATTAAACGACCGTGTATGATTCTTATAAGACGAAATTCAAAATTAAACGACCTTCAAAAGCCTTTTGTACACGGAATTCGAGAAGTTGCCTTATCTTTTTAAGAAGACGAAACGACTTCAAAATTCAATATAATCTGAGAAACTCCCCCTTTTCGATTACTTTTCTCTGAGAATTTGGAAGAAGAAATGGCCGCTTCGGTTAAACCGGAAGACGCAAATGTGCTATGGCCATGGCCCCCCGGCTATGTCCCTCCCGAAGATGCTCCCGTGAAATTAGAAGTCCCTCCCGGCTATGAAATGCCTCCTCCCAACTACAGGAGGACATGGCCATGGCCGCCCTCAAATGTGCCACGGCGAAGCCCAAGGGAGCACCCACCACCAAAGCCCTACAAAAGGAGGGGCAATCCCTGGATCAGGCCAAAGAGACCCTGGATTAAAAGGAGGGGGTCAGGCCAAGGAGCAATCCAGCCAGGCCAGTGAAGGAGTGTTTAATTAAGTTAGCTTTTTTTTCGTTTTGTTTTGATGTAATATATTTTTGTTCTTAATTTAATCAGCATTTTGTTTTCTATCCGTTTAACTATTTTGTTAAATACTTCATGTTATCTAAATAAATACTGTTATAGATATAAATTAGCAATACAAAACAACCAACAAATAATTCATTTATGGATAATCACTAAAAAGTAAATTATTTTAAAAAATTTATTTAAAATTAACTTAAAAAATATGTCTAAATAATATCATAGAATGCCTAATGCTCTCTAAATAATCCGATTTGAAAACATAAGTGAACACTTTACTTGATATGACCTTATTTGGGTTTACAAATTTATAAAACAACCATAGAATAATTTTTCGAAAAAAAAATACCTTCTGTTCAAGTAATTATTTCAAAATATTTTTTTAAAAAAAATATTTCAAAATAACAGGGACGCTGTTGTAACATGCAATTTAGTCCCTGTTGTTCAAGTAAAGTATTTTCAAGAAATAATGTTATTTCAATATTTCAATTTCTACACGGGCGTTTAATTAAATATCCGTGTAGAAAACCTTTTGTACACGGATTTTTCATTAAACGCCCGTGTACGTTTCTTAGAAGGCAAAAAAACTCTTGAAAATTAAACGACCGTGGAGAAAACTTTTCTTACACGGATTTTTAGTTAAACGTCCGTGTCCAATTTTAAGTTAAAATGTTTAATTCGAACAGGTTATTACGGAATTCGAGAAGTTGCCTTATCTTTTTAATTCTGAAGAAAGACGAAACGAATTCAAATAATCACTCTCCCGTTTCGATTACTTTTTCTCTGAGAATAATTTTAGGGGAAAAAATACATTTCTACATGGATGTGTAATGAAATATCTGTGTAGCTCCCTTTGAATTTCTACACAGACATTTAATGAAACGTATAAATGTATTTGTACACGGATGTTTAATTAAATATCCGTGTAGCTCCCTTTGAATTTCTAATGAAATTAAAAATTATTCTTAGAAAGATGGGTTTTTTTTATTTAAACAAATAAAATATAAATTTCACGTACTAATTAAATTATATCAGAAATTATACAAAAATTCATGTCTAGATTATATCAAAAATTAATACAAAAACTCCTACACTAAATTAAACAAATCCATATTTCTAGTTTACAAAAATTACTGTTGAAACCACTCTGCCCACATATCTAAAATAATCTATCTGGTTCTTGCTCATGATGCAAAAAAGAAATATTAGAAACGAAATAAAAATATTACAATGAGACAGAAATATCCAGAGATAAACCGGCCTTGAGTCTTTAGCTTCATTGGGTTCTCTGAAATATTATAAAAGAAATAAATTATACATTGAATTTTTTTTCCAAATAAGAAATATTAAAATTTTCAAGTTTAAAAGGAGTAAATATTATACATTGGATTTTTTTTTCCTTTTTCTCTTTTTTTGCACTGCTGTTTGAACATCTTCCCATAATCCTTCATTGTGGTCAGATCTCATGTAATTTGCTTCGTCTTGTTCTGCAATTGTTGCTATCTCAGCTTGCACATCAGTACAAAATTGAGGTATCTCTTCGAACTGGTCGTACTCTTCTTCGTCGGTGACGTTTTCTACCCCAACAATCCTTCTTTTTCCGGATAGGACGACACTCCACCTATCATCACTCGGGTCAGTGACATAAAAGACTTGGGTGGCTTGCTTGGCAAGTATGAACGGATCATCAACATACCCGACTTTGTCAAAATCAACGAGGGTGAACCCGTCATTATCAACTTTAACACCCCGGTCTTCGACCCATTGGCACCGAAACAAGGGAATGCTAAGGTGAGGATTGTAAATGAGCTCCCAAATTTCTTCGATAACGCCGTAATAAGACTTTGATGCTATTACAGGCCGGGCATCCCCCGATCTACTGAATTCTTGAGACGTCGCCACCAACGTCACCCCACTATTTTGCATCGTGCTCTTATCACACTGTAATTTAGTGTAAAATGTATATCCGTTAATCTCGTATCCTTGGAATGTTCTAACAACCATTTGGGGTCCTTCGCCTAGCAATCTAACTGTTTCATTTACGGGGGACATTTTGGGGTGTGATTTCACTCTATCTTTCATCCATCCTATAAAAGAACGGTTGTGCTCGTCAGTAAGCCACTTCTGACTTCTCGTGTAGTTCTGTTGTCGAAGGATTGTCATGTGCTCATCTATATATGGAGCAACATCTGCCATGTGCTGTAGTACAATAAAATGTGCCTTTCGCAGGTCATCGTTATCAGCAACTATGGCTTTCAACCCTATTGTCCCTACTCCTTGTAGCTTTCCCACGTATCGAGATTTTGGAACGCCAATAGGACCCACACCGGTCATGTAGTTGGTGCAAAACTCAATTACCTCTTCTGTGAAATATCCCTCCGCAATGCTACCTTCGGGACGATGTCGGTTCCTTACGTTACTTTTCAAAATACCCATGAATCTCTCGAATGGATACATATACCGCAGGAACGCGGGACCACAGATCTTAATTTCCCTCACGAGATGAACAACAAGGTGAACCATAACATCGAAAAAAGATGGCGGAAAATACATCTCAAGATGGCAAAGGGTAACGACGATCTCCTTCTGCAAAGCGTCCAATTTGAGCGGGTCTATCATTTTGGAATTAATTGCATTGAAGAAAAAACAAAGCTTCGTAATGATTTGCCGCACGGGCTTTGGTAAAATTCCCCGAATTGCAACAGGAATCATATGTGTCATTAAAACATGACAGTCGTGGGATTTCGGACCAATCAATTTCAGGTCCTTCATCGACACCAGCTTCTTAATATTCGAAGAATACCCTGATGGGACTTTAATACTATGAAGGCATTTACAAAAGCTCGTTTTCTCGATCTTCGACATTGTGCACATTGCGGGGGGTAGGTATGCCTTTTGCTTCCCTTTATCCTGCGGTGCAAGCTCAGGTCGTATTCCCATTAATTTCATGTCTTCTCGAACTTTAAGACCGTCTTTGGTCTTCCCTGAAATGTTCAATAATGTGCCAATCAAACTGTCACAGACATTTTTTTCAACATGCATGACATCTAGGCAATGTCTCACTTCTAAATATTCCCAGTATGGTAGCTCCCAAAATATGGACTTCTTTTTCCAAATATCTTTCGGTGGTGGTTTGGCACATTTTCCAAAAACAACAGCAAGGTGTTTAACCCGCATGAAGACATTCTTCCCATCTAACGGACGACGTGCCACTCCAAGCTCAATTTTCCCGTTGAATACCTTTTTCTTCTTACGGTATGGGTGATTAACAGGAAGAAACCTACGGTGCCCCATAAAAACATTCTTTTTACAATTTTTCAACCTCAGCACCTGCGTGTCATCTTCACAGATGGGGCACGCTTTTGCTCCTTTACAAGTGTAACCCGATAAATTTCCGTACGCGGGGAAATCATTTATGGTGCAGAATACCATGGCCCGCAAATTAAATTGCTCTTTGCCGTACGCATCCCAGACCGGGACGCCATCATGCCACAATTTTTGGAGGTCCTCAATTAATGGTGCGAGATACACATCTATGTCATTTTCGGGTTGTCTGGGTCCTTGGATTAGTAATGACATCATTATATACCTGCGTTTCATGCACAACCAAGGAGGAAGATTGTAGATGCATATAAGAACTGGCCAAGTGCTGTGCTGACTGCTCATGCTTCCAAACGGACTCATTCCGTCTATGCTCACCCCTAACTTAATGTTTCGTGATTCGCCACCAAATCCTTCGAAATGTCTATCAATGTTTCTCCATTGAATTGAATCAGCAGGGTGTCTTAGTTTACCATCTCTTTTGCGCTCTTCTTCATGCCAACACAACAATTTCGCATCTTTGGGATTTGCAAATAACCATCTGAATCTCAGTATTATCGGGAAATACCACACCGCTTTAGCCGGAGGCCTTGCCTTTTTTCCTTCATCACAATCGTCAGTGTCCTGGTCCTTGCGTTTATACCGTGAAACACCGCATTTAGGACAAACATGCATGGCCTCGTACTCTCCACGGTACAATACACAGTCATTCAGACATGGATGTATTTTTTCAATCTTCAAACCCATTGAACAGATCAACTTCTTCGCCTGATATGTTGTACAGGGTAACTCGTTGTTATCTGGGAGCATCTCTCGTAAAAGCTTTAATAAGGACGTGAAACTCTTATCGCTCCAACCGTTGTCTGCTTTTAAGTTCAATAATTTCAACACAGCTGATAGTTTTGTAAATTTGGTACATCCGGGATATAACGGCTTTTTAGATTCATTAGACAGATACTGAAATTTTTTAAAATTTTTACCACTAATTTCATCTTCCACATCACGTAACATGTCCTCTAGATTCTCAGTAAAATCGTATTATGCATTTTCATCAATCTCCACCTCATCATCCTCGTTGCAATCAAGCCCAGCATTATCGAAATTTTTGACATTCTCAAAATCATCGTTGCATTCAAATTTAAAATTATCAACAGTTTCTACATTATCATCATTCTCGTCCAAAACAAAATTTCTATTGGTTCCACTACATTCCCCAATTTTCTCACCATGCATAAACCAACATGTATATCTTTTCTTAAATCCCCGACAAATCAAATGAGCTCTAATTTCTTTCGAATCCCCAAATCTTATAAAAATTTTACAATCTCTACAAGGACACAAGATGTCGTTATCTTTTGTGTCCACTCTATAACTTTCAGCAAATATTAGGAACTCATCAATGCGAGCCAAATATTCTGCACTATCACGTCGCAATTCGTACATCCAACTTCGATCCATCTGTAAATTAAAGTAAACAAAAAAAAATTCCAATTAAACATATATGGTGGTCAGCATATATATTGTTCCAAATTCTTGGCTTATAAAGGGCCGGTTTACAATCCTAACCCACTCTTTGAATATTATGCCTCATATGTGAACACATATTAGCGGGATTTAATTAGTATTTGAGAAAAATTCGGCAGCATTTCTCCTTAACTCCCCAAGTATGCGTAAAAACCACATACTCGTAGGAGCAATAAGGAGAAATACTGTCGAACTTTTCTCAAATACTAATTAAATCCTGCTAATATGTGTTCACATCCTAAATGAGACACAATATTCAAAGAGCAGTCCCAAACGGGGGACTATCCAAAATTAATCCCTATTGGATTAATTTTGAACGGGCATGGACGTAAAAGCATCAGTAGGTCGGTTATTGGACCACAATACACTAATTATTTACATTATCTTAACAAATCAAGCACGCATGCATTAAATAATAATTGACAGAAATAATTAAGAAATATTAATCAGTAACAGAAAATTAGATAAAGAAGAGGGAAATATATATATGTATGACTAACCTTGGCAATAGAGAGGAGAATGCGAATTAACTTCCAAGCTAGATCTCAGATCCGGCCTCGTTTCTTGTGCGAAGAAATCAGACCAATTCAATACAGAGAGAGAGAGAGAAGTATTAATTGATCAAAACGGCGCCGGAAGAAGGCCTTTTATATAGTTCCAAACTCTAAAATAACATTTTTACATGGATGATAATCTATAAATCCGTGTAAAAAAAGCATTACGAGAGCTACACGGACTTTTATATAGGTAGCCGTTTATAAAAGATAACCTTTCTACACGGACATTTATATAAACAGCCGTGTGTAATATAAAAGATAAACTTTCTTCACGGACATTTATAATTCTTTTTTTTTTCCTAATTTTTGTTTTATTTTTTTTGGTTTAGCCTTCCATTATTTCGAGCAAGTATCTTTGTTTTCAGTTAATAACCTTTGTGCACGGATATTTAGCTATAAATCCGTGTAGAAAGACACACAGACTTTTATATAAACAGCCGTGTAAATTATTTTTCTACATTGTTAATTAAACAAAAATCCGTGTACTATTTCTCGTTTCTACACGGCTCTTTATTAAACGTTCGTGTAGCATTGCTTTTTTTTTTTTTTTGGCTGTCAACTAGTTTTTTTTCCTATGTTTTTTAGATAGTAAAACAAACAATTTTCAAAACAGAGGAAGACATTTAAAATCTAGAATTACAAAACATAGGAATTTAAACTAAAAATTCATGTACACTAAATTATACAAAATTAAAGCATTACAAAAGTTGGAATAAAAATTCATATTGTAAACTAAAAATTTCCATTAAGGACTAGAATATGGTGGTTCTTTCCTTTTGGTGCCAGTAGGGTTTACAGAGGGGTGATATGAAGATATGTTTTACTAAAGAAAGAGTTGAGTTAAAAGTTGGATGAAGGATCCTAAAAAAAAAGGGAAGAGGTCGATGAAGGACCTTCAGAGCCGGATGAAGAGACGAATGAAGAGTCGGATGATCTCCGACTTCATTCGACTCTTCACCCGGCTCTGAAGGTCACATTCACCTCTTCATCCGGGTCACATTCACCTCTTTCTGAAGGTCCTTCACCCAACTCTTACCCAACTCTTCGTCCAGTAAAATTGATCAGAAGAGAGATAATTTCTCCTCTGGATCTTGCTTGCCCGAATTAGTTAGGACATGCAAGGAACTAACCAAAAGACTACTTAGGTTAATGTAACCAAAGTAAGGACTACTAGTTACATTAATCTAAGTAGCCTTTTGGTTATATGTCCTAAACTAAACACCTTAGCAAGATCTAGAGGGAGAAATACAAATTAACTTCCAAGATCTCAGATCCGGCCTCCAGTTATAACATCTTTACTCTCGAAAAACACTTTAGCGCAGAAATCAAATCAATTAATTGGGGAAATGAAGCACTTCGCATGGGAATTCGAGATGTAGGTTATCAATTATATCGGATCGCTCATCTGTGAGCTCCCAAAACAGTAGCTCATATCGATCTAATTTTGCGATCCAACACAATTGATAAACCTACATCTCAACCCAATTGTTAACTGTGAGAGGGGAGAGTATAAATTGATCAAAACGGCGCTGGGGAGAAGGCCTTTTATATAACAAAAAACCTAAAATATCCTTTCTACACAGCTCTTTATTAAACGTCCGTGTAGCTCTCTCAAGGCTTTCTACTCTGTCATTTAAACAAAAAACCGTGTACAAATTCGACATTTCTACACGGCTCTTTATTAAACATCCGTGTAGCTCCCACAGGTTATCTACACGGTCATTTAAACATTTATCCGTGTACAATTCTTGCCTTTCTTCACGGTTCTTTAATTAAGAATCCGTGTAGCTCTCTCAAGGCTTTCTCCACTGTTATTTAAACAATAAGCCGTGTACATTTCCTGGTAAACGTCCGTGTAGCTCTCTCACGTCTTTCTACACTGCTTCTTTAGTAAATATCCGTGTAGAGACAATACAGATATTTCAGGCATCCAAAAAATTACAACTTCTACACGGTTTTTATATAAAATTGTCAAATCCGTGTACAATGTGCCGTGTACAATGACCATTTCTGTAGTAGTGTTGCATTCTTATTTTTTTTGAAATTTTTGTTGCATTCCATTTAAATTTTATGTAACTAAGATCCTCACAAATATAATTGAAACTACTATTCATATTTACAGAAACCATTTCTTCATTTGACCAAATAATTTCCGAGTCAGGTCATTACCGTTCAGAGATTTGCGTTTCACCAAGTTTCATGGCAATTAAAGCGCTCCGAGTCAAATCAATTTGAACAAAGTATCTTACTAATTAATACATTTTTGAGAGGAAAAATTGGAAGGTTGAAGAGAATTAGAGGAAGAATGCAAGATGAAATTAATGAAACCATAGTTGATACAACACGTTTCGTCATTAATATTTTACAAATAGCTAACATTCTAATTAAAATTTTCCATAATTTCATAGTTAGAAAATTCTATACTGCCAAATCAAAATTGTTGGTCTCCCAATTCAAACAACTTGATATATATTTGTTAATTTGAATTCATGATTTTTGCAAGTTCATAATTTAGATTTTCGCAATTTGATATAGTAACGGTGTGCTAATCACCTCGAACGCTTTAGTAATATATAGTAACGGTGTATTCACCTTGAACGCTTTGATATATTTCGCAATTTGATTTTCGTCCATCTCTCCATAATCAAGCCAAGATTTAGTAATATATAATAACGGTGTATTCACCTTGAACGCTTTCATATATATTCTTCATCTTCATAATAAAAATATAAAATATCAAAACAATGTCATTATCCTATCACATGCGCATGCACCACCGTGTTCCAAAAAGGTGTCTTGGTGTTGGTAATTTGGTATACTTAAGGACAACTTTGGAGGACTACAAAGCCGTTAATCTCGGGCAACTTGGTATTTTCTATTCTCTTATAATGATTAGAATAATATATAGATGCAACAGGGAATAGATACACCAAACCCATTGACTCTTTACTGTACCCATTGACTACAAGTCACGCCATGAGAGATCATTTGGAAGCCTTTGCACTTCGTGAGTATAACAATAGTGTAGTGAGTTATAAATTAAGCAGCTGTACCCATTGATCAGTTAACTACACGACCCGGCCGCTTGACAAGGAATAGATACACCAAACTCATTCACCGTCTTAATTGTCTCTTCCCAGAGTGAACCAGCACTTGTAGTGAACGTTCTCTTGAAACTTAGATCTGATCTCTCCCAAAATAAATTTTTCATACTGGTATTCTTCAGTTTGATACCCCAGTAACATGGATCCTGTGTCAATAACCTTAACGGCAGTCGGCTGGCTGCTGAGTTCTCTGGTCGACAAGGCTGTAGCTGCATTGTTGGAAGCATGGGCAAAGCGCACCGGCCTTGGAAACGAGTTTGAAACCCTCAAGAAACAGCTGGAGCAGCTTGATACCCTGCTTAGAAGCGCCCGTGGCCTTCCCACCGACAATAGTTCACTGAAGAATTTGATCCTGGACCTTCAGCAATTGGTGAATAAAGCTGAAAACTTGCTTGATGAATTGGACTACTACCGGCTGGAGGACCAAATTCAGCAGACAGGTACCTCACAAAAGTTATTGTTCTTTCATATTTACACAATCATAATTCGTACATGTATATTGAAATGAAATATGAAAAATTAAACCAAAATCTAGCTAAATTATGTCAACCAATTGATGATATATTAAATCCCACTTGTGCACATATGTTATCACGCAAGATGTTATTTACATAGTATGCAAAATCGGCCGAGTCGGACCGCAATCGGCCGAGTCCGAACGGAATCGGATGACACCGATCCGATTTTTGACCGAGTTACGTGGTGACCATTTTTTCATACAAAAACCGGGTTAAACAGTGCTGATTCAGACGAATCAAGCGAGTCTCGACCAATTCCAGGCCAATTCTCACGATTTGGAGGTGATTCTCTCCAAGATAAGCCGATTTTGCCTTTTCTTTGCGTCAATTTGGGTTTATCATAAAAAAGCGTAGTCGATTTTTTTTTTTTTTTTTTTTTTTTTGCCATGTTAAGCGTAGTCGATTTGGGAAGAAAGAAGGAAGGCAACTGTGGAGAAGAACAGCCAATAGACACATCTTAAATGGACTCGGTGTACAAGTCCATGAAGTACATAAATAGAAAACAACAGTTGGTCTATTGTGAACCAAGAGCAACGAAAAAACTCTGATTGAGAGATGGGGCCACTTGTAAGATTTAAGGCATATTTAGCGCTGCCTCCATATTTTACTTCTCCTCTCCATTTCGGTCTTCATTGGACCCAACCATTTCCACAATTTTTTTCATTTTTATATTTGTTTTTGAATTGTTTTTTCATGTTTTCTACCCCTCTTTGTTTGATTTTCTTCCTCTATTTTTCTTCTATATATTTATTTCATTTAGGACTCAAAAGTATTTTATTTACTAATTTTTTTTCTATTTTTTTTGGTACAAAACAAGCCTCTACAAAAAAATATCCAAGTTTCCAATCCGATTTGGCCGATTCCGACCGATTCACCCGATTCTGATTTTCCGGTCAAGTGGCCGATTCCAATTCTGATTCCGATTTTTCTTTTTATGGTTATTTACTTATTTTGACTTTTTATGATTTGTAAAGTCCCCATGTCAAAAATCCACAATTAACAATCAATAATTACTAACTTATTAAACAAAAAAAATTAGACAAATTAACTATGGATGCATGAAACATCAAGTACCATGAAAGAGAGGAAAGCCAAATAATGCTGAAAAAAAATTTCCCACTGTTTCTCTCTCTACAATTATCTACCTTTTATGTAGATCGAAAATTTTGCCGAAATTTTTATTAATATCCAAATAAAATATTAAATTTCAAAATCTACAACTTGTCGGACGAGATTTCGAAAAATGCCAGGACTGCATATTTTTTTTTCAGTTTTAGGCTGAATTACTGCAAATTTAATTTGCGGTTTTGAATAACTTATAATTTTTTTCTAACAAATGACTTAAATTTTATTTCGTTTTGGTTCTGACACTTTGACAAAGGTATGATTAAATAACTTATATTTTTTTTTCAAAAATAGAAGGATTATAATATTTTTTGTATTTACTTAGAAGTGACTTTGAACCGGAATCAACAACTCAGATTCAAAACATTGTTATTTTTTTTCCAATAACACACAAAAAATATTTTAATTTTTCTTACAACAGTAAAAAATCCGGCCTGAAAAATATTCATCCAGATTATTTGTCGTAGTCTTTTTAATAAATCAAATTATATAGTATTCCACCAATTTTCAAAGAAATATATAAAATATTTCTAATATTTCAATATAAAAAATAAATAAATTTTAAACCTTTCTGTTTAATTAAAAAAAACTTAGAACTGGGGATTAATTTTCCGGTTCTTAAAACCGGGAATTTAATCTCCGATTTGGACAGATTTCAAAATTCCTATGCATGAGGTGTAGATTTTCAAATTTAATATTTTTTTCGGATATTAAAAAAAATTTGGAAAATCTTGCCAATAATAATAAATGATACAAACAAGAGAACATAGGAGGAACTAATAACCAGCTAAGAGACTTGGCGCAAGCTAGTACAGGCAGCTGAACACTTAGGCTGATCGAGTGCGCCTGCAACCCAAACAATAATATTTAATTATTCCTTAAATACCCAGCTTCTCTCTTTGATCTAAAATCAACAAATTTCCCACCGTTCCTAAAAGAAAAATGGAGATGAAAGAGAAAGCTCTGGTTTGAGATAATCCTCTGTTTAGAAAGTTGGAGAAGAAGTGATGTGCTGTCCATTTATTGCAGAAATGGACATCACCGTTACATCCTTAACATGTCTTATTATCCCAGAAGTTATGCTAGATGACCATTTCTTTATTTTACAGTCAGAGATTACGATTCAATTAAAATTTATTTATGTAATTGGTACAATTTTTCTAACAGGTAACGAGGAGAAAGTAAACTGCAGCAATAAATCATCAGCTGCATCCTCTTCTTCGGGTTTCCGGCTCGCAAGCCGTTCCATCCTTTCACATATGAAGAGGATTTCTCGTCGCTTCGCACCATATGCGCTAGTACCACTACCCAAAACCTACTCTCCCAGAATTAATCTGTCCCAAAGGATGAAAGATTTAGCCGATCAGTTGCAGAAATCTAAGGAGGAAGTACGCAAGGCTGTGAAAACAGAAGCACTAGTTAAAAATGTCCGGAATACGGAAAGAAGTCAAAGTAAAGCAACAAACATACCGCAAACGACAGCATTTCCTACAGAACCTATAGTTTTTGGGAGAGACCAAGAGCTTGAGAAACTAATGAACATATTAACAAATGAAGAAATGGCAAAAGTTGGTAAGGTCCCTGTTCTAGCAATAGTTGGTAATGGTGGTATGGGGAAAACTACCCTTGCTAGGCAAGTTTTCAATGATCCAAAAGTTCATAGCTACTTTGAGGTTAGATCCTGGATTTGTGTGTCTACTCAATTTGATAGTGTCAGACTTACACGTGAGATGCTAGAAGCTGCATGTGGCAACAGATATGGCGAACTCTGTAACCTCAACGAGCTCCAAAATAAACTCCAGGAAAAATTGGAGTCCAAGAAATTCCTACTTGTTTTGGATGACATGTGGGAATATGAAGATAAGACCCAATGGGACTCAGTGGTGGCTCCATTAAATTATTGTAGTGTAAAAGGGAGCATAATCTTAGTGACGACTAGAAACACAAATGTTGCCAAAATGGTTGATGCAAGAGATAAAATTCATTTTCAGGGTCTAGATGAGAATGCATTTTTATCATTCTTCAGTAACTGTATATTCAATGATCCAAACTTTGGAGGAAATTGGAGGTTAAGAAAAATTGGACAAGAAATTGCCAATAAGTTGAAGGGTAACCCACTGGCAGCAAAAACTGTGAGTGCTCTGTTAAAAGAAAATCCTGATGAGAGATATTGGATGCAAATCAGGGATTGCGAAGAGTGGAAATCTCAGAGTGGTCAAAATGATATTATGCCGGCACTCCGGTTAAGTTACGAGAAAATGCCCTTTCATCTCCAAAGGTGTTTCTCATATTGTGCTATTTTTCCAGAGGATCACCATTTTACATGTGAGGGGTTGGTATATCTATGGATGGCTCAAGGTTTTCTCGATGTAAGATTTGAAGGCAAAAGGAAGGAGGATATTGGCAGTGCTTACTTCAATGATCTGTTCAACCGTGGTTTCTTCCAAACCAAACAATCAACATATGGTCATAAAGTGTGGTATACTTTTCATGACTTGATTCATGAGTTGGCGCATGTGGTTGCCTTCAAAGAATGTTTAACCGTTTGTGGTCCCAAACCAAGCCAAATTCCATGTGCACCAACCATTCATCATTTGTCGATCATTTATACTTGGAAAACAAGAGAAGTTGAAGTTCAAGAAGCAATAGTCAAGGCATTGCCTTGTTTGGCAGGAGAGAACCTAAGTACGATTTTGCCGTTTAAGAGATTTTTGCCTTCTTTGGCGGAAGAGAACCAAAGTATTTTGGACCTGCTCAAGAAAGCAAAATTTCTCCGTGCAGTGAGCTTACATATAAGTTACATGGAACAGCTACAAAATTTCAACTTTCAGAATTTTGTTAGCCTCCGTTATCTAAGATTAAGTATGTCGGATTTCAACAATTCCAAGACCCTTCCAAGAGAAATATGTAGGCTATATCACCTAGAAGTGTTGGAAATAGAAGATGGGCCTCTTTTGGATGAGTTGCCAAATAATTTCAGTGACCTTGTTAGCTTGCGGCATTTTATTGTTGGATGCAATAGCAAACTGCACTCTAAGATATTGGGTGTAGGGAAGCTAACCTCTCTGCAAGAACTGAATTATTTTCATGTTCAACAAAATAATGGCTTTGAGATAGAACAATTAGGCTCTCTTAAGGAGATTGGAGGATCACTCCAAATCTCGAATCTTGAGAACATAAAATCTGAGAGAGAGGCAAACAAGGCTAGACTAGCAGAGAAAGGGAAGCTTGATGCCTTGTATTTAGAATGGAATCATGGTGAACAAGAGAATGAAAGTGTCCTGGAGGGCCTTAAACCAAACACCAACCTCAAATTGCTTGAGATAGATGGATATGGTGGTGTGGCGTCTCCCACGTGGTGGGATCCCTGTCTTATTTTTCTTGAGTCTCTGACTCTGGAGAATTGTAAAGCATGGGAGCTGCTTCCACCTATAGGGGAGTTTGAGTTTCTCAAGCAGTTGAAGCTGTGTAGATTGCCTTTGAGGGAAATTGGACCTCAGTGCTATGGTACTCGTCAAAGCATGAAATTTCAATCATTAGAAGAGCTGGAGATCATAGATATGCTAGATCTCGAAAAATGGGTGTGGAGTGAGCAACTTCAACTATATCTTTGCTTAAAAAAACTAAAAAAACTCACAATTCATGGTTGCCCTAAATTAGTGGATCTTCCTCTCTCAGGAGTTTCTACATCTGAGGTATTGAAGAGGTTTCCTTTCCTAGAGAGTCTGAAAATTATTTTTTGTCCACTAATTTTTCAACTACCACCTCTTCCGTACAGTTCTCTACTTTCTTCTATATCAATTGAAGAAACTAAATTTATTAAATTTATGTGGTATGAGGAGAAAAACCAATTTTTAAGACTGTTCCTGGATCAGAAATCGAGCCTTAAGGTGGGTGAACTATTGGCTTTCCATGAGCTTAGCTCTCTAGATTCTCTAACAATACGCCACATCCCCAGTTTGGAATCCTTCCATGAGCTTAGCTCTCTGCGTTATCTAACTATATCCCACATCTCCAGTATGGAATCCTTCCATGAGAATTTGGTTATCCCACATCTGCATTCTCTAAAGATATCCGACATCTCAAGTTTGGAATCTTTGGACTTGCATTCTTTTGTGGCCTTAGAGGAATTGGTTATAGAGGAGTGCCAATCACTCACTTCCCTTACTTTTGGGGATCAATTGGTCTGTTTGATGTCCCTCGAAATTAGATCTTGTAAAACACTGAGCTCAGTAAAAGGTCTGAAGTCCTGGGTTAACCTGACAAGGTTGGATTTCCGCAAATGCCCTGGTTTCATTGCAGCTTGGGACTCTGCATCAAAAGAAATAGAGAGGACTGAGCCAGACTTCTCCTTGTCTCTAAAAATAATCAATGGAGACTCTCTTGCCCTTTTAACCTTGCCTATCTGCAAGCAGCTCACTTCCCTTGAATGTTTTTCGTTGGAAGTTTCTGCTTTTTCTGAAGAACACGAAGTTTGTGCGCAGCTCCTTACATCTATCGACTTGGTCGATATCGAGGGCTGTAAAAAAAATCTTCAGTCATTTCCTTTTGATCTTTTCCCTTCCCTCAAGGAACTGGAGATCATTTTCCGCCACATTGACCGACTGCCAACAAGAAGCTGTACTGAGATTACTGTGGAATGTAAGAAGCTAAGAAACATAAAAAAAGTACATTTGGGCCCTTATCCCCTTACGGTAATACTTTAAATATTCCACTGTAACTTTATGTTGACACTTCAATACAAGTACTTACCTTTATGAGATAAGTTTGCAAGTTCAGCAAATTCAAGCCATGCACTCCAATCATGTTTGCTTGAAACAGATCAATACATTGAAAATGGGCTTTACTGTCCAATTTGATATGTTCTGGCACTGGGCATATCAGCCTGGCAAACCTTTTTGTGTACCAGATGATTTAAGAACTTTTTGTTTATTTTGTCAATGATCATTATTTCCTTCTTTTCTTGCTTGTACAGTTGTTGTGGATGACGATAGACAAAGTCCTTTGATAGTTATCTAACAATTACCTTTTTTCTTTTAATATTGAAAACTAGTTTTGGTTTGAACCGAGGAGAGAGGAAATGATATGCCAGCAGATGGATGCAGGTAATTAGCAGCTCAAACTTCAATGTTAAGGAATGAGGTGAGCATCATTTCATAGACAGATACAATTATTAATTATTAAGCTTAATTTGATTATAACATGAGCTGGTCTTATGCAAATTTTACTGCAGAATTGCAGGAGGATAGATCAAAGCATCTCGTCATGCATATAATACAAAAATGTACTTGTTACTGGTGGAACAGTCTTTTTTTTCTTTTTTATTTCTCTCGTAGAAGTTCATTCTTGTTTAGAGTTTTTTTCAATATCATATTTTGTATTCCTTATTTTTCTTCAAATAAAAATCATTAGTATAGAAGATTATGCAGATAATTAGCACTAAAAAGAGCTCCGGAGTGGTTTATATATTTATTTTTTTGCTTTTTTTGCAAGACTAAAAAAAAGTCTGTTTTGATTGTAATGCTTGTATAATATTATATAAGTATTGTAATGCTTGTATTATATTATATAAGTGGATTATTTGAGGTAATATTTTGTCTTAACATATTTTTGACAAAATAAGTTTTTATCAAATTTTTTTCTATTTTTTTCTAAAAAGCTTATGCAAAAAAAATTCAAGTTTTTGATCCAATTCGGTTGATTTGTACCGATTCACCCGATTCCGATTCAACTATCAAGTGACCGATTCATATTCCAATTCCGATTTTCGGAGCCTTGTTTGACTTTATTGTTTAGATCTTCAAGTTTTATTTCAAGATGAAAATTTAATTAGAATGGAATCAGTTGGAGATGATAAACCTGAGTACATTTAGCATAACCAATTTGTTTTTCTCTCCGCCATATTTCTTTTCTCTTTGCTTCTTCCAATACAAATTACCAGTAAAAGAAAGAAAGACAAAACGTGAATTATTGGGCTTTGAAGGATCGGGCTTCTTCTATGATATTTAAAAAATGTTCCTATCTTTCTGATTTTTTACAAAATATGTCATATATTTCTAAAAATAAAAAAGACCATTTTTTTATCCACCCACTGTTCACCTTTGGAAAATCTCCAATTCATGTGCCACGCCTATTTCGTAGCCCTCTATGCAAAAAGGTCTTCATTGACATGATAAAATTACATAAACGATTTGTGCGAACCAATCAAATCAATTCAAAATTTCATTGCTTCTTCATTTGATTCTTGATGAATTTAATTGACCTAATAATGCTCCTTAATATGCTTTTTTTCAAATGATCAGGGATATACTTCTGACAGCTGGTGCATCATTTTAATCAAACACCTGGATATCGAATTGCAATTTAAAAATCGAAACAATTTAAAAATTCAAGAGACAGATTAATAAACAGGGAACAAGTGTGAATTTTTTACGGGTAAACTAAAAATTTTAAGTTATTGCAGATGATCTGAATTCCAATCTCCTTACCCTTTGATCTTTAACTTGGGGATTTTCTTCGAACAATTCGTAGCAGCTAAAGATTTAACGAGTCAAAAGTTCTGCAGAAAAGGGTAATATTAATTTGTTGCACAATTCGTTATACATTGGCTCCATTGAAAAGGAGATGCATGCAGATGCGCTATAGTGGGGCCCACAACCGTTGCGACACCCAATGCAATAATTTGATTTTTTTTTTGCCTTCCAGGTTGAAATCAGCGTGCAATAATTTGTTTAGTACCCAATTTTTCTGAAGGGAATTTTTTATTGGTAGAAATTAATGAAAAAAAAGAGAGGGAAATAGAAAGAGTACATGAGTTGTAATATTGGTAGAAAGACCGGTATAATATAAGAATAGATAGAGTATCTTAAGAGGGAAATAGAAATATTATATCTATTTTTTTTTTTAAATTCATATTTTACTAAAAAATTAATATAAGAATTCCCTCCATCTATACATCAGATTAAAAAAAAAAAAAACTTAAGTTTGGACCGGTAGAATTCCTACCGGTCCAAACATTTTGATTTTTTAGACCGGTAAAATTTTTACCGATCTTTCTACCAATATTACAACTCATGTACTCTTTCTATTTCCCTCTCTTCTTTTTCATTAATTTCTACCAATAAAAAAATTCCTTTTCTGAAATTGTCTGAACAGGAAATGCAATTTTTATCTAAGAGCCCCTAAATTTTTTTGATAACAATTATTTTCATATTTGTTGGCGGTAATGTTTATTTGTTGGTGGGAGAGATGCTCAAGAATATTCAGAAGTGAGATGAAAACTTTGCAGCAACTAACAAGGGAGGTGAAGGAACAATGGATGTATCTTCAATGAGAAACAGTGGGGACGGTACTTACTGGTATGAGACAGGGCAAAGAGAAGATAAGGTTCACTTACTGGTACAAGGCCCGGTACCAACAGTAACAGCGTGACAGGGATAGGACATGCAGAAGGCAGGACTCACTTACTGGTATAAGGCCCGGTACCAAAATTCGGTACCAACAGTAAATAGCGGGTCAAAAGAGGAATTTACTGGTTCAACAACATTTTCTTACACAATTTATATTTTCTTTATTTTTAGGTTTGTTTTTTTTAATTTGTTATCATTTGTTTTCTCTCGATAACTCAGCACTCATGAGTTGAAATTGTATCTTGTTTTCGGTTACAAAACTTTTGTAATAGTTCAATGAAATCAAATAAGGGCTTTTGACCCTTATTTTTTATTAAAAAAAAACAATTATTTTCATATTTTGGTTTGAGATTTTTTATAAAAAAAAATACTCTTCTCGTCTTTATGATCAATATGAGTCCAATATCAGGTAGCGGCACCTAATGATTTTTATATTTTGGTTTGAAATTTTTGTTTTTTGCTTGGTCATCTGATCGAGTTTTGGAGGAAACAAGTACAGTTAGTTAGTAATAAAAGGATTTTCAGGTAGCGAGTGATTAGGCAGAGATATATATGTAAATTAATTCGGATTTGGGCCTTCTAAAAAGCCTATATTGATTCTGGACCGAGGTCACAATGCATACAATACAGGGCTGCCAATGGGCGGGTTTAGCTCGAAGCCTTGTCCAGTCCAATAAAATTAAAAAATTCAACTTGGATTCAGCCCGAACCACTCAAGTAGTCATGGTCGATTAACAATGTCAAAAATGTGATTAACAATGTTTATGCAACCAAACCATCACATTAGGCTCAATTTAGCCTAAATTAACCCTCAATCAATGTACATAAAAACCAAACAGCCCACATTCAACTATATATAATGGACGGATAAAGACACAAACAATCTGCTTATGACTACCAAATCAGAACATCATACAAAGAATTATAATTTATTCAAAAGCCAGACAGTAGTAATTAGGGACTGAATTATAAGATAGTACTACAAAGAATTACAATTTATTCTTTTGGTTATCGAAATCAGCAAGAATCAAACCAAGAATCAGCTGCTGCTGTGGATGATTCAAACCAAGAATCAGCTCGCCAAAGTATGTACCAGCGTTCCAGACATTGAGAGAGAGAGAGAGAGAGAGAGAGAGAGAGAGAGAGAGAGAGGAACCTATCTTGTTGAGAGGTTTTCAGATGGCGCAACAGAGAGAGAATGGAATTGGGGAGTCGGGAGTCGGAGGCGCGACTGGATTAGGCAGCACAGCAATGTTTCCTGCTGATATATTGAAAGATAAAAAAAAAGTATGTACGTACGGCCTATGTCCCTTGAGGCTGGCTTTTTGGGCTTGTAAGATTAGCATTATAGAATTCCTTTTTTAGTGTGAGATAAGAGTTAAAAAATTAAAATTATCTGAAGTTAGAGACAACGAATTTTAGATTTAGGATTTCTCATATTAAAAATAATTTATTAACTAATTTTAAATATGCTTATCTAATTTTTTAATTAATATCTGCGTCATAAGATGACAAATGAAGTTATATATTTTAAAGAGATAATGGGTGAATACCCCTCAAAACTTTATTATTAGATCACATGCCTATGAATTTGTACATGGAAAAAAATATACTATCAGTCTATCTACCATCTAATTGTAACTACTGGTTAACGAAGTTGATATTCACCTATCTTCAAATTGAAATTCCACAAATACTTAAAAATTGATCAGTAGGCTAGGCAAGTGGCAAACAACCCAACACGGTTTGCAAATTTTTTTATTCTTAATTACCTCCTTTCATTACAAACAACTCAATGACTTTGTTGATTGGAGTTCACATACGCTGTTATCCCTCCCCTTTCTATCTCTCTCTATTTGAGAAGAGAGAGAGAGAGAAAATGTGGGATTAACAGGGTGCTGTTATTCCCCGGGAATAACAGCAGATTTTGTGCATATGTGCTTGGATGCATCCACTCCGCTTCCATCAAAATGTATGTTGCTACACTGTCCAATGCAGTATGATTGAACAGTAATATATAATTTTGTATAATGATCACAAAATAGATACCACAGGAAATCAAGATTAATTTACTGTACCCATTGACTATAAGTCTACGCCATGAGTCACCAGAGAGATCCATTGACTATGTTCCTGCACTTCTGAGTATAACAATAGTGTAGTGAGTGATAAACCTGGTGCCATGTTAGTCACTGCTGTCATGTTAACTACACGACTCGCTTCACAAGAAATAGTTACAGCAAACCCCGAGCACTAGTTTGCTCATCTTATCTCTTCCGAGCGCGAACCACCACTTATCTTTCTCTTGAAACCTCCATCTCATATCTTCCTATTCCTTATCCTACCAGCACTCCTGTTTGATACCCGAGTAGTATTTTATGTTTGGATTGTAGTATTTTTCGTGCTGGATTGTAGTATTTGTTTATCTTATATTTTAGTTTATTTGGATGCCTCTTTAGTAAAACAAAACATAACTCTAATCATATAAAAATACCAATATAAAATATCGTCGAACATTACAAAATAACAAATAAACAAGTAAAAAAAACATCGTCAAACAATAAAAAATAACAAATAAACTTGTAAAAAAACATCGTCAAACATAACGGTCAATATGTTAAAAAAAACAACAATATAACACAACAATAAAATCATATAACAAATAAAAAATATATAACACTAAATGATGGAAGAAATAACAACATATCCTCCAAATTAAAAAAAAATGAATTTTGGACAGTCCTGAAGTGAAATAAATAAATAAATACCCTCACAATTTTTTAGCTGTCCGAGCATTAAAAAAAAAAAAATAACAATTTGCTTGTAGGAAAAGTAAGACTACAATATGCTTGTACGATCCTCCTTTATCTTTCCATCCTACTTTATCTTTTGGAAAAGTGGGAAATTCCAATATAAATAGATGCTCCTTTATCTTTTTAAAAAGTATGTGATACCAATATGCTTGTACGAAAGGATCAGAACAAAGTCCATATCCAAGAGAGAATCCATTTGCAAGCCTTTGCACTTCGTGAGTATAACAATAGTGTAGTGAGTTATAAATTAACCAGCTGTACCCATTGATTATAAGTTACACATGTCACATGTCTGATCAGTTAACTACACGACCCGCTTGACAAGGAATAGTTACAGCAAACCCATTCACCCTCTTAATTGTCTCTTCCCAGAGTGAAGTGTGAAGTGTGAACTAGCACTTGTAGTTATCCTTCTCTTGAAACTTAGATCTGATCTCTTCCAAAACAAATTTTCATACTGGTGTTCTTCAGATTGATACCCGAGTAACATGGATCCTGTGTCAATAACCTTAACGGCAGTCGGCTGGCTGATGAGTGCTCTGGTCGACAAGGCTGCAACTGCATTGTTGGAAGCTTGGTCAAAACAAATCGGCCTTGGAGACGAGTTCGAAACCCTCAAGGACCAGCTGTTGCAGCTTGGTGCCCTGCTTAAAAACGCCCGCGGCCTTCCTACCAACAATAGTTTTCTGGAGGAGTTGGTTCAGAAACTTCAGCAACTCGTGTATCGAGCTGAAAACTTGCTTGACGAATTGGACTACTACCGGCTGCAGGACCAAATTAAGCAGACAGGTACCTGGGAAAAGTTATTCTTCTCTCATATTTACACAATCATAATTCCTACATGTATATTCAAATGAAATATAAAAAATTAAACCAAAACCTAGCTAAATTATGTCAACCAATTGATGATATATTAAATCCCACTTGTGCACATTGAATATCACGCAAGATGTTATTTTGACCTTTTATGATTTGTAAATCAATAATTACTAACATATTCAACAAAAAAATTAGACAAATCAACTATGGATTCATAAAACATCAAGTACCATGAAAGAGAGGAAAGCCAAATAATGCACCCCGTAAACAAAGAAGCTCTCTGTTTTTTCCACTGTTTCTCTCTCTACAATTATCTCCCTTTTATGTAGATCGAAAATTTTGCCTAAATTTTAATTAATATCCAAACAAAATATTAAATTTCAAAATCTACATCCTATTGGACGAGATTTCGAAAAATGTCCAAACCGCAGATTTATTTCTCGGTTTTGGAATTCCAAAACCGTAAACCGCAAAAAAAAAATTTGAAGTTTTGGTTTTAAAATTCCAAAACCGCAAATTTAATTTGTGATTTTGAATAACTTATATATTTTCCTGATAAATGACTTAAATTTAATTTCGTTTTGGTTCTGACGACAAAGGTATTATTAAATAACTTACATTTTTGTTTTTTGTTTCAAAAATAGAAGGATTATAGTATTTTCTGTATTTACCTAGAAGTGATTTTGAACCGGAATCAATAACTCAGATTTAAAACATTGTTATTTTCTTTCCAATGACACATAATGAAATATTTTAATTTTTCTTACAGCCGCAAAAAATGCGGCCTGAAAAAATATTGATCTAGGTTATATGTTGCAGTCTTTCTAATAAATCAAATTATATAGTATTCCATCTATTTTCAAAGAAATATATAAAATATTTCTAATATTTCAATACAAAAAATAAATAAATTATAAACATTTCTATTTAATTAAAAAAACTTAGAACCGGGGATTAATTATCTGGTTCTTAGAACTTTAATCTCTGATTTCGGACTGTCTAGAACCAGAATTTTTTTTTGCGGAAAGTTTGTATGAAACCGGAAATTTAATCTTCGATTTGAGCAGATTTCGAAATTTCTATGCATGAGGTGTAGATTTTGAAATTTAATATTTTTTTTGGACATTAATAAAAATTTCGGAAAATTTTGCCAATAATAATAAAATGATACAAACAAGAGAATATCTGGGAAGAACTAATAACCAGGTAAAATCAACAAATTTCCCACCGTTCCTAAAAGAAAAATGGAGATGGAAGAGAAAGCTCTGGTTTGAGATAATCCTCTGTTTAGAAAGTTGGAGAAGAAGTGATGCGCTGTCCATTTATTGCAGAAATGGACGTCACCATTACATCCTTAACATGTCTTATTATCCCAGAAGTTATGCTAGATGGCCATTTCTTTATTTTACAGTCAGAGATTACGATTCAATTAAAATTTAATTCTGTAATTGGTACAATTTTTCTAACAGGTAACCAGGAGGAAGTAAACTGCAGCAATAAATCATCAGCTGCATCCTCTTCTTCTGGCTTCCGGCTCGCAAGCCGTTCCATCCTTTCACATATGAAGAGGATTTCTCGTCGCTTTGCACCATATGCGCTAGTACCACTACCCAAAACCTACTCTCCCAGAATTAATCTGTCCCGAAGGATGAATGAGTTAGCCAAGAAGTTGCAGGAATATGAGGAGAAAGTCCGCAATGCTCTGCAAACAGAATTACTAGTTATAACTGCCAGGAATACTGAAATTTGTCAAACCGAAGCAACAAACTTACACCAAACATCATCATTTCTCACTGAACCTATAGTTTTTGGGAGAGATCAGGAGCTTGAAAAACTAATGAACATATTAACAAATGAAGAACTGGCAAAAGTTGGTAAGGTCCCTGTTGTAGCAATAGTTGGTAATGGTGGTATGGGGAAAACTACCCTTGCTAGGCTAGTTTTCAATGATCCAAAAGTTCATAGCTACTTTGAGGTTAGATCCTGGATTTGTGTGTCCACTCAATTTGATAGTGTCAGACTTACACGTGAGATGCTAGAAGGTGCATGTGGCACCAGATGTGACCTCACTAACCTCAATGAGCTCCAAAATAAACTTAAAAACGAATTGGGGTCTAAGAGATTCCTACTTGTTTTGGATGACATGTGGGAAGATAAAGATAAGAGCCAATGGGATTCAATGGTAGCTCCATTAAATAATTGCATGGGGAATGGGAGCATAATCTTAGTGACGACTAGAATCCAATCTGTTGCCGAAATGGTCGATGCAAGAGATAATATTATTCATTTGCAGGGTCTAGATGAGAATGCATTTTTATCATTCTTCAGTACCTGTATATTCAATGATCCAAACTTTGGAGGAAATTGGAGGTTGAGAAAAATCGGACAAGAGATTGCCAATAAGTTGAAGCGTAACCCACTGGCAGCAAAAACTGTGAGTGCTCTGTTAAAAAAAAATCCGGATGAGAGATATTGGATGCAAATCAGGGATAGTGAAGAGTGGAAATCTAAGAGTGGTCAAAATGATATTATGCCGGCACTCCGGTTAAGTTATGAGCATATGCCCTTTCATCTCCAAAGGTGTTTCTCATATTGTGCTATTTTTCCAGAGGATCACCCTTTTACATGTGAGGGGTTGGTATATCTATGGATGGCTCAAGGTTTTCTCGATGTAAGATTTGAGGGCAAAAGGAAGGAGGATATTGGCAGTGCTTACTTCAATGATCTGGTCAACCGTGGTTTCTTCCAAACTACACAATCAGCATATGGTGGTAATGTGTTATATACTTTTCATGACTTGATTCATGATTTGGCACATGTGGTTGCCTTCAAAGAATGTTTAACCGTTTGTGGTCCCGAACCAAGACAAATTCCATGTGCACCAACCATTCGTCATTTGTCGATAAATTATACTTGGGAAACAAGAGAAGTTCAAGTTCAAGAAGCAATTGTCAAGGCATTGCCTTGTTTGGCAGGAGAGAACCTAAGTACGATTTTGTCGTTTAAGAGATTTTTGCTTTCTTTGGCAGAAGAGAACGGAAACAAGTGGGAAAGTATTTTGGACCTGCTCAAGAAAGCAAAATTTCTCCGTGCAGTGAGCTTACATATAAGTTACATGGAACAGCTGCAAAATTTCAACTTTCAGAATTTTGTTAGCCTCCGGTATCTAAAATTAATTATGCATAGAGTCAACACTTGCATGACTCTTCCAGGAGAAATATGTAGGCTATATCACCTAGAAGTGTTTGAAATTCAAGGTGGGATGAGTGTGGAGTTGCCAAATAATTTTAGTGACCTTGTTAGCTTGCGGCATTTTATTGTTGAAGGGAAGCTGCACTCTAAGATATTGGGTGTAGGGAAGCTAACCTCTCTGCAAGAACTGAATTATTTTCATGTTCAACAAAATAATGGCTTTGAGATCGAACAATTAGGCTCTCTTAAGGAGATTGGAGGATCACTCCAAATCTCAAATCTTGAGAACATAAAATCTGAGAGAGAGGCAAACAAGGCTAGACTAGCAGACAAAGGGAAGCTTGATGATTTGTGTTTAGAATGGAATCATGGTGAACAAGAGAATGAAAGTGTCCTGGAGGGCCTTAAACCAAACACCAATCTCAAATTGCTTAGTATACATGGATATGGTGGTGTGGCATCTCCCACATGGTTGGATCCCTCTCTCATTTTTCTTGAGTCTCTGACTCTGGAGAATTGTAAAGCATGGGAGCTGCTTCCACCTATAGGGGAGTTGGAGTTTCTCAAGCAGTTGAAGCTGTCTGGAATGGCTGTCAGGGAAATTGGACCTCAATGCTATGGTACTCGTCAAAGCATGAAATTTCAATCATTAGAAGAGTTGGAGATCACAGATATGCGAGATCTCGAAAAATGGGTGTGGAGTGACCAACTTCAACAATTTCTTTGCTTTAAAAAACTCAAAAAACTCACAATTCGAGATTGCCCTAAATTAGTGGATCTTCCTCTCTCAGGATCTGCTACATCTGAGGTGTTGGAGAGGTTTCCTTCCCTAGAGAGTCTGGAAATTGAAGATTGTCCACTAATTTTTCAACTACCACCTCTTCCGTACAGTTCTCTACTTTCTTCTATATTAATTACAAGATCTGGATTTATTAAATCAATGGTTTATTGGAAGGAAAAACAACAGTTACATCTGTTCCTGGATCAGAATTCAAGCCATAAGGTGGGTGAAGTATTGGCTTTACATGAGCTTAGCTCTCTGAGTTATCTAAATATATCCCACATCCCCAGTTTGGAATCCCTCCATGAGCTTAGCTCTCTGCGTGATCTAACTATATCCCACATCTCCAGTATGGAATCCTTCCATGAGAATTTGGTTATCCCACATCTGCATTCTCTAGAGATATCCCACATCTCCTGTTTGGAATCTTTGGACTTGCATTCTTTTGTGGCCTTAAAGAAATTGGTTATAGAGGAGTGCCAATCACTCACTTCCCTTACTTTTGGGGATCAATTGGTCTGTTTGATGTCCCTCAAAATTAGATCTTGTAAAACACTGAGCTCAGTAAAAGGTCTGAAGTCCTGGGTTAACCTGGAAAGGTTGTATTTTCGTGAATGCCCTGGTTTCATTGCAGCTTGGGACTCTGCATCAAAAGAAATAGAGAGGACTGAGCCAGACTTCTCCTTGTCTCTATGGAAAATCAAAGGCGACTCTCTTGCCCTTTTAACCTTGCCTATCTGCAAGCAGCTCACTTCCCTTGAATATTTTCATTTGGAAGTTTCTGCTTTTACTGAAGAGCACGAAGTTTCTCCGCAGCTCCTTACATCTATCGACTTGGTCGATATCGAGGGCTGTAAAAAAAATCTTCAGTCATTTCCTTTTGATCTTTTCCCTTGCCTCAAGGAACTGGAGATCAGTTTCCCTCACATTGATGAACTACCAACAAGCAGCTGTACTGAGATTACTGATGAATGTAAGAAGCTAAGAAACATGAAAGAAGTACATTTCGAGAGTGATCCCCTTACGGTAATACTTTAAATATTCCACTGTAGCTTAATGTTTACACTTCAATACAAGTACTTGCCATTATGAGATAGGCTTGCAAGTTCAGCAAATTCAAGCCATGCACTTCAATCATGTTTGCTTGAAACAGATCAATACATTGAAAATGGGCTTTACTGTCCAATTTGATATGTTCTGGCACTGGGCATATCAGCCTGGCAAACCTTTTTGTGTACCAGATGATTTAAGATCTTTTTGTTTATTTTGTCAATGATCATTATTTCCTTCTTTTCTTGCTTGTACAGTTGTAGTGGATTACGATAGCCAAAGTCCTTTGATAGTTATCTAACAATTACCTTTTTTCTTTTAATATTGAAAACTAGTTTCGTTTTGAACCGAGGAGAGAGGAAAGGATATGCCAGCAGATGGATGCAGGTAATTAGCAGCTCAAACTTCAAGGTTAAGGAATGAGGTGAGCATCATTTCATAGACAGATACAATTATTAATTATTAAGCTTAATTAGATTATAACATGAGCTGGTCATATGCAAATGTTATTGCAGAATTGCAGGAGGATAGATCAAAGCATCTCACCATGCATATTGTACAAAAATGTACTTGTTACTGGTGGAACATTCTTTTTTTTTCATTTTTATTTCTCTCGTAGAAATTCATTCTTGTTTAGAGATTTTTTCAATATCATATTTTCGTATTCCTTATTTTTCTTCAAATTAAAATCATTAGTATAGAAGATTATGTTGTACCAGAGTGAACTTTTCTTGAGAGACTAAACAGAGCTCCGGAGTGGTTTATTTATTATTTTATTTTTTTGCTTTTCTTGCAAGACTAAAATAAGTCTGTTTTGATTATAATCTTTTGTCTTAACATATTTTTTGGCAAAATAATTTTTTATCAAATTTTTTTCTACTTTAAAAAATAACTTTTGCAAAAAAAATTATAGTTTCCAATCCAATTTGGTTAATTTCGACCGATTCACCTGATTCCGATTGAAAGATCAAGTGACCGTTTCATATTCCAATTCTGATTTTCAGAGCCTTGGTCAAATTGAATGTAATGTTCTTTACTCTATTGTTTAGATCTGCAAGTTTTATTTCAAGATGGAAATTTAATTAGAATGGAATCTGTTAGAGATGACAAACTTGGGTACATGTAGCATAACCAATTTGATTTTCCTCTCCGCCACATTTCTTTTCTTTTTGCTTCTTCCAATACTAATTACCAGTAAAAGGAAGAAAGGAAATACGTGCATTATTTGCTTCTATGACATTTAAAAGAAATTCCTATCTTTCTGATTTTTTACAAAATATGTCATATATTTCTAAAAATAAAAAGAGCAGACCATTTTTTTATTTACAAAATATGTCACCTTTGGAAAATCTTCAATTCATGTGCCACGTCAGTTAGGATTAACAGAATCAGTGTTGTTTGATGCGATTTTTTATTTGACCTTCTTTTTTCTTGCATTTTTCATTTAAATTTTATGTAATTAAAAAAGCCTCACATAGTGAAACTACTATTGATAATTACTAGAAAGAAGAATATATATATAGAGAGATGGGCTAACTTGCTTTGGGAATTAAAAGGGGTGTTTTACATTGCGCTCATATCTTTATTTTCAAAGTTCAAATAGTTGATTCGAACCTTCCAACATGTTCTTCATATTAAAATGTGTTTGGAGACCAAATTTTACATTTTTTAGAAATTTTTTACTATTTTTTTAGAATTTTTGAAAATCATCGCTTTGCTGAATTTTTTATTATTTTTTTATTTATTGAAAAGTTGTGATTTTAAAAAATTCTGAAAAAATAGTAAAAAATTTCCAAAAAAATGTAAAATTTGGTCTCCAAGCACATTTTAATATGAAGATCATGTTGGAAGGTTCGAATTGAACTTTGAAAATGAAAATATGAGCACAAAGTAAAACTTCTCTTTAATTCCCAAAGCAAGTTAGTCCAACTCTATATATACCGAAATTTTTATTAATCGAAAAAAAATAAAAAAAATATCGAAAAGGGGCGAAACTTTAGCGACAATTTTAAAAGTAGTTAGAACGGAACCTTTGGCACCGTCCCATGGGACGGCACTGTCCTCGCCGTCCGAGATTATATTCCGGTTAACCAAATTCGTCGCTAATCCGGATTCAAGGACGGTGATAAAATTCCCGTCCCACAAAAAAAAAAAAAAAATTTCGGACGATACCATCATTACCGTCCCAGGAATAAAAAAAAAAAAAAAAATAACACCGGACGGTACCATCGATACCGTCCCAGGAATAAAAAATAAAAAATAAATAACACCGGACGGTACCATCGATACCGTCCCAGAGAAAAAAAAAAAAAAAAAATCGGGACGGTAATGTTGATGCTGTCCCATACTTTCATATATTGCGGCCTCTGTCTGCCAGGGAAGGGGAGTGGAGTCTCTCGCACCTCAGACAGAACAAAGAAAGATTTTACGTTCGCAATTTAGACAGAGAAGTTGGTTATCTTATTTTTTGTTTAGCATAGTCGAGTCTAGCAGAAACAAATCGAGCTCCGATTGAAGCGGTTAAATACAGAAGCATCTCAAACAGGTAAATTTTTAATTACATATTGTATGATGATTAATTATATGTAATTTATTTATTTACGTATTGTTTACATATTTATGTACATATTATTATACAGCAAAAAATATATTTTTTTTTTGTTGCATTTTATATTCAATGAAATGTATCTTAATCAAAATTGAATTATTATATCTTACAAATTTGTTACATATATGCACTAGAATGGTGCACTTGCATAATTGAATTAAATTTTGAAAAAGTACCTTAATTGTATAAGAAAACAAAGACGATACGTACATTTTGAGCAAAAGTGGTACTTTTGTACATAAAAAAAGTCAATTGATTTTTTGTATTCTTGTTAGGAAAAAATCACAGTATATCATAAATTTGCATTTTTAAGTAAGTAAAAATCATTTTTATTACAATAAATTAAAATATTGTTTTCCGTATGAGAAGTCGTACACTAGTAGGTTTAAAATTTAATATTTGCACTTGAGACGCCTTGAAGATTTTCGCAATTAATTAATGTTTAATAAGTACATAGAAATTCAACTCAAATTTGTATTTTTTATATATTAGCCACTCCTATGTAAAATACAAAAAAAATGTAAAAATACACCTTTTAATTATATATTGTTTGAACGTGTTTAAATTTTTAATTATTAATTGTTTAAAGCAGTGAACGTGTTTAAATTTTTAATTACACATTGTTTGAATCAGTGAACGTGTTTAAATTTTTAATTATACATTGTTTGAAGCAGTGAACGTGTTTAAATTTTTAATTATATATTGTTTGAAGCAGTGAATGTGTTTAAATTTTTAATTATATATTGTTTGTAAATTTTTAATTACATGTAATTTATTTATTATTGTGTAGGCTAATTCACAAAAATAATTAATCATGCTACTGGTGAGGATTCATTTCGGTGGTGAAATACGACACGGTCGTAAAGGAGTGGAGTACAGTACTAGCCCTCAATTCTCATTGAGTGTGACTGGTGAACAAGGTTGGCACGATGTGAAAGGTGAAATTTATCGCCAACTTGGATATTCCGAGAGTGAATACAACATAAAAGCACATGCACGGGTTAATGTTGGTACAACAACCCGACGTTATTATGAGACAATAGAAATCGTGTGCGATCAGAGTTGGAGAGGTATTTATAACCAAAGTATGTTTGCCCAAACCCAATATTGTTATATCGATTTATACATTGAGTTGGTTCCAATCATTCGTGAAATGCAACAGCAGTTATTCACTGGTAGTATGGTACCGGAGACACAACCAGAACCTCGAAAGACCCAATATAGTGCTCACTATGCGGGTCCTACTGTCTTCGAACCCCATCAGACACAACAAACACCGAGGCGAGACCTTTATTTGCATCCTTTTCCCGATGTGAACGAGTTGTCACCGCCTGCTCAAACAGAGTGTAATAATCAGTACAGTCATTGGGTTGATCCGTCGGCATCAGGTGATCATTATCATAATGTTGATGATGTGCCGTCTGGTCAGACAGAATATAATAATCAGGAGGGTCCATGGGTTGATCCGCCGGAGGCAGGTGCTCGTTATCATGATGTTGATGACGTGCCGCAGAGTGATGAAGATGACGAAGATGACGCCGACTCATGTGAGGATGACGCCGACTGGGATAATGAAGATGATTCAGAAGGAGATTTCCGGTCCGTTACCTCGACACAATCGCAACAGACATCATGTGTTCAGGGTCGGCGTCATCCCATATCCGACCGTGGTGTAAGTCACCCTGTGGCAAGTTTTAATGACATCTCAGGATTCCAACCCGCAGATGTGAGCTTCTTCAGTAAGGCCCAACACATCGAGGATCCACTTGCTGTAGGTAAAGAGTATTCTTCAAAAGATGCTCTAAAATACCAAATAAATCATTATCACATCAACGAAAATATTGAAGTAACAACTACGCAAAGCAATAGAACCAGCTTGGTAGTCGAATGCAAGGACAGCCGGTGTACGTGGCGTTTGTATGCCAAGTCTGGATTATTTACATCTAAATGGGAAATTAGAACAGTTTCAGCACCACATACGTGCCATGCCAGTGCTTCTCGCACTGATCATGCACAATTAACTGCAGAAATGATCGCCGAATGCATTAGAGAAGACATTAGAGAAGATGTTACAAAAAATATTAAAAGCATTAAAGGGCTAGTCCGTCAAAAATACGAGGGAATTATTCCCAAATATAACAAGTTGTGGCGTGGCCGAGAGCTGGCAATCGCACAAATATTCGGTAGTTGGGAAGGCTCTTACGATCTTCTCACCCCATTGTTGGAAGCAATCAAAAAAGATAACCCGGGAACCAAGTATGGAGTTGCGCACGTACCCATGGGAAATCCGCGAAAAAGGATGTTTAAGGCAGCTGTGTGGGCTTACGGTCCGTGCATTGCTGCAGTGCCTCATCTGAGGCCAATCATTAGCATTGATGCATGTTTCCTGTCTGGCCGGTACCGGGGCAGACTGCTGATGGCGTGCGGTTACGATGCTGATAACCAGTTACTTCCTCTGGCTTTCGCATTAGTCGAGGAAGAGAGATTCGAGACATGGGGATGGTTCATGAGGTGGTTGCGTTTGGAGGTATTTGGCAATAGGGTCATGTGTGTTGTTTCTGATCGGCACATGGGGATCAAGAAAGTATTCACCGATAGATACGGTGGTTGGTACGAGGAAGGCGGCGAGTGCGTTCACAGATTGTGTACACAACACATCGCCGAAAATTTGATGAAAAAGGTGCACAACAAAAAAACTTGTGAACTATTCAAAATACTTGCATGGAAAAAGAAGCCACGTAGATTCGAAGAGTTCTTCGAACTGTTGCGGAAGAAAAGTCCAGAAGCAGTGGCATACTTAAACAATGTCGGTAAATACCTAGATTCCAATCATAATGAGGTCCCTAAACCATGGAAGGTGTACCAATGCATGGACGGCGGCTATCGTTGGGGAATTATGACTACCAATGGATCCGAATCGTTGAATGCTGTATTCAAAGATAGTCGTAGGCTGCCCGTCGTTGCACTCGTGGAAGACACATATTACAAGTGTCTCGCTTGGTTTAGGGATAGACGAGCGAAAGCAGTGGCTCGCATAGCCGATCAGCAACTCTGGCCAGTTAGAGTTGAAGAACTATTGAGAAAGAGAATCAAGAAAAGCTTACCAATGCGTTCAATGCCAGTTGGTGAACACGGTGAACACGAGGTCAGGGTCAATGATGAGAGGGTTGTATACAAAGAGCGAGACGGAAATTTTAGTTATAAAAAAGAGACATTCAAGTATAAGGTCGTCATAAGTGACGGAAACAGAGTCGAATGTGTATGTCTTAAACCGCAACTTACAGGTATACCGTGCGCTCATGTACTCGCCGTGTGTCGGGATCGGAGATTCGACCCCAATTTATTCGTGCATCATTTGTACTCCTTGAGCAAACTTGCTGAGACTTGGAGTGGCCAATTCCACGGCTACGTCAATCAATGTGATTGGCCATCCATACCCGGTCCAACTATTGTTCCGGATAAAGACAGAATCAAGAAGGGTCGGCGAAGGCACAACCGTATAGTGATGACAATGGATGAAATGCAAGGAAGGAGAGTAGGACACCAAGCCAGACGTTCTACGTCCGACAGGCATGCCGCAGGTTTGTTAATTTTAATGTCCGACTTTTGTTGTCATTCTCATTTGAAATATATGTATACAATATATCAATTTTAAAATATTGTTGTTTTATTGGTTTAGAGGCTTCTTCTAGTAGGACAATTCCACAAAATGCTAGACGTTCTACGTCCGACATACATGCAGCAGGTTTGTTAATAATTCAAATATTAACTATTATTTTATTTTTCTTATCTAGAAGGCGTGTATTAATTCCTTTTTTTCAGGATCATCTTCTGGTTACAGACGAAGATGAAGCATTTATTTATTTTGAGGATTCATTTATTATACATTTTGTAATTCGTTGGAACTTGTCCGTTTTGTATTATGTTTTGTATTTTATTATCCATTTTGCAAATTATTTAGATTATTTAGAGTTTGATGTACAAATATTTTGATTATTTAGATTAACTATTTCATGTACAAATATTTATTTCATCAACTATTTCATCAATTTCAAAACCGATATTTTTATTAATAACCCCAAACAAAAGAAAAATATCAAATATAACCCCCATCTCAAAAAAATTTCAAATCTAACCCAACCGCCCGAAAATGGGGCGGTCAGGTTATCCAGAAGAATTATTTGACTGCTCCCTGGAATTTCAGCTTTTCTGAATTCTGACCTCTGTCAATTAATCGCAAAAACTGTACCAATCTGTAATATTTTTGTATAGAGAAATTATATTATCTGGAAACTAGACTTTCATACCTTTATTTTGATATAAAGAACACAAAAATCCATGTAGCCATTTTCTCGAAATTGAATTTTGAATATGGTCAAAATTATAGGACTGCTCCCTGGAATTTCAGCTTTTCTGAATTCTGACCTCTGTCAATTAATCGCAAAAACTGTACCAATCTGTAATATTTTTGTATAGAGAAATTATATTATCTGGAAACTAGACTTTCATACCTTTATTTTGATATAAAGAACACAAAAATCCATGTAGCCATTTTCTCGAAATTGAATTTTGAATATGGTCAAAATTATAGGACTGCTCCCTGGAATTTCAGCTTTTCTGAATTCTGACCTCTGTCAATTTATCGCAAAAACTGTACCAATCTGTAATATTTTTGTATAGAGAAATTATATTATCTGGAAACTAGACTTTCATACCTTTATTTTGATATAAAGAACACAAAAATCCATGTAGCCATTTTCTCGAAATTGAATTTTGAATATGGTCAAAATTATAGGACTGCTCCCTGGAATTTCAGCTTTTCTGAATTCTGACCTCTGTCAATTTATCGCAAAAACTGTACCAATCTGTAATATTTTTGTATAGAGAAATTATATTATCTGGAAACTAGACTTGATTACCTTTATTTTGATATAAAGAACACTTAAATGCATAGGAGATAGCATGTAATATGCATATATAGATCAACCATGTAATATGCATAGGAGATATTACATATATAGATCAACCATGTAATATGCATAGGAGAAATTAAATATGAGTGATGCTATGGTAATATGCATATATAGATCAACCATGTAATATGCATAGGAGATAGCATATTCGACAGATGTCACATATTTAGGCAATGATCACTAAAATGCATAATATTTATTATATATTAAAAACACCAAGTTACATTATTTTGGGTACATCCGGAAACATGACATAAGCCTACGGGCTTGTAAAACCAAAGAAAAAAAAATACAAATACAAATAATCATATAAAGGCGCAGGTGTAGGTGTAGGTGCCGAATACAAATACAAATACAAATACAAATGCATATTTAGTTCATACAAATACAAATGCATATTCAGGTGTAGGTGTAGGTGCCGAATACAAATACAAATACAAATAGTTCATACAAATAAGTCAACATGCATGACATAACATACATGACATAACATACATGAAATAACATAATACAATTAAGAAAACATATATGAAATAACATAGTTCATACAAATGCAATTAGTTCATACAAATACCTACTCAAAAGTGAACCTGTCCGGATGATGACGCGCTCTAACTGGGTATCTGCGTTCTGGCTCCTCTTGTTGTTGTCCTCTTCTACGCCTGACGTACACATTATTGTAAGACGGGCCAAACAAACTCTCCACCGCTTGTGTGCGTGGCGTAATGACCTGACTGGGTCCTGCGTCGTCTTGTGCAGCAATAACAACTGGCGAGGGCAACCTGATATGATCGTCCGAACCCTACAACAATTATTTTAGTATTTAATAAACATAACCTACAATCATGTAAATAAAACTTACAACTTTGAAATAATTACCTGATAGACTTGACTAGGTCCTGTGTTGTCCATGTATTGCTCCCCGTGTTGGTATGCCTGATCACCAAACCCCGACATCATATGTGTATGTGGGATGCCTACTGTCTCATCCCAACCGACAAACTCATTCGATTCCTATAATAAATATTTTAGTATTGTAATAAACATAACAAACTATTATTTTAAGTTTCATACAAATTTGAAAGAATTACCTGGTAGACCTGACTAGGTCCTGCATTACCCATGTGCAGCGAGGGGTCTTGGGGGGGGCTTGATGGTCCGCCGAGTTGCCGTACAACTCTGAAATGAACTGTGCTACTGACTCATAACCCTCCGTTCTCTATCAATGTATCACAGTATTGTAATGAACAAACTCTACAATAATTTAAATTTTTTTAAAGTATTAAATAATTACCTGGTTGCCCTGTGCATCACTGTCAGGTGCGGCCCTGCCATGATCCTCCGCCCCCTGTAATAAATAATTCACTATTTTAATAACATAATCGACAACACATTAAAGTATTTCAATTTTGTTTGTACTTACCATATCAACATGACTAGGTCCGGTCGAGAAGTTTCCGAGATATTCGTTTAAGCCGTCGTTTGTTTCCATCCATCTCTGATGATAGTTGGGATCTACATCTTGTGGAAAGCCGGGGATGGGTTCTTCTATGCCTTCACCATCTGAGATTTCATCGATATTCTCCGGAAGACCGGCATCCCTAAACATGGTTTGCAATTTAACTTCCATGCCGTTGTCTCTGAGAAGACCACAACTTGCTTTGAGAAAAAACTTCCCTATTGATTTGAACGGCCTCATTTTAGTCAATCGCATAGCCCCCGCGACCAGCTTTATCCCTCGTAATGCCTGCAAAATAAATGAAAAAGTTGGTTACATATATGAAAGAATAATATCATCACATAAATTTTAAAAATTTAATAAAACTTACATCACGTGTGGATTTTGGAGCACTGGGGATGTACCCTATTTCGCCAATCTCATCTCGGTATTCTGGAATGGGATCATCAAGACCCTCTATGCATCGCTTTCCCAAGAAGATATTAAACATGCCATTATCCTGGAACCAACGTCGATACGGCAATATCTCGATTTGACTCCAATACCCGGTCGGAGCAACCAAGTGGTCTACTACATTAGATGCCTCATTTACGTAGTTCTGGTGCTTAACAGACCAACTTGATCGTCCCGCATTAGCACTGTGGACAACTTTATGTAACCGGCGTACCTCAGCCTCAGGAAGCGGCGGTGGTGGTGGGATGATCTGTGAAAATCCGAATTGACGCATCACACGATCTGGGTAGTGATGCTCAATGATCCAAAAGTGTACAAGCGGCACACGAGCTAGCCATACACCACTTTCTTCGTAAACTCGTGCCGGCAGCTGAGGCGGTATCTCCTCCAACATCTCTTTGTATGGCTCCCATCTGACCATGTAATCCTCGAGCTTCTGCAGTTCGTTGCGGAAGTAACTAACTCCACTCCGATGGTGACCTACATGGTAATCATGAAGACAACACCACTTCGTTCCAAATGCAGGACACTTTTGTGCATCTGGTTCGCCCCATTTTGGAGTCCAACCATGTTTCGGACGAGGACAGCCGGTCGGTAAACGGGACCAACACCAATGTTGTAGAAGCACAGTCGGTCCATGCATCGTCTTTGTTTTACGCACAACCGCAACACAAAGCCACCTATATAGATGCGCCAGAACAGCCCCACCCCAGTTGTATTGATCCGGTGAATCAAGATTTTGAAGAAATTGTAAATACATTACCGGAACTGAATCTCTCGACGAATCAGCAAAAAGAATAGACCCGAACAAGTCGAGTACATACGCCCTTGTGTACTGGCGTACCTGCTCCTCTGTAGGCTCATCCGGCTGCGTGTTTGGCATGACAGCAAATCTTTCACGCAATTTCTTCAAATTTATAGCATACCCAGAAGTCATGCGAACCTCTTCCTCATCGTTCGGCCCTGATCTTTTCTTCCTTTTAAGCAACGCACTTGCGGCCCCATCTCCAAGAAGCTGATCCACTAAGACAGACCACTCACCGTCGGAAGGGCCCGTCACCGGTGATCCCATGATCGGCAGTGCCCAGAGACAAGAAACATCCTGTAGAGTAACTGTCATCTCTCCAACAGGAAGATGAAAACTGTGGGTCTCTGGTCTCCATCGCTCCACGAGACCAGCAAGGAGTGAGGGGTCAACATTTATGTTATCCATTTGAGAAATCTGATACAATCCGAGTCTAAGCAAGAATGGCTCGCAAAGGGGGTGGTATGCAATGCCAGTCCGGAGGTGTCGAGTATCCACTCCTGTATCTCTGTAATCCTGTCAATGTTAAACAAATTGATTAAAATAACATATTGTAATTCAAACTTTTATATCATTTTATAAAAGATATAAATTATATGAGCCATTGAGTATCTTACATCGTCGTGGATTCGTGAGACCTTATGTTGGTCATGCGGCATCCATAATAAATCGCTAAAATTATTTGCCGACAATTTCGGATCAAAAACATCCTCATCCGTGAGACCACGACTGCTTGACATTCTGCATGCATAACATTTTGAAAGAATTATATAACCCTAGAATTAATAATAATCTAATTTTACTAAACACACATGATTAAATAAAGTACTAAATTAAACAATTACCTATAAACTCTAAAACTTACATGAATAAATAAATTAAGAGATAAATATACAATAAGAGATTAAAAAATTATCTAATTTATCAATTCTTACATTTGAGAGTAAATGATTGAAAGCTAATTCATCTAATTTTAATTAATACAATTATTAAATGACCAACTCTAATTTATTTCCACTAAGGCCGAATCCTTTTCCATATTTAAAATTTTTCAACTAAATAATCATTCAACAAAAGTTAATGCACAATTAAGAATTATTCTAAATCCTAAATGAAATTAATTTAATTAACAAACATGCAGTGTTTTTAGACATTCTCATTTAATTAACAAATTATAAAACCTAAATGAAATTAAATTAAACTAATAATTATTTCAAATCCTAAACAATCAATTTTTCTAAATCATAAATCCTAAATGAAATTAATTTAATTAACAAACATGCAGTGTTTTTAGACATTCTCATTTAATTAATAAATCATAAAACCTAAATGAAATTAAATTAAACTAATAATTATTTCAAATCTAAACAATCATTTTTCTAAATCATAAATCCTAATTTATCAATTACTCTAAAATACAATTAACAAATTAAATTCGAAATTATTAAAAAAATTAACTGAATTTTAAATTTAAAAATACCTAAGTTAGAGAGGGAGACCGGAGGACAGGAGTGGGACTGGGGAGCCGAAAATTCCGGAGTGGGACGAGATCGATGTTGCCGGCCGAGACTTGGGTCGGTGCGAGGCGTGCGATTCTTTGTTCCGTCGGTGAGGGACAGAGGGAGACAGCGAGAGGCACAGAGGGAGACAGCGAGAGACAGCGAGTCCGCGTAGGGATAGGCTTAACTGGGCCTCGGACGGCATTAATGGCACCGTCCCTGGGTCTCGGACGGCACTAAAGGCACCGTCCCTGGGTCTCGGACGGCATCAATGCCACCGTCCCTTGTTTTATTTTTTTATTTTTTTCGAGGACGGTATCAACCCCACCGTCCGATATTTTATATATATATTTTTTTTTCTCGGCGGACGGGATCAACCCTACCGTCCGGTCGTTTTAAATTTTTTTTTTTTCTCGTGGGACGGGATCTGGATTAGCTGGTTAATCATGGTTAAGATCGGACGGCGAGGATAGTGCCGTCCCATAGGACGGCATCAATGGTACCGTTCTAACTACTTTTAAAATTGTCACGGAAGTATCGCCCCTTTCCGATATTTTTTTTATTTTTTTTCGATTAATAAAAATTTCGGCTATATATATATATAGTAAGCCATGATTAATAATTTAATACAACGGTTGGGTGGGTGGAAAAAGTAAAAAAAACGCATATTAAAAATATATCAAAAAGGTCTTTATTGACATGACAAAGTTAGAGAAACGATTTGTGCAAACCAATCAAATCAATTAAAAATTTCACCGCTTCTTCATTTGATTCTTGATGAATTTAATTGACCTTATACTTAATATGCTTTTTTTTTAAATGATCAGGGATATACTTCTGACAGCTGGTGCATCATTTTAATCAAGCACCGCCGAGGATATCGAATTGCAATATTTTTGAGAAATTAGGAGAACTAATTGAGGAGGGATCAGATTACACCGTTTTTGGTGACATTGAATTACATCGTCTATTTTTAAAGTTTTCAAAGTCCAAACAGTCGATCCAAACCGTTCAATATGATGGATATATTAAAATGTACTTGCAGATCAAATTTTACATTTTTCAGAATTTTTTTACTATTTATTAAGTATTTTACAAAATCATTGTTTTCAGACCATTGAATTTTTGTACCCATCTTAATAAATAGTAAAAAACTTTAAAAAAAATGTAAAATTTGATCTGCAAGCACATTTTAATATATCAATCATATTGAATGGTTTGGATCGACTGTTTGGACTTTGAAAATGAATGATGTCATTCGATGTCACCAAAAAACGGTGTAATTCGATCTCTCCTCGAACTAATTAACCTGTATATAATTTTATACAAGATCTATTTGGGAGAAACTATTTGATCATTTTTTTTAATATTTTGGTACTCCAACGAGTAAATTTAAATTATTAGAAGATTATCCTGTATGTAATTTTTTGAATTTTGATTTTGTGCGGTAACTAAAATCGGAACAATTTAAAAATTCATGAGACAAATTAATAAACAGGGACAGGTGTGAATTTTTCACGGGTAAACTAAAAATTTAAAGTTATTGCAGATGATCTGAATTCCAATCTCCTTACCCTTTGATCTTTAACTTGGGGATTTTCTTCGAACAATTCGTAGCAGCTAAAGATTTAACGAGTCAAAAGTTCTGCAGAAAAGGGTAATATTAATTCGTTGCACAATTCGTTATACATTGGCTCCATTGAAAAGGAGATGCATGCAGATGCGCTATAGTGGGGCCCACAACTGCTGCGACACCCAATGCAATAATATGATTTTTTTTGCCTTCCAGGTTGCCGACATTTTTATTAATACCCTAAGTCCATTAAAAATTATTAAAATTATCCACGGTCCCAAATCTTTATTAAAAATATCCATACCGGCCAATTATTGGCCGGTACCGATTAAATAGTCCAACCGGCCAATAATTGGCCGGTTCCGTGATATTTTTTTTTTTTTTTTGGCCGAACCGGCCAATTATTGGCCGGTTCCGTAATTTTTTTTTTTTTTTTAGAGAAAAATTGCTATAAATTTATCTATATATCAAGCAACACCATTGATGTTTCTATAAATTTAACCTCAGAATTGCGCTCCAAATAAATCGTCTCTTGTACATCACCCGGTACAGTAATGCAACTGGTTCCAGCCGCAAGTTGCTTAATGAAACTCTTTCTAGTTACAGGGACACAACCCAGCCATGCCCAAATGTGCCTTAGCACTGGAATATTGAATGCCTAGCCAAGCACCAGTACAATGTTCATAAGTATATATATATAGATTGAAAAGAATAATGATGGCATACCCTGACTTTTATGTTACATCTAATTAACTTTTATAGTACATATATTTGAAAATTATTATTTAAATTAAAAGATTAAAATTGTAGATGTATTTTTTTTAATTCTTAAATAGCAAGTGTATCACATTTGGGTCGATTTGAAAAGCGTATAGCCTTCCATAAAAAAAATATAAAAAAAATTTAACAGTACAGTTTTCATGGCAGTATGATGAATGACCAATCAAATTTAAAATTGACTCAATAAAATTTGATACAAGTACTATTTAAATAATTCAGAACATATCTAAATTTTGAATAATATTTTTTTTAAATATATACATATCGTAAATGTTATAAGATGTACTAGAATTACCCAAATGGAATGCACAACAGCATTTTCCTAATTCAAATAAACTTACAACAAAAATTATTCATAACAAATATTTAAAAAAACAATTCAATTTTTTTGTGTTAGATTTCATTTCAGCATTTTAGCAATTTTTGTCCCGATATTTTTATTAATAACCCCAAACAAAAGAAAAATATCAAATATAACCCCCATCTCAAAAAAATTTCAAATCTAACCCAACCACCCGAAAATGGGGCGGTCAGGTTATCCAACCAACGAACCGCCCGCCCATCGGGCGGTCCACTGCCCAAAAAAAAAAAATCACCAAACCGCCCCACTGTGGGGCGGTCCACTAAATATATATATATATATAATTTTGCTATTGTGCTTCATGAAGTAAAACCAATATTTTACTTCACGCTCATATTCCCATTTTCAAAATTCAAAACGTCGATCCGACCGTTCAAGTTGTTCTCCATATTGAAATGTGCTTGGAGACCAAATTTTACATTTTTTGGAATTTTTTTACTATTTATTAAGCCACTTTGAAAATCGCTGATCCATTGGTCCAGAATTTTTTACTGTTTTTTACTATTCACAATGGATCAGCGATTTTCAAAGTGGCTTAATAAATAGTAAAAAAATTCCAAAAAATGTAAAATTTGGTCTCCAAGCACATTTCAATATGGAGAACAACTTGAACGGTTCGGATCGACGATTTGGATTTTGAAAATGGGAGTATAAGCGTGAAGTAAAACTTCGTTTTACTTCGCGAAGTACAATAGCCCTACTCTATATATATATATATATATATATATATATATATATATATATATATATATATATATATATATATATATATATATATATATATTTTAGATTTTGATAGGGAGCAGTCCTATAATTTTGACCATATTCAAAATTCAATTTCGAGAAAATGGCTACATGGATTTTTGTGTTCTTTATATCAAAATAAAGGTATGAAAGTCTAGTTTCCAGATAATATAATTTCTTTATACAAAAATATTACAGATTGGTACAGTTTTAGCGATTGACAGAGGTCAGAATTATTTGACTACTCACTGAAATTTCAGCTTTTCTGAATTCTGACCTCTGTCAATTAATTGCAAAAACTGTACCAATCTGTAATATTTTTGTATAGAGAAATTATATTATCTGGAAACTAGACTTTCATACCTTTATTTTGATATAAAGAACACAAAAATCCATGTAGCCATTTTCTCGAAATTGAATTTTGAATATGGTCAAATTATAGGACTGCTCCCTGGAATTTCAGCTTTTCTGAATTCTGACCTCTGTCAATTAATCGCTAAAACTGTACCAATCTGTAATATTTTTGTATAGAGAAATTATATTATCTGGAAACTAGACTTTCATACCTTTATTTTAATATAAAGAACATAAAAATCCATGTAGCCATTTTCTCGAAATTTAATTTTGAATATGGTCAAAATTATAGGACTGCTCCCTGGAATTTTAGCTTTTCTGAATTCCTCTGTCAATTAATCGCTAAAACTGTACCAATCTGTAATATTTTTGTATTGAGAAATTATATTATCTGGAAACTAGACTTTCATACCTTTATTTTGATATAAAGAACATAAAAATCCATGTAGCCATTTTCTCGAAATTGAATTTTGAATATGGTCAAAATTATAGGACTGCTCCCTGGAATTTCAGCTTTTCTGAATTCTGACCTCTGTCAATTAATCTCTAAAACTGTACTAATCTGTAATATTTTTGTATAGAGAAATTATATTATCTGGAAACTAGACATTCATACCTTTATTTTGATATAAAGAACACAAAAATCCATGTAGCCATTTTCTTGAAATTGAATTTTGAATATGGTCAAAATTATAGGACTGCTCCCTATCAAAATCTTAAAAAAAAAAAAAAAAAAAATAATAATAATTTAGTGGACCGCCCCACAGTGGGGCGGTTTGGTGATTTTTTTTTTTTTTGGGCAGTGAACCGCCCGACGGGCGGGCGGTTCGTCGGATAACCTGACCGCCCCATTCCTGGGCGGTTAGGTTAGATTTAAAAATAATTTGAGATGGGGGTTATATTTGATATTTGTTTTTTTTTTTAGGTTATTAATAAAAATATCGGATTTTTCTCTAAAAACAAAAAAAAAAAAAAAAAAAAATTTACGGAACCGGCCAATAATTGGCCGGTTCGGCAAAAAAAAAATTAAAAAAAAAAAATATCACGGAACCGGCCAATTATTGGCCGGTTGGGCTATTTAATCGGTACCGGCCAATAATTGGCCGGTATGGGTATTTTTAATAAAGATTTGGGACCGTGGGTAATTTTAATAATTTTTAATGGACTTAGGGTATTAATAAAAATGTCGGCCAGGTTGAAATCAGTGCGCAATAATTTGTTTAGTACCCAATTTTTCTGGAATTGTCTGAAAAGGAAATGCAATTTTTATCTAAGAGCCCCTAAATTTTTTTTATGACAATTATTTTCATATTTTGGTTTGAGATTTTTTTTTAAAAAAAAATACTCATCTCGTCTTTCTGATCAACATGAGTCCAATATCAGGTAGCGGCACCTAATGATTTTTATATTTTGGTTTGAAATTTTTGTTTTTCGCTTGGTCATCTGATCGAGTTTTGGAGGAAACAAGTACAGTTAGTTAGTAATAAAAGGATTTTCAGGTAGCGGCACCTAATGATATGTCAGTGATTAGGCAGAGATATATATGTAAATTAATTCGGATTTGGGCCTTCTAAAAAGCCTATATTGATTCTGGACCGAGGTCACAATGCATACAATACAGGGCTGCCAATGGGCGGGTTTAGCTCGAATCCTTGTCCAGTCCAATAAAATTAAAAAAATCAAACTTGGATTCGGCCCGAACCACTCAAGTAGTCATGGTCGATTAACAATGTCAAAAATGTGATTAACAATGTTTATGCAACCAAACCATCACATTAGGCTCAATTTAGCCTAAATTAACCCTCAATCAATGTACATAAAAACCAAACAGCCCACATTCAACTATATATAATGGACGGATAAAGACACAAACAATCTGTTTATGACTACCAAATCAGAACATCATACAAAGAATTATAATTTATTCAAAAGCCAGACAGTAGTAATTAGGGACTGAATTATAAGATTGTACTACAAAGAATTACAATTTATTCTTTTGGTTATCGAAATCAGCAAGAATCAAACCAAGAATCAGCTGCTGCTGTGGATGATTCAAACCAAGAATCAGCTCGCCAAAGTATGTACCAGCGTTCCAGACATTGAGAGAGAGAGAGAGAGAGAGAGAGAGAGAGAGGAACCTATCTTGTTGAGAGGTTTTCAGATGGCGCAAAAGAGAGAGAATGGAATTGGGGAGTCGGGAGTCGGGAGTCGGAGGCGCGACTGGATTAGCACAACAATGTTTCCTGCTGATATATTGAAAGATAAAAAAAAAGTATGTACGTACGGCCTATGTCCCTTGAGGCTGGCTTTTTGGGCTTGTAAGATTAGCATTATAGAATTCCTTTTTTAGTGTGAGATAAGAGTTAAAAAATTAAAATTATCTGAAGTTAGAGACAACGAATTTTAGATTTAGGATTTCTCATATTAAAAATAATTTATTAACTAATTTTAAATATGCTTATCTAAGTTTTTAATTAATATCTGCCTCAAAAGATAAGATGACAAATGAAGTTATATATTTTACAGAGATAATGGGTGAAAACCCCTCAAAACTTTATTATTAGATCACCATGCCTATGAATTTGTACATGGAAAAAAATATACTATCAATCTATCTACCATCTAATTGTAACTACTGGTTAACGAAGTTGATATTTGTTGAAGAATAATCTCAGAAAATAATTTCATTATAGATCAAGGGTATATGTACAAAAGTGTAAATAGGTACAGCTATACCAAATAGTAATTAGAATAGGTACCAACGGTAAAATATTTCTAACCGTTGGAAAGTTGTGATATATAGATGAAAATCTATACTGTACTATACATTCTGAAATATACAAAAAGAATAAGATTCATTCTCTAAAAAATAACATGGTATCAGAGTAAACTGGTTTCCACAACCATAAAAAACAGCAAAGGAAAAAATGGCTCAAGAAGGGCAACATGAGGCTATCAATTCCTCCAAGCTCACAAATACTTTGCTCAATGGCAAGAATTATCTTCCATGGGCAAAGGCCGCATCTAGAGCGCTCAGCGGTCGAGAGATGCGGGAATACATCACGGGAGAAAATAAAGAGCCAAAACCGGCAAATCCGAATTTGCTGACCGAAACTGAAAAAAAAGACAGCAAAAAATGGCGAACCCACAACGACAAAATCATAACTTGGCTCACAAATTCCATGGAGCCATCAATTTCAGAGCTGTTCCTTCTTGCTGATACGGCCTTTGATCTATGGCAAGCCGTGAAAGATATGTACGGGCAAGAAAACAACTACTCCCGTATCTATCAACTAAAATTAGAAATTCAGCAAGAAAGGCAAGGCACGCGAAAGAATGTAGAGTACCTCGGTGCTCTTCAAAAGAAAAAAGATGAGCTCCGCTCATACCGACCGCCGACTACCGACTGGGCCGTACATACAAATCACAATTTAGCTAATCTGGGCCGTCGGATACAAGGATTAATATGCAATTGACTTTGTAACCTCAAACATCGCTCGCAGGGGGCTGCCGCCCCCCTGCCACCCCCCGCATAATCCTAGAATCAGGCCCACATACATAACATATTTATAGGTTAATAAACGGTAAGGTTTTAACGGACCATTGGGCTTGGGCCCAAATTGAGTCTCTGGGCTGGGCTTGTTTCTGTTTAAACGAGAAAATCAACAAATTAGAAAGATCGCATCCTGGATTGGAAATTTGAGAATTGAGATTACAAGTCACTGTCACATAAACACTTGCTGTTCTGGCTGACACATGCATAGGAAGCTTCGGCATGTGCGAACCCTCACGTCGGGTTTCGTATCGCCCAATAGCTATTTCATGTTATGCGGATTGTATCGAAGACAACGTAGCTGCAGGGGTTTAATTTGTACACCATGGAATTGTTGTACCTTTGAGCTCGGAGATCGAACTCGACCAGATATACAAATAGCCATAACCACATGTAATTAAATTTAGTGTGAGACGGTGTCTTACCTAAGGATGTGCGTCTAATTATTGAATAATTGGTTACTTGTAAAATATATGTGTGGATCGTGCCACAGAAAAATCAGCTCTTCTCTCTGTACATTTCTCTATTCCTTAATTTTTCAGATACCTGGTAATAATTAATCCCCTTTGGAATGCCAGTTTGGCAGCAGCTGATCACCGAACAAAAGAATCCCAGTTGTCATAATTTTTCTGATACTATGTAATATTTGCCAGAACATTTAATCAGCAAAGGAAATATTGGTATAATACGACAAAAGAAACAATTACCATATAGCAGCAACACAACTATTAACATAAAATAATATGCGTTATATACTGATGGATGAAGTATCAACATTTCCTGTGCCACGTCAGCAACGATTAATTAATTGAATCAGTGCTGTTAGATGCGGTTCTTTAATGGACCTTATTTAATGGATTTTGTGGTGCATTCCATTTAAATTTTATGTAGTTACGAGCTCACATAATGACACTACTAGTCTTAATTACTGGAAAGAAGAAAAAATATATATTTAATAAGCCATAGTTAATTAAATGAGGTAATAGGATGATTAAGAGTGTAAATTGTTAACGTGAGCCACAAAAGATCTGAAGAGAAGTGGCGCACAAGGCAACTGTGATGGTGAAGAAAGGAAACTATCTGCTGTAATATTTTACGTAATATTTTTGTAATGGAAATAGAATATTCGAAAGAAATATTTAGGAAATAGGCAGCATATGCTTGGCTGGCATAATGCTCTATAAAATAGGCAGCTAGTCATGTTTGAGACTAAGCTGAAATAATTCCTCTGTAACAATAGATTTTTCCAATGAAATAAAACAAGAGTGGGAAGGGAGTTTCATGTGAGTTGTGTGTTATTTATTCAATTCTCATAAGTTGTCATAAATAAGTATGATTAGTTGATTATAATAGTTTAGATGCAATTAGGAGAATAAAGGAGTTTAGATCTTCGGATACGATTATTAATTTGGTCCAGGAACAGTCCAAATTAAATTCAGTTTTAATAATTAAATTAGTAGGCCACAACTAAAATTATGTCCATACCATAAGAGGCCTCAGCCCAATTAAAATTCTACAGCCCATATTTCCTTTCTCTCTCAAATTTAATTAACTTGCAGCCCAAACGACCTCCCTGTTCATCCCTCCTGTGCGCACCCTCTCCCCTTAGGGGTCCGGATCTCCAAAAGTAACCCAATTTTTTGGTTTTGGATCGGGACCGTCCGATTAGAATCTGTTGCTCGGGATTGCTTTGTGATTCAAATCCGTCATTCGGGATGTGTGCGCTCCACTTCGGGATGGATTGTCGCGGATTCGAATCCAACGGTCTCGATCTAAAACCCAAAAATTGAGTTACTTCACTGGATCTGAATTCCTCCCCTTTGTCTCTCCCCCCTTGTAGGCACCCCCTCTCTCTTGCTACGCTCCCCCGGAGAGAACTCAACCCTTGGAGAAAACCCCATCCCCTGTTTCCAACCATAGTGCAGTGGGTTATAGTAACTGTCATAGTAACAGTCACTGTCATAGTGACAGCAGGTTTATCACTACACTATGGTTACACTGGAAAGTGCATAGACAATAGTCAATTGATCTCTCTGGTGGCAAGCGTAGACTTGTAGTCAATAGTAAAGTGCACTCATATGCAAAAAAAGCAAAAAGCAAAAAGCAAAAAAAAAAAAACGAATATGACTAAGGTTTTTTTTTTTGAAGTCATAAAAACGAATATGAAGTCATAAAATTACAGAGAAAAAATTAAAGGAAAAAATAGAAACGGTAGTAGGGACCCGACATGCACCACCCTATTGAAAATGAATAACTGCAAATTTCACCGTCTAAACAGCTAGACCATTGAGATTTGCCCCCGGCCATGTCGCCATCCCCTCGTATCTAACTATCATTCATCCAATGCAGAGTGTCCGCTACAGCAGCCTCAATTACATGGTGCACGAGCCTCCGCTTATCCGTGAACAACCTTCGGTTACGCTCCTTCCAAAGAGCCCAGAATTTGACTAAGGTTAGAAGGCACTCATATGCAAAAAAAGCAAAAAGCAAAAAAATTAAATTAAAAAAAACCACTCCGGAGCTCTGGTAAGTCTCTCAAGAAAAGTGCACTCATATTCATGTTGGTACAACATATACTCTTCTATACTAGTGATTTTAACTTGAAGAAAAATAAGGAATACAATATATGATAATGAAAATAACAATAAACGAGAATGAACTTCTATGATAGAAATTAAAAAAAAGACTGTTCCACCAGTGACAAGTACATTTTTGTACAATATGGTAAGATGATTTGATCGATCCTCCTGCAATTCTGCAGTAAAATTTGCATATCACCAGCTCATGTTATAATCAAATTAAGCTTAATTGTTAATTAATAATTATATCTGCCTATGAAATGATGCTCACCTCATTCCATAACCTTGAAGTTTGAGCTGCTAATTATCTGCATCCATCTGCTGGCATATCATTCCTCTGAGCTCACTTTAAATTTAATCTTAAAAGAAAAGGTAATTGTTAGATAACTAGCAAATTGAGGACTTTGGCTATCGTAATCAACTGTACAAGATAACTGGCATATCATTCCTTCTTTTGTTAGATAATTATAGGAATTGTTATAAATTGTTTAAAAAATACCAGACTTTGTTTAGATTTACTGTGACTTGTTATTTTGCCAACAAAAATCAAAATTCATGTTCCAAAAATACCAAATTTTGTTCAGATTTACCCTAACTTGTTATTAAGCCATCCAAACACCAAAATTCAGGTTCCAAAATACAAACTTTGTTCAGATTTACCATCACTTGTTATCAAGGCAACAGAACACCAAAATCCAGGTTCCAAAAATACTAGACTTTGTTCAGATTTTTACGTGATATTCAATGTACAAAAAACGTCGTCAAACATAATGGTCAATACGTTAAAAAAACAACAATATAACACAACAATAAAATCATATAACAAATAAAAAATATATAACACTAAATGATGGAAGAAATAACAACATACCCTCCAAATTAAAAAAAAAAAAAAATTTAGGACGGTCCTGAAGGGAATAGGACCCCTCACAATTTTTTAGCGGTCCGAGCATTAAAAATAAAAAAATAACAATTTGCTTGTAGGAAAAGTAAGACTACAATATGCTTGTACGATCCTCCTTTATCTTTCCATCCTACTTTATCTTTTGGAAAAGTAGGAAATTCCAATATAAATAGATGCTCCTTTATCTTTTTAAAAAGTAGGTGATACCAATATGCTTGTACGAAAGGATCAGAACAAAGTCCATATCCAAGAGAGAATCCATTTGCAAGCCTTTGCACTTCGTGAGTATAACAATAGTGTAGTGAGTTATAAATTAACCAGCTGTACCCATTGATTATAAGTTACACATGTGACATGTCTGATCAGTTAACTACACGACCCGCTTGACAAGGAATAGTTACAGCAAACCCATTCACCCTCTTAATTGTCTCTTCCCAGAGTGAAGTGTGAAGTGTGAACCAGCACTTGTAGTTATCGTTCTCTTGAAACTTAGATCTGATCTCTTCCAAAACAAATTTTTCATACTGGTATTCTTCAGTTTGATACCCGAGTAACATGGATCCTGTGTCAATAACCTTAACGGCAGTCGGCTGGCTGATGAAACCCCTAGTCGAGAAGGCTGTAACTGCATTGCTGGAAGCATGGTCAAAGCGCACCGGCCTTGGAGACGATTTCAAAACCCTCAAGGTCCAGCTGGTGCAGCTTCATACCCTGCTTACAAGCGCCCGTGACCTTCCTACCGACAATAGTTCACTGAAGGATTTGGCTCTGGACCTTCAGCAATTGGTGAATAAAGCTGAAAACTTGCTTGATGAATTGGACTACTACCGGCTGGAGGACCAAATTCAGCAGACAGGTACCTCACAAAAGTTATTGTTCTTTCATATTTACACAATCATAATTCGTACATGTATATTGAAATGAAATATAAAAAATTAAACCAAAATCTAGCTAAATTATGTCAACCAATTGATGAAAATCCCACATAGTATGCAAAATCGGCCAAGTTGGACAGGAATCAGACGGCACTGATCCGACTTTTGACCGAGTTACGCGGTGACCATTTTTTCATACAAAAACCGGGTTAAACAGTGCTGATTCGGCCGAATCAAGCGAGTCTCGACCAATTCCAGACCAATTCTCACGATTTGGAGGCGATTCTCTCCAAGATAAGCCGATTTTGCCTTTTCTTTGCGTCAATTTGGGTTTATCGTAAAAAAGCGTAGTCGATTTGGGAAGAAAGAAGGAAGGCACCTGTGGAGAAGAAAGGCCAATAGACACATCTTAAATGGACTCGGTGTACAAGTCCATGAAGTACATAAATAGAAAACAACAGTTGGTCTATTGTGAACCAAGAGCAACGAAAAAACTCTGATTGAGAGATGGGGCCACTTGTAAGATTTAAGACATATTTAGCGCTGCCTCCATATTTTACTTCTCCTCTCCATTTCGGTCTTCATTGGACCCAACCATTTCCACAATTTTTTGCATTTTTATATTTGTTTTTGAATTGTTTTTTCATGTTTTCTACCCCTGTTTGTTTGATTTTCTTCCTCTATTTTTCTTCTATATATTTATTTCATTTAGGAATCAAAAGTATTTTATTTACTAATTTTTTTCTATTTTTTTGGTACAAAACAAGCCTCTGCCAAAAATATCTGAGTTTCCGATTCGATTTGGCCGATTCTGACCGATTCACCCGATTCTGATTTTCCGGTCAAGTGGCCGATTCCGATTCCAATTCCCATTTTTCCTTTTATGGTTATTTACTTTTATGATTTGTAAAGTTCCCATGTCAAAAATCCACAATTAACAATCAATAATTACTAACTTATTAAACAAAAAAAATTAGACAAATCAACTATGGATTCATTAAAACATCAAGTACCATGAAAGAGAGGAAAGCCAAACAATGCACCACGTAAACAAAGAAGCTCTCTGTTTTTCCCACTGTTTCTCTCTCTACAATTATCTCCCTTCTATGTAGATCGAAAAGTTTGCCAAAATTTTTATTAATATCAAAACAAAATATTAAATTTTAAAATCTACACCCTGTTGGATGAGATTTCGAAAAATGCCAAAACTGCATATTTATTTTCTAGTTTTAGACTGAATTACTGCAGATTTATTTCTCGATTTTGAAATTCCAAAACTGCAAAAAATAAGTACGGTTTTGGTTTTGGAATTCCAAGACCGCAGAAAAAAATTGCAGTTTTGGTTTTGAAATTCCAAAACTGCAAATTTAATTTGCGGTTTTGAATAACTTATATTTTTTTCTGACAAATGACTTAAATTTTATTTCATTTTGGTTCTGACGCTCTGACAAAGGTATGATTAAATAACTTACATTTTTTTTTTTCAAAAATAGAAGGATTATAATATTTTATGTATTTACCTAGAAGTGACTTTGAACCGGAATCAATAACTCAGATTCAAAACATTGTTTTTTTTGCCAATAACGCACAAAGAAATATTTTAATTTTTCTTACAGCTGCAAAAAATCCGGCATAAAAATGTTGATCCGGGTTATTTGTCGCAGTCTTTCTAATAAATCAAATTATATAGTATTCCATCTATTTTCAAAGAAATACATAAAATATTTCTAATATTTCAATACAAAAAATAAATAAATTATAAACATTTCTGTTTAATTAAAAAAAACTTAGAACGGGGGATTAATTCTCTGGTTCTTAGAACCGGGAATTTAATCTCCGGTTTCGGACTGTCTAGAACCGAAATTTTTTTTTGCGAAAAGTTAGTATGAAACTAGAAATTTAATCTCCGATTTGGACAGATTTCAAAATTGCTATGCATGAGGTGTAGATTTTGAAATTTAATTTTTTTTTTTTATATTAATAAAAATTTCGGAAAATTTTGCCAATAATAATAAAATGATACAAACAAGAGAATATCTGCTAGTACAGGCTGCTGAACACTTAGGCTGATCGAGTGCGCCTGCAACCCAAACAATATTTAATTATTCCTTAAATACCCAGCATCTCTCTTTGATCTAAAATCAACAAATTTCCCACCGTTCCTAAAAGAAAAATGGAGATGGAAGAGAAAGCTCTGGTTTGAGATAATCCTCTGTTTAGAAAGTTGGAGAAGAAGTGATGTGCTGTCCATTTATTGCAGAAATGGACGTCACCGTTACATCCTTAACATGTCTTATTATCCCAGAAGTTATGCTAGATGACCATTTCTTTATTTTACAGTCAGAGATTACGATTCAATTAAAATTTATTTATGTAATTGGTACAATTTTTCGAACAGGTAACCAGGAGAAAGTAAACTGCAGCAATAAATCATCAGCTGCATCCTCTTCTTCTGGCTTTCGGCTCGCAAGCCGTTCCATCCTTTCAACTTTGAAAGGGATGTCTTGTTGCTCTTCACAAGATGTGCAAGGTTGTGAAAACAGAATTAATCTGTCCCAAAGGATGAAAGATTTAGCTGATCAGTTGCAGAAATCTGAGAAGAAAGTCCACAATGCTGTGAAAATAGAAGCACTAGTTAAAACTGTCCGGAATACGGAAAAAAGTCAAACTGAAGCAACAAACATACGGCAAACAACAGCATTTCCCACAGAACCTATAGTTTTTGGGAGAGACAAAGAGTTTGACAAACTAATGAACATATTAACAAATGAAGAAATGGCAAAAGTTGGTAAGGTCCCTGTTCTAGCAATAGTTGGTAATGGTGGTATGGGGAAAACTACCCTTGCTAGGCAAGTTTTCAATGATCCAAAAGTTCATAGCTATTTTCAGGTTAGATCCTGGATTTGTGTGTCTACTCAATTTGATAGTGTCAGACTTACACGTGAGATGCTAGAAGCTGCATGTGGCAACAGATATGGCGAACTCTGTAACCTCAACGAGCTCCAAAATAAACTCAAGGAAAAATTGGAGTCCAAGAAATTCCTACTTGTTTTGGATGACATGTGGGAATATGAAGATAAGACCCAATGGGACTCAGTGGTGGCTCCATTAAATTATTGTAGTGTAAAAGGGAGTATAATCTTAGTGACGACTAGAAACCAATCTGTTGCCGAAATGGTCGATGCAAGAGATAATATTATTCATTTGCAGGGTCTAGATGAGAATGCATTTTTATCATTCTTCAGTACCTGTATATTCAATGATCCAAACTTTGGAGGAAATTGGAGGTTAAGAAAAATCGGACAAGAAATTGCCAATAAGTTGAAGGGTAACCCACTAGCAGCAAAAACTGTCAGTGCTCTGTTAAAAGAAAATCCTGATGAGAGATATTGGATGCAAATCAGGGATAGCGAAGAGTGGAAATCTCAGAGTGGTCGAAATGATATTATGCCGGCACTCCGGTTAAGTTATGAGCATATGCCCTTTCATCTCCAAAGGTGTTTCTCATATTGTGCTATTTTTCGAGAGGATGCTTTTTTTACAGGTGAGTGGTTGGTATATCTATGGATGGCTCAAGGTTTTCTCGATGTAAAATTTGAAGGCAAAAAGAAGGAGGATATTGGCAGTGCTTACTTCAATGATCTGGTCAACCGTGGTTTCTTCCAAACTACACAATTTAAACCATATGGTGGTAATGTGTTATATACTTTTCATGACTTGATTCTTGATTTGGCACATGTGGTTGGCTTCAAAGAATGTTTAAACGTTTGTGGTCCCAAACCAAGACAAATTCCATGTACACCAACCATTCGTCATTTGTGGATTATTAATAGTACAAAAATGGCCGAAAATGAAGAGGCAATAGTCACGGTATTGGAGTCTTTGGAAGGAGAAAATCTAAGCACGATATTTATTTCGGACAGGTTGCCTTCTCGTATTTCCCGTAGTATTTTGGACCTGCTCAAAAAAACAAAATTTCTCCGTGTAGTGAGATTAGATCTATGCAGCGCGGTACAACAACATAATTGTTACTTCCAGAATTTTGTCAGCCTCCGGTATCTAAGATTAATTGTGTCGGATTTCGACAATTCCAAGACCCTTCCAAGAGAAATATGTAGGCTATATCACCTAGAAGTGTTGGAAATAGAAGATGGGCGTTTTTTGGATGAGTTGCCAAATAATTTTAGTGACCTTGTTAGCTTGCGGCATTTTATTGTTGGAGGGAATAGCAAACTACACTCTAAGATATTGGGTGTAGGGAAGCTAACCTCTCTGCAAGAACTGAATTATTTTCATGTTCAAGAAAATAATGGCTTTGAGATAGAACAATTAGGCTCTCTTAAGGAGATTGGAGGATCACTCCAAATCTCGAATCTTGAGAACATAAAATCTGAGAGAGAGGCAAACAAGGCTAGACTAGCAGAGAAAGGGAAGCTTGATGCCTTGCATTTAAAATGGAATCATGGTGAACAAGAGAATGAAAGTGTCCTGGAGGGCCTTAAACCAAACACCAACCTCAAATTGCTTGAGATAGATGGATATGGTGGTGTGGCGTCTCCCACATGGTTGGATCCCTCTCTCATTTTTCTTGAGTCTCTGACTCTGGAGAATTGTAAAGCATGGGAGCTGCTTCCACCTATAGGGGAGTTTGAGTTTCTCAAGCAGTTGAAGCTGTGTAGATTGCCTTTGAGGGAAATTGGACCTCAGTGCTGTGGTACTCGTCAAAGCATGAAATTTCAATCATTAGAAGAGTTGGAGATCGTAGGTATGCCAGATCTCGAAAAATGGGTGTGGAGTGACCAACTTCAACAATTTCTTTGCTTTAAAAAACTCAAGGAACTCACAATTCGAGATTGCCCTGAATTAGTGGATCTTCCTCTCTTAGGATATGCTACATCTGAGGTGTTGGAGAGGTTTCCTTCCCTAGAGAGTCTGAGAATATCTCACATCTCCAGTTTGGAATCCTTCCATGAGAATTTGGTTATCCCACATCTGCATATTCTAGTGATATCCAACATCTCCAGTTTGGAATCTTTGGACTTGCATTCTTTTGTGGCCTTAAAGAAATTGGTTATAGAGGAGTGCCAATCACTCACTTCCCTTACTTTTGGGGATCAATTGGTCTGTTTGAGGTCCCTCGAAATTAGATCTTGTAAAACACTGAGCTCAGTAAAAGGTCTGAAGTCCTGGGTTAACCTGGAAAGGTTGTATTTTCGTGAATGCCCTGGTTTCATTGCAGCTTGGGACTCTGCATCAAAAGAAATAGAGAGGATTGAGCCAGACTTCTCCTTGTCTCTATGGAAAATCAAAGGCGACTCTCTTGCCCTTTTAACCTGGCCTATCTGCAAGCAGCTCACTTCCCTTGAATATTTTTGTTTGGAAGTTTCTTCTTTTACTGAAGAGCACAAAGTTTCTCCGCAGCTCCTTACCTCTCTCGACTTGGTCGATATCAGGGGCTGTAAAAAAAATCTTCAGTCATTTCCTTTTGATCTTTTCCCTTCCCTCAAGATACTACAGATCAGTTTCCCTCACATTGAATCACTATCACTAGACAGTCGTACTGAGATAACTGAAGAATGTTTGAAACTAAGAAACATCGAAGAAGTACGTATCTGGAGTTCTCCTGTTAAGGTAATACTTTAAATATTCCAGTATAGCTTAATGCTGACACTTCCAATAAAAGTATTTGCCATTATGAGGTAGGCTTGCAAGCCCAGCATATTCAAGCCACTTCAATCATTTTTGCTTGAAACAGATCAATACATTGAAAATGGGCTTTACTGTCCAATTTGATATGTTCTGGCACTGGGCAATTTGATATATTCTGTACTGTATGATTTTTTTTTTTGTTTATTTTGTCAATGGTCATGCTTTCCTTCTTTTGTTGCTTGTACAATTGTAGTGCATTACGAAAGCCAAAGCCCTTTGCTAGGTATCTAACAATTACCTTTTCTTTTAATATTGAAAACTAGATTTATTTGCATGTGAGCTCCAGAGGAAATGATGTGCCGGCAGTTGGATGTAGTTAATTGCCTCAAGGAACTGCAGATCAGTTTCCCTCACATTGATGAACTGCCAACAAGCAGCTGTACTGAGATTACTGATGAATGCAAGAAGCTAAGAAACATCAAAGAAGTACATTTTGGCGCTTCTCCCCTTAAGGTAATACTTTAAATATTCCACTGTAGCTTAATGTTGACACTTCAATACAAGTACTTGCCATTATGAGATAGGCTTGCAAGTTCAGCAAATTCAAGCCATGCACTTCAATCATGTTTGCTTGAAACAGATCAATACATTGAAAATGGGCTTTACTGTCCAATTTGATATGTTCTGGCACTGGGCATATCAGCCTGGCAAACCTTTTTGTGTACCAGATGATTTAAGATCTTTTTGTTTATTTTGTCAATGATCATTATTTCCTTCTTTTCTTGCTTGTACAGTTGTAGTGGATTACGATAGCCAAAGTCCTTTGATAGTTATCTAACAATTACCTTTTCTTTTAATATTGAAAACTAGATTCGTTTGTATGTGAGCTCCAGAGGAAATGATGTGCCAGCAGTTGGATGTAGTTAATTAGCCGCTCAAACTTCAATGTTAAGGAATGAGGTGAGCATCATTTCATAGACAGATACAATTATTAATTATTAAGCTTAATTTGATTATAACATGAGCTGGTCATATGCAAATTTTACTGCAGAATTGCAGGAGGATAGATCAAAGCATCTTACCATGCATATTGTACAAAAATGTACTTGTTACTGGTGGAACAGTCTTTTTTTTTCTTTTTTATTTCTCTCGTAGAAGTTCATTCTTGTTTATAGTTTTTTTCAATATCATATTTCGTATTCCTTATTTTTCTTCAAATTAAAATCATTAGTATAGAAGATTATGTTGTACCAGAGTGCACTTTTCTTGAGAGACTAAACAGAGCTCCGGAGTGGTTTATTTCTTTTTTTCTTTTTTTTCTTTTTTTGCAAGACTAAAATAAGTCTGTTTTGATTGTAATGTTTTGATTGCAATCTTTTGTCTTAACATATTTTTTGACTAAATAATTTTCTATCAAATTTTTTTCTATTTTAAAAAAATAAACCTTTTGCCATAAAAATTCTAGTTTCCGATCCGATTCGGTTGATTTCGACCGATTCACCCGATTCCGATTAAACGATCAAGTGACTGATTCATAATCCAATTCCGATTTTCAGAGCATTGGTCAAAACGGATGTCATTTTCTTTACTCTATTGTTTAGATCTGCAAGTTTTATTTCAAGATGGAAATTTGATTAGAATTGAATCGTTTAGAGATGACAAACTTGGGTACATGTAGCATAACCAATTTGATTTTCCTCTCCGCCACATTTCTTTTCCCTTTCCTTCTTCCAATACTAATTACCAGTAAAAGGAAGAAAGGAAATACGTGCATTATTTGCTTCTATGACATTTAAAAGAAATTCCTATCTTTCTGATTTCTTACATCATATATTTCTCAAAATAAAAAGAGCAGACCATTTTTTTTAGGGACCGACTAACTTTCTCATCTACAATAGAAACCCTAGCAAAGTCGGTTGAATATTTGGAAAAATGCTCCACCCTCTACACTGTTTGGACTTTTTAATTGGGAGCATAGGAGAAGAACCAGGTGTTTTAAATGTGTTAAGTGATGTTCTTTAGTTGCTGAGAACCTTCTTTTCTGTTTGGATTTTTAATTTGGTTGAATAGGGATAGAATTAGGTTATAGTTGTGGTATTTGTCTTTCTCAAATGTGGTATGTGTCTTTCTTTGTTGAACTTCATTCTTTGGTTGCTGAGAACCTTTATCTTCTCTGATTGTGCTTTCTTGGACGCCTATATTGTTCATTTTTTGCATGTATGAACTATGTTCTTTATGTTGAACTAAAATAATGCAATCGTGCCTTAGTAGGTATTGTTCAAGGTTTTCAGTATGACATGCAATGTTTTGAGTTATAAATTAGGGATTCACTGCATTTTTGGTTTACTGATACAATTTTTGGTGTAGGGTCTACTGTCAGGTTTAGGTTGGAATTCTTTTCATTTACTATTATTGAATTATGGAAAATTACAAAATAACATGTACTGTAACCCAAAGTTTGCACATATCCACCCAAAGTTTGAGATATCTCAGAGGATGCGAATTCCTGTTCTCCTGTGCCACTTAGTCGGAGCAAATGTGTAGTCTGCTGAAACCACAATCGAATATTTGAGACCCATTATAGGCTTCTCACTTCTCAAAAAGCCCAAATAAGAATTCATATATCATTAGACCGTTTTCTTGAAACCAAACAGGCCCAAATCAGAATTCCTTTTCCAGTATGTATGTATCTTCCCTTGAAAAAAGGAAATTAAATATTCAATTATTTATTTACTTCCCTAAAAAATCAAATTGAAAAACCCCTTTTAGTACTGTGCTCTAGAAAAGGTTAACGGAGAGGAGGAAAGGGGAGGATAGGCAGAGCAGGTGGCTTCTCTTTGCAATCTCTGCTTTCTCTCCTTCAGTGGTTAACAAGATATTCCTTAATCATTGATTTTGTAAGACGATTTTTGTATTGGAAGGGAACTGAACACGTGTAATTTAGAAAAGGTTGGTCTGTACCAGTTTGCACCAATTTCTATTATAAAAGCTGAACTGAATAACTGAGTTTTTGGTGTAATTCTGCTTAAATCTGGGGTAAAATTTAAAAATTGAATTTTTGGTGATTTAAGCTTGCATTTCACCTAAGCAGTATGCTATGGTGATGGTACCACTTGTACCAGTATGGAATTAGTTTTGGTGAATTTCTGAGTTGCACAAGTTATTTGTTTTGTACCAGTATTTCAATCCCTAGGCATGTGAAGTCAAATTCATTTTTTGTGTTGCATGTTGTGGGTGTTAGCTCATATTGTATCTTCCAATATACACCGTTTTTCTCTTCAAAATTTTGGTCAGTATTGAGTTGTAATTTCTCAATTCATTAAAAAAATTAAACACGCTATCTTTTATTTAAATAGAGATGTACGCATGTAATTTGAAAGAGATGACAAACTGAATTTATCCCAACAAAATGACATACAATGCTGAGTATAATATGATCAGTGTATGGACTGAAAAATGGTTGAACTAGCTGTTTGAAAATTCAACAGTGTAAAATGCTCCAAAGGCTGAAATATCAACTTTACTTGGCCTCCTATTTTTTTGGGCAGTTAGAAAATAACTACTTTTGAATGTTCCGGAATCTTTAGATCAAGTAATATTCTACATATCTAAAAGATAATAACTTTTTATTTACAAAATGTAAATATTGGCCTCCTAATACATTTATATATGAAAATAAAGATTTGAATCCATAGTATGGACCGATGTGTGCTATGCATAGTACGGTAGCCTCACTCATATCTAATTTATGTTGTTTATCTCTGTACAAGTTTTATCAATTCTGACTGGACTTAAGATTTTAAACTTATCAAAATTCACAATAATATTTAATTTATGTTATTTACTTCTGCATAAGTTCCTACGTGCTAAATCAACTAGATATGTTTAAATGTTGCGCATAAAAATTCTGCTAAAATGCATTTACAATGTGTTATGTGTTTTCATTTATGTTTTATTACTTAATACCACATTTAAAAAAAAAAATCTTACATATGACATCTAATTAACTTGTGTTGTTTTATACCTAAGTTCATTTGTGTTGAATAAAAAAAAATACATTCAATGTATTTGTGTATTTTTGTTCATATTTTTGGTAAATTTAATAACAATGTATTTGTGTATTTTTGTTCATATTTTAAAAAACCGCACAAATCAAGTTAAAAAAAAAAAAAAAAACATATCCAATCTTCTGAGACGCATGAAATCAAATATATACCAGCCCAAAAACAGAAGCCCTGCAGAAAAAAAATGATACGGCCAAGCAGGCTGTATAAATTATCCAAATTTGAAACAATACACACAATGAAAATTGCATCATTCGTTCAATTTGAAACCGACCTTATTCAAAGGCAGAGCAGAGGCTCTACCTCTTAATGTTGAAAACAAAGTATCTGAATATTATTTTTAAAGTTCAGACTCGGAAGGATTTGTGTAGTATCTAAATAATCGCCTTGTCAAGTCCAAAAACACAACAATTGCATCATTTTGGGTACGGTTCTATTTCAGCCCAAAATTGATTGTTACGGCCCACTAATTTTCTTTTGACAGCCCACTCCAACCGTACTCAAACTTCCTCTCTAGTCTCTCCTACCTTCCTTGGCGATTCCTTTTCTCACCGTGCGCGCCTCAATCGCTAACCCTAACCCGCCTTCTCTCTCGCTTCCGCCTCCGCCTCGGCCGGCTGCCGACCTCCGCCCCTGCTGCTCTTCTCTACTGTTTGGTTAGTCTTCTAATTTATTGATTTGTTGAGAATGAATATTGGTAAATGGTAATAAACTAATAGTATTGTGTAGTTTTAAAGCTTTAAAGCTTACTGTAGTTTTAAAGTTTGAAAGCTTTAAAGGCTTATTATTGATTAAACATCTCTTACAAAATTCCAACATAAACTCCAAACTGTGGAGTATCTAATCTAGAACCTAATTTAAGAAAAACAACTCTTGCAAAAATACAAAAAGAGGGAAATCTAAATTGTGGATTATCTGATCCCGAATCCTAAATTAAACTAATCAAAGGTGGATTGATATGAAAACACCATAAGCTATTGCATGCATTTTTGTGACCTGTGCTCTTTTTTTAGTGGCAAAAAACCTATGTACCGAGTTTTCATCCGTACCAGGCTAGGACGGTACAAGTCCAAGTTGATCTGTACTGCGTGGCTCCCTACTGAAATTACATCCTGTTCTTCACGCCCTATTGGATACTTTGTGTGGTATTCTTAGGAGCTTTCTACAGGCATGTTTGAGGGTGACCCGGTTTGTATTACAGTGTACTTCAGTACTTGTGTAATACCAGTACCACTTACCAGTACTTTTGTAGTACCAGTACCACTTCAGTACTTGTGTAGTACCAGTACCACTTACTTTTTTTATATCAAATTTAAGTAGAATTATTCAAAATTTATGGAACAAAATCACAAAATCAACTCAAAATTATATGGCATGAAGTATATAACTTTAAGAAAATTGAAACTAAAACACACAACAATTGCATTGATCTTTCAATTTAAAAAGTAAACCGACCTGGATCCTTACTAACAAGCCTTTCACTTTTATCTTTGCAACCCCAAAAATGGTCAAAATAGCCAACTACCTGAAATCTTTACATTATGATTAATTTCTTAAAAAAAATAAGGAAAGAGTAATAGACTTCAATTTAGAACAAACAACCTATAAAATATTCTAATTTTTTTCCTTAATATTTATTGGATTATGTATGGATGCAAAGGCAGCTTGTGAGCATTTCCATTTGATTTCATTTATTTTTTATGAGATAGATTGTTTGGAATCAGGACAGGTTGGCAGCGTCCGTTTTACAATTTCTTCTTTAATTACTTTTTTTGACTGAGGTGCATTTTTGCATATTAAGATATGAGATTGCCTAAATATGGGCTGTAACTGCTGCCACTTGGGTTATATTTATTCCCACTCAGGATTATTATATTAGAATTTATATTGATTACAACTTATATTCTGATATGTTGAAATTTGCCTAAATATAGACGCTCTCCTTCAAAACCCTAGAACACCCTGCGCTGCCTCATCCAGACCACCGCTGCTGCACCTCCACACCCTCTCTCAGCACCAAGGTCAGAATTTATTTTTGTTAATATTTATTAAAATTATGAATAGTGTTTTTAGGGTTTGGGGTTTAGCTTTTTATTTTTATTTATTTTTATTTACGAACGGTGTTTTTATTTAGACCACCTAGAACAAACAGTTTTGTGGTTTTTGGTTACATCTTGATACTTTGTGAGGGCTTTTAACCAATTTTTTTTTTGTGTCTCCTATTGTTCTGTTGTTGAGGCTGGTGCTGAACCAAATTTAATTTTGGTAATATTCTCAAAAAACTTTTTAGTTTTGGTGATATTTTTGTGTCTTCTTTAGTTTTGGCCTTTGCTTAATTGCTGATTTGAACCTAATTGTGGTTTTATTTGTTGCGTTAAATGATGTTCTGAATTTGTGTTGTGCTGATCTGTGCTGAGTTTGAATCTGTATTGTTTGAGTAATGCATAAAATTTGTGTGGTTGCTATTGTGATAGGGTAAGAACCTCTACACTGTTTGGGCTTTTTAATTGGGAGAATAGGGAAGAACTAGGTGTTTTAAATGTGTTATGTGTTGTTACTGTAGATGCTGGGAACCTTCTTTTTTGTTTGGGTTTTTAATTTGGTTGCATAGGGATAGAATTAGGTTATAATTGTGGTATTAGTCCCCTTCTCAAATGTGGTTTGTTTCTTCTTTTGCTGAACTTACTTCTTTAGTTGCTAGGAGTGTTTATCTTTTCTGATTGTGCTTTCTTGGATGTCTTTTTTGTTGATTTTTCGCATGTATGAACTATTTTCTTTGTGTTGAACTTCAATAGTTGTTTTGTGGTTGAATTAGGTTAAGATCAGTATTGCAATCGTGCCTTAGTAGGTAATGTTCAGGGTTTTAAGAATGCCATGCAATGTTTAGGGTTATAAATTGGGGATTCACTGCCAAGTTTTAGTTTAGGGTCTACTGCCAGGTTTAGGTTAATCTTTTTTTTCATGTACTACTATTTAATTTTGGAAAATACAATATAACATGTACTGTAACAGATTAATGGCGATTCCGGGAGAGCAAAGCGGTATGGATGGCGTCCCAAGCCATGAGAGAAACTGGTCAGAACTTCCAGAAGAAATTCTCCATCTCTTCTCCAAAAAGCTTCATGATATCTCTGATTTCATACGCTTTCGTGCTGTGTGCAAGAGCTGGCAGTTATCTGCCCCAGTCACCGATCCTCCCCCACTACTCCCCTGGCTTCTAGAGGACCGCCTTGGAGAACATGTTGAAAATGGCATTATACGCTTCTACTGCCTCTCGTCTGGTAAAGTTCATACTATCACCTGTCCAGCTTCTTGTCGTGGTTGGCTACATGGCCCCTCATGCCGCTACTTACTTGCCACTTACTCGGATAGTTTTCAGATGTATCTCCTTAATCCTCTTACTTGTGATCAGATTTATGCCCCTTGGGTTAATTTCCCTGGGTTCCCAGACTATATTGGTTCAGATCCAATTGAAGGCGGCGATATTGTGGTTATATCAGGATATTCGCATGTTCTTGGGCAACAAAATCCCCCACCCAATATGATGGCTTTTTGGCGACCTAAGGTTGATGATTGGGTTTATGTACAAGATGTCGGCGGATACAATGCTTCTGTATTTTATATGGGACAATACTTCAGCAACAACAAAGATACTGGCATTACATATGTTATTGATATTGCCACAAAAAAAATAGCTTATCAAGTCGGACCACCAGAGGGCACAAACCCTCTTCCCACAATTATGGTCGAGTCAGGAGGAAAGATCCTAATGTTGTTCCAGCATGATCGTCACGAGGATGAGCTGTGCCACTTTGATATATACCATCTTTATTTCGGTGAAGGAGAAGGGAAACCTTGTTGGGTGAAAATCAATGATATTGGTGACCAAATGTTGTTTCTGCATTATCAACGTGGATTATCTTTTTGTGCGAGTAACTTTGCTGGATTCAAAGGGAATTGCATTTACTTTCTGGAATACGGGCAATATTATTGTAGGTATGATATAGGAGATGGTACAACTGAGGTGCTGCCTTGCCCTTTTGATTCAGTGGCTACTTGGTTTGTACCAAGTCTGGTATAGCTCTCTGATATCAATTGTGCATGCTTTAAGAGCCAGGTAAGTTTATTTTAGTATTAATTTAGCTTTTTGTTTAATTAGTTAGATATTCAGTTCAGTTGTTCTAATCTGACTGCCTTCTTAACTCTTTTAGTGATAAGTGTTTTTTCAAAATAATTTTACTATTACTAATATACCTACTTGTTTTCACTTATGTTTGTTTCAGGTACTCAAGATTGAAGGCCAGATTGAGATGTGTTTTTGCATATTCTGCTATGAGATTGCTTAGATATAGGCTGTTATTGCTGCCACTTGAGTTAATTTTATTCTAACTTAATAGTTATTATGTTAGGATTACTTTTGATTCCAACTAATATTATAATATAGTGAAATTTGATATGTTGTAATCATTCAGCATGTTGGGTATTTATTATCATTTTATATATCTAAATTATGACCTTGATGTTGTATGACCAGCTATGATTTATGAATATGTAGTATGTGGTAGTACTTACTATTATGTTATTGTTTCTGTATATAATTAATTCCATGCCAAGCACAAATATTTTGCGAATATATATAGGGCAAGGTGTTCTAGCACTCCTCTGAATGTGAACATCAAAAACTTATGGTTATAAAATTGGAGTCCTAAATAGTAAATATACTAAAATGACTCAGTATTCTAATAAGAAAATTATATGTTAAATGGGAGGTTCTTATCCACACTGGATCTGGATGGGAGATCGAGATTCATCGTATATTATTATTTGTTTCTCCATGTTAAAATTATCCTCATTTTTTATCATGAACTACAGTATATGCTATACGGAATTACTAATAAGAGTTTCTTACAACATATTTTCTTGATTGGGGTACCAATTTTGGACGAGAGCTGATGCGAATGGAAGTTTCATCATAAACAACATAATACCAGGAAACTATGCATTGGTCCCACGATTTAATTGGTTGGTGATTCCATGCATAATGTAACAATATCCACCGATTTTTTTTTAAATACCCTAAAAAAAAATAGCAAATCTACCATCATACTTGAAATAATTTCAAAATGACCAAACCGCCCCACTGAGGGGCAGCCAGCTCTCAATACCAAACCACCCCTCAGTGGGGTGGTTTGATATATAATTTTTTTTTTAAATAGTGCTGTATTACTATATTTATTTTAAATTTTTCGTTATAAGATGTTGTGTGACATGTCGTTTTATAAATTTGTTTAAACGATGTGTAATGGTTTTATTATTTTACTGTAATGTTTCATAATTTAGTGTTATAATTTTATTTGTTATAATGTTTTATAATTTCTTAAAATTTTGTTAAAATTTTATTTGTTATAATTTTGTTGTAATGTTATAAATTTGTTTTGTTTCACAAGATAAACAACAAAACAAAAATAACAAAATACTAAATCTACAACTTAAAATCTAACAATTCAAACATGAAATATAACAATTCAAACATAAAATAATACAAATCCAGTGTAACTAAAACTAGAGCATAACATAAGAGAAACCTAACGACGAGGGCGACGACCAGAGAGATCCAATCTAGCAAGTGGACGGCGCAGCTTGGGCGGTAGCTGATACCCCAACTGAACCGCCTCCTCCTCATCCTCGTCCTCATCATCCACATCCATCTCCAACTGGATCTCTGACGCTGTACCGGCCGCCTATGGATCATCCTTGTGGATCCCCGACTATGTAGGGCGGACCCATGGAAGCTCCTCCTGGATCACCGACTGTGTACGACGCTCCCATGGATCGGCCTCCCAGGTAGAAGGATACGTGGCCGATGGCGGTGTGCCAAATAAAGTAGAGGCAAAGGTATCTACAGCCTGCGACCCACTCCCACTCGTATAGTGGTCTGCGGATGCTCTGTACCTTGTACCCGGTATCATCCCCAGTCAGGTCAGTCATACTGAAAGTGGACTAAAAGTTTCTAACAATTTCTAAACAATTTTGGACTACAAATTTAAATAAAAAAATTGAGGGACTTACATGCAAAAACTGAGGCGATTTGCTAGAGAAAGAGAGGAGAGAGAGAGAGAGTAAAAGTTTGGAATGGGATGGGGCAAATTCGGGAGGGGTACCCCTTTATTTATAAGCAAACATTTACGACTTTTTTTTGTAAAACTTTCCTTTTTAAAAAAAAAATTCAGCAATTAATTTACATAACTATTTAAGGGGTGGTATATATGTTAGTGTCCTGCAAGTGAAATCTAATTAATGCATATTATTTAATAATTATGCTCTTTGAGTTTGATATTAGTTGGTATTCATGTGGTTTGGTGCTAACAAAATAGAGATATTGTGATATAACTTTAAAATCATGCTCAATAACTGGTACAGTATAATTTTGTAGAGGAGGGATCCAATTACACCATTTTATAGTGACAGATCTTAACACTATATGGTTAGAAGTCATTTTTCCAATTTCAAAATTCAAATAGTCGATCCGAACCGTTCAACATGATCTCCATATTAAAATGTGTTTGGAGACCAAATTTTACATTTTATAGTTCAGATCGAAAATTTTGGATTTTAAAATCACAAAAATAACTTATAAACATATGGTGTCAAGATGTGTCACCATAAAATGGTTTAATTGAATCCCTCCTCAATTTTGTAATAACATAGGCCCTATATGTACCGATCACGCCATCAAATACATGTGGTAGGTAGACTAAATGAATGTTCAACTTTAATAATCATTATATTTCGATAAAAAGTATATTTTTAGCCTAGTTGGTAGAAACCAATTAATCCAAGAAAACAAACAAAACTAATTAGAAAATGGCAAAAATTTGGTGAAGCCGGTATAACCGAAATTTTTATTCATAAAAAAATAAAAAAAATATTAAAAATAAGAAATCATGTGCGGAAATTTTAAAAATGAGAAGGCAAAACGCCATGACATATCTCAACCCCATGAAAATAATGAAAAAAAAAAAATTTCGCAAGTAGGACGCCATGGGGCAACCCAACCAAGGAAACAAAAAAAAAATATGGGACACCATGGGGCAACCCAACTCAGGAAACGAAAAAAAGAAAAGAAAAAGAAAGTGCGACCCCATGGGACAACCCAACCTAGAAAACGAAAAAAAAAGTGGGCTCCCACATATTCAATTCCAAACCCTCCACTTTCCCTGTCGCTCTCTCCCATTCAATTACAGCAGCTAAAAACAAAGCAAAGAAACAAAGGAAAGCAGCGAAATCAATGATGCCATGGCGTCCCACTTCCCATTTTTTTTTGTTTTTTTTCACGGGATTGAGATGTGTAGTTCAAAAAATTCCCACACAGAACGCCATGGCTCGTTACTTCCTTCTCATTTTTAAAATTCCCACATGGCATTTCCTATTTTTAATAATTTTTTTATTTTCTTATGAATAAAAATTTCGGCCGGTATAATGTACCCTCATTGCAGTTCCAAAAACAAAGTTCAAATTGACAAATACCAATGATTATTGATTCAATCACAGTATATGGTTACTATAAGCTATGAGATCATTAGATTTGAGGACAGCAGTTTAATTCACGTAAAACCCAGTTGATGAAAAAATTACAATGCTATGATAGCAATTAATAATTCCCCAAAACTAATACTGCATTGATAACAATTTTAAATTAGTCATATATAATCGTATGACATACACACTTGCATGCTCCATAATTTGTACTAATAACTACTATTTTGTATCATCACTAATGGTACTGAAACCATCTCTGCCATCAGCTACTCCATACTTGCATGCAATTTAATCTGGTTGATCCTCAACATCTTGGTCTTTGGCTCCAAAAGCACTGATCACTAAAAGAGTTAAGAAGGCAGACTGATTAGAACAAGTGAACTAAATTTATAACAAATTAAACAAAATGCTAAATATCTAACAAATTAAACAAAAAGCTAAATGATTACTCAGTTAAACTTACTTGTCTCTTAATTGGAGAGCTATACCAGACTAGGCACAAACCAAGTAAACCAAGTGTCCACTCTATCAAAAGGGAAAGGCAGCACCTCAGTTGTACCATCTCCTATATTGTATCTTAAAAGATGCCCGTCATTCAAGAAGTAAATGCAATTCCCTTTGAATCCAGAAATGTTACTCGCACATAAAGATAAACCACAATAACTTTGCAGAAACAACATTTGGTCACCGATATCAGTGATTTTCACCCAACAAGGTTTCCGCTCACCATCACTGAAATAAAGACAATATATATCAAAGTGGCATGGCTCTGCCATGAAATGATGGAACAATCTTAGGATCTTTCCTCCTGACTCGACCATAATTGTTTTACCCACTAGAAGAGGGTTTGTGCCCTCTGGTGGTGCGATTTGATAAACCATTTTTTTGGTGGCAATATCAATAACATCCGTAATTCCAGTTTCTCTGTCACGACTGAAGTATTGTCCCATAGAATATGCATTACCACTGTACCAATCGCCTACCACTTCTACATAGACCCAATTGTCAGCCTTAGGTCGCCAAAAAACCATCATATTGAGATTTATTGACATAACGACAATATCGCCGCCTTCAATTGGATCTGGACCAATATAGTCGGGGGTGAACCCAAGGACATTAATGACATCCGGGACATGAATCTGATCATGAGTAAGAGGATTAAGGAGATACCACTCAGAATTTTCCATGTGATAGGCAAGTAAGTAGCGGCATGCGGGGCCCTCAAGCCGGGCATGACCTAAACCTGGACAAGTGAGAGTATGAACTTTACCAGACGAGAGGCAGTAGAAGCGTATAATGTTGTTTTCACGGCGTCTTTCATGGCGGAGCTCTAGAAGCCAAGGGAGTTGTGGAGGAGGATCGGTGACTGGGGCTGATAACTGCCAACTCTTGCACACAGCACGGAAGCGTATGAAATCAGATATATCAGATAGCTTTTTGGAGAAGAGATGAAGAATATCTTCTGGAAGTTCAGACCAGCTTCTCTCATGGTTTAGGACACCATCAATATTGCTTCGTTCTCTCATCCTAGAGCATTTTGTCTTTCGCTTGGGCATCTGATTTTTGGAGGAAACAGGTGTAGTTAGGATTACAGTTAAGAAGACCTAAGTTGGTTATTCATACTTATTTAAGCATGATAGTGCCATTAAGAAAACATAATTGCTTCTTAATGTAAGTCTTCGTTTACCTTCTCTTTCTAATTATAAGATAGGAAATTTTCTAGACATTTATACTTAGCGGATCACATATGTTAATCACTCACAAAAACTTTAAAGTTCAGATGTCGTCCATTGAAATGTGTTTTGTTTTCTCAGTTTTTACCAAACAGACATTGCATGACTGAAAAATAATACCTGAACTGAGTTCAAATAAGAATATCAAAACAAAAATCAATCTAACAAGCATCCGTCAAAATTAAAAAAAAGCCCCTAATTCTTTCTACGGTTGCAAAAACCTTTCCCTTTACTCAGATTTGCGTCTGATATAAAGAATCAGTACTAAATCAGTTTGCAAAGCACAGATTTAAAACCACAGAATTTGCAAAATCACAAATATTAGTACCACATCCCTAAACACGAAAAATGACATCTGAAAAATCTGAAAACCTGAACATTCATCAAATTGACAAGTGTTGGAGGCTGTATCAGAACTGGCACCATAGCCAATATCTTTTAGAAATCATGCCAAGTACCAGGTCAAAAGTGAAGAGGAGATGTCAAATCTTTTAGAAATCAAAGGTGATATCTCTGAATTCATAAATATTATATAGGGTTCATCATCTTATTATTTAGCAAATTAAGTTGAGTACATTTGAATTCTACGTAGCTATTAATGTAAAACAAATTAATATTGTCAAATCATTGAACGCACAAAACGCAGCAAAACAGAAAATGTCAAATCATTACCCATACTACTAAAGTGTGTTTGAATCAACTAATTCAATTACAAACAAGTACAAGCTACAGTTTGAACAATGGTTTTTGTGGCAAAGCAGCCAGCAGACATGCATTTCCTTTATAATTTATAAAGAAATTTAATTTAATTTTGTCAGTTTCGTTCTCTCATGGCTTAGGACACCATCAATACAGCTTTGTTCTCTCATGGTAGAGCATTTTGTCTTTCGCTTGGGCATCTGATTTTTGGGAGAAACAGGTGTAGTTAGGACTAACGTTAAGAAGGCTTAAGTTGGTTATTCATATTTAATTAAGCATGATAGTGCCATTAAGAAAAATAATAGTTCCTTAACTGATCACATATGTTAATTAAGCATGATAGTGCCATTAAGGAAACATAATTGCTTCTTAATATAAGTCTTCATTTACCTTCTCTTTATAATTATATGATAGGAAATTTTCTAGTCATTTATACTTGACGGATTACAACCATTGAAATGTGTTAATCACTCAGAAAAACTTAAAAGTTGATGTCAACCATTGAAATGTGTTTTGTTTTCTCAGTTTGTGCCAAACAGACATTGCATGACCGATAATACCTGAACTGAGTTCAAATAAGAATATCAAAAACAAAAATTAATCTAACAAGCATCAGTCAAAATTAAAAACAAGCCCCTAATTCTTTTACATTTGCAAAAACCTTTCCCTTTACTCAGATTTGCGTCTGATATAAAGAATCAGTACTAAATCAGTTTGCAAAGCACAGATTTAAAACCACAGAATTTGCAAAATCACAAATATTAGTGCCACATCCTCAAACACGAAATTGATATCTGAAAAATCTGAAAACCCGAACATTCATCAAATTGACAAGTGTTGGAGGCTGTACCAGAACTCGCACCATAGCTAATATCTTTTAGAAATCATGCCAAGTACCAGGTCAAAGGTGAAGGCCGTACCAGTATCGGCTGCTTTTTGTTGAAAAATAGCATAACCTCACAAAGTATCAAGATGTAACCAAAAACCAGAAAACCTTTTGTTCTATGTGGTTTAAATAAAAAAACTGTTTGTAAATAAAAAAATTAAAGTAAAAAAGTTAAACCCTAAACCCTAAATACACTATTCGAAATTTAAAAAAAAATTAACAAAAATAAGTTCTGACCTTGGGGCTGTGAGAGGGTGTGGAGACAGTGGAGGTGCGGCGCCTGGGTGTTCTAGGGTTATGAGGGAGAGCGGCTGTTAGGTGTTTGTGCGAAATGAAAAGGCTGAAGATAATGAACAGAGTCAGACAGCATGGTCTTTGTACGAAATACAAAATGTTGGGCCCATTTCTATTTCCAAATTTTATGCTAAAATATCTAAGTTTTAAAAATAACCTTTGATTATGGGGGCTATTTTAAGGGCCCAATTAAATTACAAAATCAAGAGCAAAGAGAAATTTTTTCACATATATACCGGATTTTTCCTTACCATTATTTTGTGTTATCTAAATTCGAAATCAGTAAAAACGAAAGTATTCAATGCATCAAAATCCAAATAATTGGTTGGGCGCTTTTACGGTAGTTATTAATTAAATAGAGGGTTCAAATGCCTCTATTTTTAAAATTTTTAATAACTCGAAATGTAAAAATTAAAAGTCAAAATAAAATCGTCAGATGTGATTTATGTTATTTTATCTACGTGCTCATAAAAAATTATCACATTTTGATTTTGTTTTTATGTGAATCAATAAGTTGAAAAATTAACGTCTAGAAATTATCTACATTAGTACGTTTTTTTACAAACTCTTGATGACAACAAACAAAAAATTGAAATGTCATAATTTTTTACACATGCATAGATAAATATGATATATATCATATTCAACTGTTTTATTTTGACTTTTAAGTTTTAAATTTTGAGTTATTAATGTTTTTAAAAATGGAGGCATGGTGGAGGCATAAAATTGGAGGCATTTGAACCCTCCTCAATTAATAATATATTATTGTTTTTATCTTTCACGTTTATGATTATCAATATATTACTTGGAAAGATTATATCTCATGAGTAGGGTTCAAAGGCCTTCAGATATAGTGTATACGCTATGCTTTCACCTTCATAATTTTATTAACTTAAAATTTAATATTCAAATAATAAAGTAGAACTGATAGATATGAGTTATATCATTTTCTTTGTGCCCATATAAAATATTAAGACAAAACTAATATGGATAATTTTTGCACATTGAGTTTTCTACTTACTGAGTCAAATAAAAACAAATAAAAAAGTGATAATTTATTACGTGCACGTACAGAAAATAATAATATATTACATCTAAAGGTTTTATTTTGACATATACAACAACAACAACCAAGACTTTAATTTCAAAATAATTGGGGTAGGCTAGAAATGAAACCAAACCAGAGTTTGTGGGTTTTATTTCCATTGAAAAAGGTTGTTGAACGTTAGCTGGCCACGCCTTATCACAACCCTCCTCTTTTTTCTTAACTTGAAACAAACTGTATAAAAACTACATAGGCAGAGTTCATTTTAGAAGTAATTAACATAGTATCATCAAAAAGGTAATAATTATATATATTAACCACATGATTACGAAGCGTTGGAAATATTTCATATTGAGAAAAAAATTGAAATCGCTAATGAAATAATAAAAAAAATTCGAATGTATCAGGTTATTTTAAATTTTTATTCTATTTCAGTACTAATAGTTAATTAGTCAATATTTATTTTCATTATGAAATATAAGAACAGGTAAAAAGAATAAAAGTAACAGATTTTCAAAATATTTTAATAAGAAAGCATCAAGGTCAGTTTATATTTATTGTTCAACTCCTTATTTGCCAGCGATGCATTAATTGTGACTGAAATTTAGTAAATAAATAAGAACTTTAAATAGAGACAAAAAAAGTATAAAAAATAAAATTTTCTCTTAGCTCTTATTATTATAATTTTAGCACTTAAAATAGCGCTTCCCTTGATTATTTAAAAATAAATTGGTTCTCCATTGAGTCAATTATTTTTTCTGTTCTTAGAATTTTGTGTGTTATTTCTTTCTCATTTCCAAAATTATAATATTCATGTAAATCTAATTCTACATTATTTTTTATTCCTATTTAATTTTCAGGAGATTCTCATCCTTTTACCCAGAGCTTACGAGGATTTTTATATGCCTGCTCTAGAAAAGGTCAAGTTGTAATACATTCACGAATTATGTATCATGTATGATATCATGTCAAATTACTGATTAATTCGATCACAAACTCTGATTAAATCAATCGCCAAATCTAATAAGTTGCTTCAGTTGCAAACTCTGACTAGCTGGTTGAAAATTAAAAAATTCAAGCTTTTTTTAAGTACAATAAAATAAACTAAAAATTGAGTGTCATGATGATATATTTCCTTGACTAACATTGCAAGTTAGTATTTATTTATGATATTTTGTTTATTATCCTTGTTGGAGCTAGCTATATTTTAATATTAATTTGGGCACTTGTTTTGAAATTATGTCTTGCTCTAGTGTATAGCTATATTTTAGTTGTTTTTAATATCAATTCCACCGTAAGATATGCCAATGAACTAAATTAAGCGTCAATTTCGCCTAAAGCATTGGGCCAGAAAATTCTCAACACAAACTTCACTGTTTGTATCACTAGCTGCAAATATTGTGCATGACAAGGGGATCATGCTACAAATTTAAATATTATTTTATTGCGTGATTTGTGAAATTGAGGCTTGATTGTGGAATTGTTCTCTTCCTACACATTGGACCTAATTAATGTTCTAATTCAATCAACTTCCAAATCAACCAATCATTACCAAATCAATACTGCCTACTGCTAAAATAAATTAGCAGATGAACAAGGAGAATTTCTATAAGATAAATTATATCTCTCACATCTGGAAATGACTTTTGGTCCGTATTGGATTTTTACGTTTGACATCCTGCGTTTAAACTTAAATCAATAGCAGTAGTATTCATGATATGATCCTTAATTATCTCCATATCTCTTTTTACGTATTTGATTTTTACGTTTGACATCCTGTTTATAGATGTGCTGACCCGCCAATGTTTATATATGATTAAAAGATGAAATTTCTGATTGAATATCAGCTCTCCGATCAAATAGTCTGCCTTTTTTTTATTTTATGCATCTTTTTTATGTGTTTTTACGTGTAGAGGTCTAAATTTATTCAAATATATACTCGCTACACATACTCGCCACAAATTTATTTAGTCTGTTTCATTTGGTCCTGATTTTTTTTATTTTTTAAATGCCATTTAAGAAATTATTGGATTGATTGATAAATAATTGGTCATGTCTTCATTTCTTTCTATTTTTTTAAAGGATTACTATTTTGAGGGAAAATATTTCATTATTGAGTGCGGAGGAATTTCTTTTCTATTAATGCCCAATTTGTCCTTCTCTCTTATAAGAAGGAATGTTAACAATTTTCTTATCAATACAACCAATGTTATCAGAACCGGAACGGACATCGACCCGGTAAAACTCCGGATTAACGGTTCATTGGTCGAACCGGTGAGTCAACTGGTTCAACCGGAGAATTTTTAAGTTGTCGTATTTGATATAGAGATACTATCTTTTAATTTATTGAAATGTTAATTACAGTAATATTATGTGCATATAACTTAATTTGTGCAAAATTAATTACATAAATAATTCAAATGATAATATTTATATATTTTCAATTTAAACTGGTGCACACCATTTTTTATAATTTATTATATAAATCGGCAAAGTGATAATTTTCCTAATTATTTTCAGTTAAAATTGGTGCACAACTCATGACATATCAGGTGTTGTCAACATAATATTTAAAACCAATACTATATGTATTGTTGATTATAAGAATTTGAATATTATACTTTATTTATACTTCCCACTTTTATTATAAAGTAAAAACATATAAAAAATAAAAATAAATAGAAATTTTGATAAGAGTTAAATTGTAAATCTCATTTTTAAATGACAAAATAATGTTACATATGTGATAAAATAAAATACATTTGAAAATATACTTAGCATAATTTTTGTTTGCATTAAAATAACTTATGCTTAAATAGATAAAAAAGAAAAGAAATTTTATTTTATTTTCCATATATAAAATTTAATCACTTAGCTCATATATATATATATTTTTTACATCAGTAAGCTCTAGTATATTTGGTTTAAGTTCAAAATATTAAACTAAATAACTAATAGATAATTTGAGCTTTCGTGGAGTCCGATTGGGCTTGGGCTGAAAGTCTCACAAAAGTTAAATGGCATAGCCGCATATCACCATATGTATGTAACACTTATAAACTAATGGGTCCCACTGTCAGAAGCATCTTCTACTTGACTTCTTCACTTTCCTCTTTTTTTCTTTCGAGTTTTTGATCTATTTTCTAGCTCATTTCGCTTCAGATCTCAAATCAGTTTTGAACCGGATTTTTTCTCGAAATGGTTCGGCAGTTCTTTGATTAAATCCGGCCGGTTAAACTGATTTTCTCCGGTTCAGTAACATTAACGGTCCTTTGAAAGAACCAAACCGTTCAAGCGACTGGGTCCGGTTTTTTTGCGGTCTGTCCGCCAGTCCGGTCCGGTTCTGATAACACTAAATACAACTGTTAGCAGATTTTTTGCCACTAACTTACAAAAAAAAAAAACTCCGAATGAATCTTAACAACCCATGACACTTGTTACAAACATCTTATAGCTAATATTAATATATTTTATATTTTCCAAACATTTTATTCACAAGTCAAATAAGAGGATCCACAGATTTCAGTAAATGAACTTTTGGATGGTTTGAAAATGTTTTATTGTGTATGTAATTGGGTCCAATGATTTCAATTAAATGAAGTGGATCCTGACCTTTTTATTTATTCAAAGCTTAATCTAATTATTATGTCTTCTTGTGAATCGCCAATCATTTTTTAATTTATATAAAATCAAATGTAATTAAATATTATTTTTTCAATCAGACACTGCAAAATTATTTTATAAAACATACGTGTAGCTGGAATAAATGTTTACTTTTTATATACTTAATAGCACTATATCTAGGTTCTCCAATAATAGCATTTTTACTTGTTATGTCATATGTTTTCATGGAAGACTATGTCATTTTACTTCACTGAGAAAATCAGACTTAAATCACACGATATAATAAAATTGTCTTAAAATTTTAGTGGTTGTAGGAACAAAAAAGGTGTCTGAAATTTTTTAAAGTTCTGGCTAGCTACGCTTTGTACATGGAGTAAAATCATTTTTGATTTATTTGTTAGTAAAAAGCATATCAAATGTGAAAATATTCTGCACCAAATAGTAACCATGCATTGATTACCCACTACCCATGTAATCTTGACATATATATACACGTTTTATTAGGGTCAAAATTGGTAAAAAGATAAAACAAAATCTCTAATCACTCAAAATTGAAAATCTTGCGCACAAAATAGGCTCTCCTATTGTTTTATGTCATATAAGGAATGTTATTTATCAATCTAATTTAAGTAAACATTATTTTATTATCTATTTTAGGTACACAAATGCATATAAATTCTAGGGATAAGAGGATAACCCTTGTAACAATAACAAGAGTCATAATATGATAACAACAAATAATACAACTTATTTTGGTGATCTTTTCTTTTTCTCTTGTTATGTACCAGAAAGAAAAACTCGTAGATATGTTATTAAAGAATGAGGTTTACGTTTGTATGAGAAGATGTTGGTTTATTTTTTTATTGTTGAATAATTATTCTATTTTTTTATAAAAATATATCATTTTGTATGAGTATTTTTTTGGTTCTCTTATAATATGTCCCCGTTGCAACGTACGGGCACGATACTAGTGTGTGTGTCTATATATATATATATATATATATATAATACTAGAATATTCTTATAAAACACCCTTTATTTGTAAGTACTATATATTTTTGGAACAATCTGAAAAAGTCTCCCTTGTACATTAATTCATGTATCTGAAGGAGAGCATCGACGACTAGTTGAAGGAGAGCGTCGTCGGAGCGCCTCTAGCGGATCGTAAAGCCTTGGTTCAGGTTAGTTCTATTCAATCTTCTCATGACATTTTTCTTGTTAATGTGAAAATCCTTTTGTAGGAGAGCTAAATCAACTTTCAATGTGAAGTTATCATAAAACCTGGCCCAATTCTCACCCTGTTAATAGTACTATATCTAGGTCTGATTGCTCAGTTATGGTAAGAAACCAAGCCTTAACAATTAACATGACCTGTTGTCATTCTTACATTGAGATGTTGTCCATTAACTGAGTTTGTCTTAAATAATTTTCAGCACATGCAGTGGTCTAACCTGGTATAATCAATTTTGAATTAAAGGGGAGTGTTGAAAATTAATTCAAATTGATTAGAGCATGTACAAATCAGTTTTTACTAGCATAAAAACTGCATGGGTTATGCTAAGCATTGGGTATTTTAAGCATAGTTATTTTAGAACTTGTTAGCAATGTAATAATAATTGTATTAATATAATTTCTAGTCCTCAAAGAATATTATTTGGGTTTCAGATAATTTTTCAATTGAAAATTATGAAACGTAAGACATCACGGATTCATGCATGATGCATGGTTCACACTTTTTTAAAACTTAAATGTGTATATAGTTGTACATGGTTCATCCTGCTCAAATTATTCTCCCTATAAATTAGTGCAAATCATATTAATTAGAAGAATGAAGTAAAAACTATGTATCAATTACTACTTTCAAATATAGCTTTGCTATTTGAAAAAAAAAAAAAAAACACTTTATTAAATGTCGCTGTACTATTTTATAAGACAAAAAGGTATTATAAATGTCTTCTAAATTCTTCTATCTTGAAGCATGAAATTTTTTCAACTCAACAAACGACCACTTTAATTTCTAAAAAAGAAAAATTTCTACAAGATGCAGTTTTAAATCTGCATATATATTTCATCCTTAATTACGTACTAGATTATAATTAGTTTGAATAAAGTGCAAACCATGTACTACCAACAAAGTTAACAGATAAGGGAACAATTGAATGTATGGACAAGCAAGGAGGTAGATAAGTTAGCAGATAAGTGATCAATTGAATGTATGGACAAGCAAGGAGGTACTACAAAAGGTTTCTAATAATAAAAATCAATCTTGATGTGACTGTTGCAGAGCAACTCTTCAAGTCATATCCCAATTTACCACCTGTGGGGCCCGCCACTAAATAATTTTTCCTCGAAATTTTTAGTTATAAAATTTAGCAAGCCTTGGAAATTTTCTTATATCTATTCCAATAAAATTTAAACTATGCAGATAACACTTTGTTGTTTTCAGCTGCTGGTCCTGATTTTGATATGGTTCTAAAATGGGTTTTAGTTGGTTTTGAACAGATATCAGACTTGAAAATAAATTTTGATAAGTCTGAAATACTAGGTCTGAATTTAGATAATATGGCAACACAGTATTTTGCTTTATGCAACCATACATATATATGTACATATGTACAAGTTATCAATGCATAAGTCTCTCAAATATGTGATTAAAATGATAGATAAAATAAAAAATAAAATTATGTAGGATGCTCACGATTTCTTCCTTACTGAGCTGATACTTAATTAGTGCATAACCTATTTGTAAATCTTTCCTTTATTCATTCTAACGGCTATATGGCCTAAGTGTGTATAAATAGAGTAGGATTAGTACTCTGTAAATTATGAACAATCCAATTATAAAGCTTTAATCAATTACTTCAGTGAAAGTTAATAAAAAAGGACCCAGATAACTCCAACACTGAATTTGTTTCCTAAAGTATTAATACCTATGCACGCAAGTATTTATACCTAAGCATGGAAGTATTTATACCTATAAGGTGAACAATTTTTACGTATATAATGGTCCCCCAACCAAATCCCCCAAATGTTCCCGCACCATAACTGCCTGGAGGGACTGCAAAACTCAGGCGCTGAATTTGTTTTCTAAAGTATTAATACCTATGAGATGAACAATTTTTACGTAAATAATTGTCTACCCAACAAAAAAATTCCAAATGTCCCCGCACCATAAATATATGTGGAGACCACTCAAACTAAATAGGGGGACCATACACGTTTCTAAAAATATTATTTCCATAACTAAATACGGGGTCCCCACTACTTCATTAGAGGAAGGTTGACGCGGACCATTGGGGGACAGAAAAAGGGATGATCATAACAAGTTACGCATCAAAGTATTAATATCTTTTCTTCCAAATATTTATACCTATGAATGTTGACGCGGGGACGATTGCGTGACTAGGAAAGGAGGACCATAGTACAGCCTTCCACTATTGTTACTGCGGGAACAGGGGGCTGGAAAGAGGGAATTTGTATAATTATTCAATAAAAAATCATAGAAAATTGGACAAACTTCAAAGAGGAGAGAGAAAATCCATCTTCTAACCCCATCTAGATTTTTTTTTTTTTCATAAATTCGTAAATTTTGTTTTCGGTGAAGGTAATGATTTTACAAGAATGCATACTTCTGTTCTACAATGATCTTGATTTTTTTTAAATATTTTTTTTTAATATATTTCCCACACTATCTGAATAAAATTTAAGAAAATTAACACTCCAAATAGTACGATTAACTGCCCGCAATAACCGGAGAAATATCAATATCTTTGAGAGAAGACAAAAGAGAAAACCAGAGTACGTATTCCTTGCGCAATTCAACTACCAAAAGTGTGATCGAGTGTTTCCCTTCTTAATAGCCACATAAATTAATATTCTTTTCCATAACTCTTGTCCCTACGTTGACTCCATCCAGTCATCAGCAAGTCAATTTTATCCAGAATTTTCTATTTATAGAAATATATTACATATTTATTATGAATGAGAAAGAGTAATTTTTTTTTCAATGAACTAGAATTCAATTTTTTAGAATTTGTCTGCAGATCTTAGTCATTTGATACAAAAAAAAGGTCTAATCTGCATACAAATTCTAATGATTCGGTTTATTCTATGACATTAATTTTTTTTATCTTTGTGGTTCTTTACAATATTTAATATAATTCTAAAATAAAAAACTCTGAATTTCAGCAGTGACGTCATAAGTAGCTACTATTAATCCACTGTTATATTTTTCTGATGAAGCAAAAATGAGCTACCGTTATCATATGGAAGAATACATCTATGAATTATATAGTCTAAATTTTTTTAAATTTTCATGCTATCTCTCTAGCTGTTAACTAATTATTCACCCCAAAGCCAATAATATATTATAACCAACTTGATTAACTTGATCTAGAGGTAAAGGACGATGATCATAATCTTAATTTGTTAGAAATTAATTAATGGTCCAGTAATTGGGTAGTTGACCTGTCACTGTTGACGAGCGACTTGAAAATTGGAAGGTCTTTAAGTGAGATAATGAACTGCTGGAGTATTATCAAATCCATCTTTCTTCCTGGATGATTACTAAAGCAATGTAATAATTTTTTTTTATTTTCTAGTCCTTTAAAAAAATATTTTGTTATCAGATAATTTTTCAATAGAAAATTATGAAAACGTACGTAACAGATTCATGCACGGTTCACACTTTTTTAAAACTTAAATATGTATCTAGTTGTAGAAGGTTCATCGTTAATTAGCTTCAATATTGCTCAATTTAGTCGCACTACATATTAGTGCAAATCATATTAATTAGTACGAATGAAGTAAAAACTATGTATCAATTACTACCTTCAAATTATGTAATATGTATAACTTTGCTATTTGATATTTAAAAAAAAACATTGTATTAAATGTCACTGTACCATTTTTTAAGACAAAAGTTATTATAAATGTCTTCAAAATTCTTTTTTGTTAAATAAGTCTTCTAATATTCTTGATTGGTGACAATGTAACGTTTGAAGAAATTAAGTTTGTATAATATTTACATTTAAATTTGAACACGGTTCTACAATGATCTTGAATTTTTTTTTAATATTATTTTCTACAATGATCTGCAATAACCGGACAAATACCAAAATATTTCTGAAAAGACAAAGAAAAGCAGAGTATTCCTTGCTCAATTTAACTACCAAAAGTGTGATGGAATGCTTCCATCCTAATCTGACTATAGTCTATAGCCACATAACAAATATTCCCCATATATAGCTCCAGTCCATATGTTGACACCATCAAGTCATAAGTCAATTTTGTCTAGAATTTTTCATGTTTAGACATATATTGCATATTTTATCATGAAGAAGAACGATGAATTTTCTTTTGCGATATACTAGAAGTAACCGAATTATTGATTCTATTCCTTACGGTTTGTATGCGGATCACAATTCTTAGCTACAGTGTAGTTAGTACTAAGGGGTTTTCAATTTGGGGTTTTAGGGTATCACCATTAGCCTCCAACAAAACAAACAAAGAAAAGCATCACAATATTAATACACCTCAGTTTGATTTCTTAGGGTTTCAAGGGAACAGTTTGACTTGTCAGTCATTAGGCCGGGATAAATGAATTCTGAATTCGGCCTTCTAAAAATCCTATAATGGTTCTGTACCGGGGTCATAATGCACACAAGATATATTTGTGGCCACAGCAACATCTGTAGAAAAACCATTTTTTTATATTTCATTAGTACATAAAAACGAGCTATATTTGAAAATTCCGCAACAAGTATGGTTGTTATCCCACATCCATTTATATTGTCTATAACGAATTCAATACAATGACCTTTAAAAGGGTGTTTAGTTGGAGCAATGTAATGATTCATTCCAGATTTCAAAAGATTTCCTTGGCATCAGATTCAATGGAATGATATTATCAACAATAACTGAGTAAGGTTGGTTAGCTTAAGAAATCAATTGGACATGAAGAAATTAAATAATAGAATTTTTATTCTTTTCACTGAAAAGAATATAAATACTCATTATTGATTTGATCATATGGATGTTATTTAATGAAAATTTTAATCACAAGAATATTATTTTATCAGTGCGCATTAAATGCATATCCAATCCAGGTACTGATCAGGTCAACATATAATCGATAGAATGCACTTACAATGTGTTATGTGTTTGCATTTATGTGTTTTATTACTTTATGCCACACTTAAAGATTCTTTAATCTAACATAAGACGACTAACTTTTGTTGTTTTATGCATTAGTTTATTTGTTTTAAATAGAAAAGATAAATTTAATTACAATGTGTTCATGTGTTTTTTATTCATATTGTTGCTCGAAGCTTTGTCCAGTACAATAGAATTGAAAAAACTCAAACTCGGATTCAACCGTTCAGCCCGAACCACTCAAGCAGTGACGGACGATTAACAATGTAAAAAATGTGATAAACAATGTTTATGCAACAGTTAATCACAGTACATAAATACCAACAACCCACGTTCAATTATATAAGGGACGGATAAAGACGCAACAGTTTGTTTATAACTAATAAGTCAAAACATAATACAAAGAATGTTATTATTCTTTTCTATAGAATATGGACTATTTTTTTTTCAAATGAGGATAAAATTTGAGAATATGAAATAAAATTCTGGTAATTTGGGAATATGAAATCAAAATTCTTTTTTCTATAGAACCCGGACAAGTTTTTTTTCATCACATATTTCAAATGTTTATTTATTTATACATGTTTATGTTTTCTTATTTTGTTGTTTGTTTATCAATGTTTATTTTTTTACCTCATACTCTTTCTCTCCATTTAAATTGTTTTTTTATTTCTTATAAATAATAATGAATAAGTAATATTTTGTTATTATTCAATCTATCTTATTTAATTACATTATTAATTATTTTATTATTAAAAATAATTATATAATATCAAACATTTAAAAAAAAATAGATTTTTCCACAACTAATCCCACATTACAACTGAACATCGATTTCAACACATTCTCTTAAATTATCCCGTACGTATCCATACTGATAGGTTCCCACTATTTCAAAAGTGAGTTTCCATCCCCGTCAAATCTCATCCCACATAATCCCATGACAAATGAACATGCCCTTAAAGTGCATGTTTGTCTATACAAGGACCTATTTTAAATACATCATGGAGATCGATTCAATATGCTGATGTACGCTAGTGATACATGTTAAAATAATTTAGCAAATGTGAGAAATGCGCAAGGCGTAGACATTTAATTTTGTAACAACAAACATTGGAGTTAAAATAGGTGGCAATGCTTTAACAGAACAAATGAATGAACAATTAATTGTTGTCATTTTTATGCAACTAATATGTAGAGGAAGACAAACTGTAAACATCTCTCGAATTCTCCTTTTATACATTTGAATTATATTTTTTTACAATAATATCTTTCATTTATCAAGTTGGACAACTCTACGTCTACTTTCCAAACGCATACTTTTACATATCATACATTTAAAACTATTTAGGATTTACTAATTTTTTTCTAACTAATACTGAACTTAAAAAACTAAAGATTGCACATTTGAGTCATAATCCACCAATTTTGTTAGCCAAAAAAAATATAATAAAACATGAAAAATAGAAAATATCCATAAAAAAACAAAAAGAGAAAATATAGTCAGTACAATTATAGACATAGCAGCTTTAAGGAATAATCTTTACTATATATTCAGCCCATGCAAGTACAGTCTTGTACAACTGACTCTAATGTCTTCACAAATTTCATCATATTTCTTTTTAGTCTTACAGACTAATTTGAGAAGATGAAATTGTGGTGATGGTTATATACAATATGTCTACCTTTCAATCATCAAGAACCTCATAGTTTAATTCCTCTTTAATGTGGGAAGTACTAACTAAAAGCCTTCTATAGCTTGTCTGTGCCTTTATATTAGAGCTGGTCAATGTCCTATCGCTCTCCAATTTTTTATATGATATTCTTTTAAACTGTTATGGGAAAAACCTACTAAAATCTCATGAATTCAAAACCATACTCCAACTATCCAAATTACAATCTATTTTCCTCCATAGCACTAGCAGCAATTCTCTTTCTAAACAAAGATGATGATGATGATGATGATGATGATACTCGATGCAAATAGTGCAGGATGAGGTCGGCATGCTGCTGGGCTTCCCTGGCCAGTGCGAGAAGCTCGACAAGACCATTTGTGACATCCAATGCGTCCTTGCCTATGCCAAGAGGAAGCTGAGCAGAGCAGTGCCATGGGGAGAATGCAGAGCAAGAGGAGAACTAACGAAGATGATATTCAGTGATCCGAGAATTTGGAAGGAATTCAAGTGACACATTTGGTAGGTATCTCAAAGGAGGAGAAAGGACTAGAATTGTTGAAGTGTGTGATCTGGGAGGCATGTGGTGAGCATGGTGCTGCCAAGGAAGGATTGGAGCTGGTGTCTTTACTCGATAGGCTCGTCCAAGAGAAAAAGTTCCTTCTTGTCCTTGATGATGTCTGGGAAGAAAGCCTGGCTGTTTGAGAAGGATCGGCAATCGTTGATTTCTTTGTGCATTTCCACTGTTTTGATACTTTCTTTCTGCATTCTTTCTGATCCTTTCCATTTTCTTAAATTCCCATGGTTCAATTGGATTCGGATTAGCCCATAGACCTCTCCCTGCATTTCGAGCCTCTTTCTGCCACTAATCAAAATTTGAAAAGAAAAATATATATAAATTTCTTACAGTTTAGTTCTGATCTAGGGACTTGGATTTTTTTATATTTCAAACGATCAGCATATGTTACTATGACCCCTATCCATGTTTTAAATAGGTGAACTTAAAAAAAAAATTATATATATAGTAATAATAAATGAAACATAAACCAAACAAAAACAATTGACAGTACAAAAAAAAATATTCAGATAAGAGGAGAAACCTGTGCGAATGTAGGGCGCTTATCGTAAGCTTCATAGTGCCAAGCACAACCTTCTCTAAGCAATCTCTCCTGTCATTTGCATTTTACATAAATAAGTAAATATTTTTCAAAAGCTCAAAAATGTGTATTTATGTGCACGCTCCTTGAAAACTTGTCTATCTTGAATGGTTTGCATTTATATACAAAGGCATAAATTTACTTTATAGTACATCAATTTCTTGAACAACTTTGACCTATTTATTCAGTGATCAATTAGTAAGATAGACAATATAGGGCTTCAAATACTATAAATCATTCTCCAACTCAAGTGTTGCTCATTTCCAGGAAACCATAACACCAACAACAAGCTCCCTTTAACCCAAGAATGCTTTCACATTATTTTTAAATACGATAGCAACTACTTTTTTTTTTTTTTTAGAAAAAATGTGAGTCAAGCCCACATTCAATTTCATTAAAAATAGGTCAAAGGATTTTGTAACTAGTGGTGTTCAGGAGTGATACCAACTACTTGTAACAAAGGGTAAACAATACAAATATACAATACCAATTTCATGCTTAACCTTAATTGTTCCTGTCATCAAACAATGAAGGCCATGCTTCGACATGATTGTTTCTCATATCAAACATTGGTAGTACATAATAATTTTCTAATTGAATTAACTAGTTATACCTGTACAAATATGCCGTCAACGTAGACATCTCCAACCAATCTATCATATGGGTCCTTACCATATACATGTATTGTTAGAGGCTTTTGCTGAATTAGTTTTATTAATGCATCCTTCGCCTCTTGGCCATATTCCATGTTCATCTCTGGTGCATCGATTCCTCTGCACATTTATTAGTACAAATTTTTATATTTACTTATAGCCATAAAAATAACAACTATGTACACTATCACATACAGAAGCACATAGTAATTCGTATTGGTATCAAGACTGTTAATACAATTAGTTCCAAGTTTTTCTTCTTTGTAATATTGTACTTCTATTTATTTGATTTTTGCAAATAACAATACCAACTATTTAGAAATATATACAAAATAACCCTTCATTTTAAGTACAAAATGCACTTAGCTATGCCAAGTAATCATTGGGCTTTAGAAACAGAATTTAAAGTTGCCAATTTTCCCTTGATTAAGTGATCCCAACAAATAATTAACCCACCAATATGTGAAATGAACAACTCAGGCCAGCTGTTCCATAATCTAAGTGTTGAAGATTTGAAGATTTGATAGCTATTAGTGTAACCTATTCTGGGAAACATGACACCTTCCTCATAAGTCATGACCGCCTCATTCATGACTCATGAGCTGGCCTTCTTTGACGTGTCCTTCATGACTCATTATCTAATCCTTCATGAGTCATGAGCAACTACATGACCTGTCTCGATAGTTTCCTCCTTAGGTTTATTCTTTCCTTCTTTGAGTAGATGCATATTTTGACATATTAGCTTAATTTATTTTCTTCCCTGTATTGCCTAATTATCAATCTCTGAATATCTATTGCTAGAAATAAGGACCTGATCACTATGTCTATAAATCAGGCTATCATCTCTCTGTAACAATATAATTCATATGAAAATAAAACATGGGAGGGAAGGGAGTTTCTTGGGAGTTTTGTGTTTATACTTTCTAATATTTTGACATGGTATCAGAGCACATGTTCGATTCTCTAGTTTGCTGATGGCTATGCCGAAGGTGGACTAGTGGGTCTAACTTGTATTTCTACCTCCTCTTATTATTCTCTTTTACTTTGCTGAAAACAGTGAATTTGTGTTGTCCGCAGTTTAATTAACCTTGTTGCTATTCCTGCGACTTAAGGTTTCCTGTTGCTGTGTGACTTAGGGATTTTTTTTCCTCTCTCTTCCTTTTGGTTTGAAATTTACCTGTCCTAGATGGCTGAAAATCATCCTGAAAATCAGCCTGAGAATAAGCCTGATCCGACTCTTCTTCTTGAGAGTTTGACTGCTACGCTTTCTCAACTGCTGCAACAAAAACCAACACAAGATGGGGTCATGTCTGCAATGACAGTCAAGCTAGATGGCAAGAATTTCAACATATGGTCACAGATGTTGAAGATGAAGTTATCGGGCAAGGGCAAGCTCGGTTATATTGATGGCACTTCTTCTCAACCTTCGGGTGGTACAAATCCAAAGTGGAACATGGAAGATCAACTCGTCAAGGATTACATAATTAACTCTATGGATTCTTCTCTGATAGGTAACTTTCTTCCTTTCTCAACTGCAAAAGAGGTTTGGGATGCAGTTCGTACCACTTACTTTGATGGAAATGATTTGACACAATTGCTTGAATTGAAAAGAAAGGTTAATCGGGTCAAACAATCGGGTGGATCTATTGAGATTTATTACACTCAGTTACAAGGTCTTTGGAAAGAATTAGATTGTCGTAAACCTAACCCTATGACCAACCCGGTAGATATCGAAACATATAATAGACTTTTGCAAGAAGACCGAGTATTGACTTTTCTAGATGGTCTAGATGATCGCTTAGATCATATCCGGGCTAATGTTCTCCAAGTCCAACCATTCCCAACCATAGAACAGGCATTTGCATTGGTTCGTAGAGAAGACAACCGTCAAACGGTTATGTTAAAGGGTGACGGGCTACAAAGCCCGGTGGTACTACTTACACAAAACCAGAAATTGAACATGCAAAAACCTGGTTCTTCTACTCGACCAAATAATTCTCTCTATTGTTCTAATTGTGGCAAGACAAATCATACCAAGGAGAAATGTTATAAAATAATCGGGTTTCCCGATTGGTATAAGGGTCAGAAAAAGGGAAAACAGGGGGAGGCAAATAAAGCTGGAACCAGCACTGTTGCAAGTACACCTCCAGGAACAGCAGAGGGCCCAATCGGGTCAAGAGGTGGTTTGGCCCAAGGTGAAGCAGTGGGTTCAGCATCTGTAACACACTCTAATGGTTTATCTCTTGTGCCAGCAGTTGAGTATGGTAAACAGAATGAAGGTAAAGTTTTTATTTCACATCCTCATTCAAATATAAAAGAATCTTATAATTGGATAATAGATTCTGGAGCAACTGACCATATGACTTTTACGAGGTCTGATTTTGTGAATGAATACAAGGCACGAAGAAGAGAGATTTTAAATGCTAATGGAGTACCTTACCCAGTAATGAGTGCTGGAGATGTTCAAATTTCTTCAACTATGGCTCTTTCAAACACACTGCTGGTTCCTTCACTATCTACAAAACTGCTTTCTGTCGGACAAATTTGTGAAGAGATGAATTGTTGTGTTCTCATGTTTCCTCGTTTTTGCTTATTTCAGGATATCCGGACGAAGGAGATCATTGGGCGTGGTTCTAAACGAGGAGGATTGTATCATTTGGATGACATGGCTACAGGAAGGACTCATTACTCTGCAAGTTTGAAAGCTAACTCGAGAAATCGGGTATGGATGTGGCATAGGCGATTAGGTCATCCTTCTTTTGGGTATCTTAAGAAACTTTATCCTAGTCTTTTTTCTGGTTGTGAGAATGAGGATTTGAATTGTGAAACTTGTATTAGAGCAAAGAGTCACCGTGTATCTTTTCCTAGAAGTTCGAATAAAAGTACAATTCCATTTGCTTTAATACATTCTGATGTTTGGGGTCCATCCCCAGTAAATTCTTTAAATGGAAATCATTGGTTTGTACTGTTTGTGGATGACTGTACAAGGATGACATGGTTATATCTTCTCAAAACAAAGGATGAAGTATCGAATATTTTTAAGATTTTCCATAATATGGTGAAAACTCAATTTGATAAAAATATTAGATACTTTCGAAGCGACAATGGTGGAGAATTTGTGAATAAGATTCTAAAGAGTTTCTTTCAAAATGAGGGCATCATACATGAAACTTCGTGCGCAGGAACTCCACAACAGAATGGGGTAGCAGAACGAAAAAAACCGACACGTCCTAGAAACTGCTAGATCCTTACTAATTGAGAGTAATGTTCCACAAAATTTTTGGGAGTATGCGGTTACTACAGCTGTCTATTTAATAAATCGCATGCCATCTGTGGTACTAAATTTTGAAACCCCACTTCAAAAATTGTCATCTTATGTCCATATACCATCTATTCTTAACCTTCCACCTAGAATTTTTGGGTGTGTGGCTTACATTCATATTCCCAAAGTTCAGAGATCTAAATTAGAACCTTGTGCAGAACGGTGCGTTTTTTTGGGATATGGTATAAATCAGAAAGGTTATCGTTGCTTTAATCCTATTTCTAAAAAGATAATCGTTACAATGGATGTAACATTTCTTGAGATGGAATATTTTTTCCAAAATCCCCAAGTTACTTCTCAGGGGGAGATTAGTGAAGAGAAGCAACTATGGGATCTGATCTCTGCTAAAGAAGAATCTAACCTTTTTGAAATGTATCCTTCAGACCAGACTGAATCTGACCTTAATTTTGCCCTTGACCAAACTAGCCTGGAAACTAGTAATATGCCCCAACATGACCAAATCGGCCCATCATCTGCATGCCCACAAGATAATTCACTTCCTCCATCTCGTGGTCCATCTGAGAGTGAGCTGGGCCTCAATAATGGGGAGTTCGAATCTAGTTTACAAGAAAAGACAGTTGAGGCCTCTGGTATTGAACACCAACAGTTGCGCACTTATAAACGTGATTCAAACCGGCGGGTTGTCAACCCGACTTCTGAAATGATACAATCCCTTCCAGAACCACACGACCCAGCTCCTACGGATATCTCTGAGGTAAGAGCTCCTGACCACCTTGAAAATTTAAATGATAATCATGTTTATAGATTACCTCCCAGGTTGAACAGAGGACAGCCACCAAAAAGATATGCATCAGAAAGTTTTGGAAAAAAGGGAGGAGCATATCCGATTGGAAATTTCGTCACAAGTGAGCACTTGTCACGACAGATGAGAGGTTTTGCTGCCAATATCTCGGCTGAAGTCATTCCAAATCGAGTTGAAGAAGCATTGAAATATCAGAAATGGGTACAAGCCATGAAGGAGGAGATGGATGCACTTGAACAAAATAAAACCTGGACACTGGTAGAGAGACCTCAAGGAAAGAAGACAGTAGGATGTAAGTGGGTTTTTACTATTAAATATGGTTCAACCGGTTTAGTAGAAAGGTATAAAGCTAGGTTAGTTGCTAAAGGGTTTACCCAAACATATGGTATTGATTTTCAAGAAACTTTTTCGCCAGTTGCAAAATTAAATACTGTAAGGGTGTTGTTGTCATTAGCAGCTAACCTAGATTGGCCATTACACCAGTTTGATGTAAAAAATGCCTTTCTACATGGTGAATTGGAAGAGGAAATATATATGGATATTCCTCCAGGTTATGAATATCCGGGTTCTAAGGATGTAGTGTGCAAATTAGATAAGTCATTGTATGGTTTGAAACAATCTCCTAGAGTGTGGTTTGGGAGGTTTTGTAAGGCAATAAAAGCCTATGGTTACATACAAAGTGACTCTGATCATACTTTGTTTTTTAAAAGAACTCATGGAAGAATAACCATTTTGATTATCTACGTAGATGATATGATAATAACAGGAGATGATCAAGAGGGGATTGAACAGTTGGAAAAGAGATTATCCAAGGAGTTCGAAATGAAAGATCTTGGCGGATTGAAGTACTTTCTTGGAATAGAAGTAGCAAGATCAATGGAAGGTATTTCTTTGTCACAGAGAAAGTATGTGTTGGATCTATTGGCCGAAACTGGAATGCTTGACAGCAAACCAGTTGATACCCCGATCATGCAAAACCACAAGTTAGGAATTTTTCCAGACCAAGTACCTACAAATAAAGAGAGATACCAAAGACTTGTAGGGAGATTAATTTACTTGTCTCACACACGACCAGACATAGCTTATGCAGTGAATGTGGTTAGCCAATTTATGCATGCCCCAAGTGAGGACCATATGGATGCTGTTTATCGCATTTTGAGATATCTTAAGGGTGCTCCAGGAAGAGGGATTTATTTCAAGAAAAATGGACATCTTGAGATTGAAGGGTATACAGATGCAGATTGGGCTGGAAATATAACTGATAGAAAGTCAACATCAGGATACTTTACCTTTGTTGGAGGTAATTTAGTAACTTGGAGGAGCAAAAAACAGAACGTCGTGGCTCTGTCAAGTGCAGAATCTGAATTCAGAGGGATCCGGATTGGTTTACAAGAATTAATTTGGATCAAGAAATTGTTGGAAGAACTTGGGTTTGAACGAAATGGGGAGATGAGATTGTTTTGTGACAATAAAGCGGCTATTGAAATTTCCTCGAATCCAGTTCAGCATGATCGAACAAAGCATGTGGAAGTAGATAGACACTACATCCGGCAGAACCTAGATGAGAAGGTTATCTCATTGCCCTTCGTGAGGTCAGAAGGACAGCTTGCCGATATTTTGACCAAAGGAGTGTCTAGTAATTCGTTTTATGATGCATTGAGCAAGTTGGGCATGTTAGATCTTTACATGCCAACTTGAGGGGGAGTGTGAAATGAACAACTCAGGCCAGCTGTTCCATAATCCAAGTGTTGAAGATTTGAAGATTTGATAGCTATTAGTGTAACCTATTCTGGGAAACATGACACCTTCCTCATAAGTCATGACCGCCTCATTCATGACTCATGAGCTGGCCTTCTTTGACGTGTCCTTCATGACTCATTATCTAATCCTTCATGAGTCATGAGCAACTACATGACCTGTCTGGATAGTTTCCTCCTTAGGTTTATTCTTTCCTTCTTTGAGTAGATGCATATCTTGACATATTAGCTTAATTTATTTTCTTCCCTGTATTGCCTAATTATCAATCTCTGAATATCTATTGCTAGAAATAAGGACCTGATCACTATGTCTATAAATCAGGCTATCATCTCTCTGTAACAATATAATTCATATGAAAATAAAACATGGGAGGGAAGGGAGTTTCTTGGGAGTTTTGTGTTTATACTTTCTAATATTTTGACACAATATATCATATTAAAGTAAATCAAATGCTATCCTTAATCTTTGTTTCTTTTATGCATTTTTTATTTTTTTCTCAGGTCTAACCCTAATCAATATGCAAACTTTGCGTAGATAAATGACATATGAAATTATTGTCCACATAACATTAAACACCTAAGAAACATTATTCCTAGATTATTAAGCAAAAATTGAGACATTTATGCAGATGAATGGCCCGAACGAATAACACGTGACTAGCAGAGTAATTAAGGAGCTGGAATTTGATTGCACAAATGAAATGAGACACAATGTAAATAAAGATGAGATGAATGAAAATATTATAAAGTAAGAAATCACATACCTGAGTCTGATACGATATTCCCGTGCGAGAATTTCTTCATTATTAATGATGACAACCCTGTATTTTCAGTAGGTAAATTAAAAAGAATGATAAAAAAATAATTAGTTACTACTATCTTGGAAATTAACTATTACTTGCTTATAAAAGTTGAATACCAGGTATAGACTTTTGGATTTAATCACAACCGGTTGATTTGAATAATCATCCTATTTTCTTTAACTTTTTGTTCAGTATTTGGATTGCAACTCAAGTTGACAATAGAATTGCACTGTACCACAACTGTTTCATATTGGTACAAAGATCCTTACTGAACATACTAAAAACAATTTAAATGAGTATTATCCAATCTTTGACCTATATCCACAATTGACGATAAAGTTATAAAGCGCATCTGCCCGTGCATAGTCTCTAATAGCTCGGGCTTGATTTCTCTCAAGTGCGGCTTCCTGTACCACTATTGGTACAGTAGCAGACTCTCTTGGATCTGCAGCGTTGACATGCACTGTCATGCCATCACCATCGCCCACCAGTTTGGATTTTACCTATCACCATCATAGTTTATTAGTACATTTATAATAGATAAAAAAAAACTTTGGTTGTTTGGACGTACATTATCAAATCCCAATAATGCAAAAAAAAAAATATTAAAAAGTAAACATTATTTAGTACTCGTATAACACCCAGAAGGTAATTATTAAGTAGTATGCAAAGTGACTCACCGGTAATGTTTGCAACTCAAACTGTACTCCATTAGACCGTGATGAAGGGCCGGGCACTTGACTTTGAATAGGTGAGAATGGAAGGCTATAAAACGGGAGAAAACTCTGAAATAATGAAAAAGAATATAAAATGATTAAAGAAATTGAATGGTTTCATTGAAAAACAAATATTAGAGGGGTGATATTATATGAAATTTTCATGTATAACAAAGTAAGCATGCTCTCATGGATGTCCATAAGATCAAGTATTGTTGGCTAAAATTTGAAAGCAATGACAGCCAAATCGGATACCAGTAGGTATCGATCTACTGATTATTTTTGGGTGATGGGGCTGGAAAATAAAGTAGTGATGTACTAATTTCTAAGTTAAGACCTAAATCTAACAGAATGGCTGCACACAAAATTCTCAAAAGGGCAATGTGAACTTACTAAGTTAGTTAACATTCTGCGGAGCTAATTGTTTTATTAAGATCCCTAAAACTTAACAAAAAAGATCTTTTCTTGATGCTTATATATTAATTTTAAGATAAATCATTAAAATAAAAAAGATAATGAAAAATAACAGAAAAAGGTACCCGATAAGTTGACTCATAGTTTTGGAGATTGGCAGCGGCCGAGGATGCAAAGTGGTGCCTTGAAACAAAGCTGGGCCAATGAGGTGGAACTGGGAGGTTGTCATTGTTTCCTTTGAAGCATCTGAAATTGGATTTCCCATTTCATGTTAAATATATGAATTTCTATATAAGTTTTGCTTTGGTGGCAAGAGGAAAAGGAAAAAGGGGTTTAGGAGAGAAAATTGAGAGAGAAGGTTATTAGTGTCAGAGTCAAAAGAGTCAACTTGGTTTACTAATTAGCATGCAGTTGAGGCCATAAGGGGTCTACCGTTGTAGGTCTCTAAAAGCCCTAGACATGTATAAAATTAAATATATATTTGTAATTAAATTTAATCATATATTTCAAAATAACGATTGTCAAGCAATCCATACAATTGCCACTGAAAAAGATAAATTCAATAAGTAAAGATTTTAGAATATATCCAAGTTTCTCTTACTTCATTGTAGAATATTTCTCTTCCATTGTATCTTTCTTGCGAGTTGTAGGCGGATGTTTCCTTTTTCTTTTTGGATTTTGCTGTGAAATAAATTTGAAGGAATAATGCACCGTAAGAGAAATAATGATGAGAAAATGAAATCTTGAACTTTGCAAAGCAAGACAGAATGATTTTAAAAATGAGCTAACGTTAACCTATGATATTTAAAAAAATTTCATTGCACCGACAATGACTACCTAATCTATTTTCAGAAATTTCCTAAAATATCATCCGACTATATATATATCTACCGACATTTCTATATATATCCAAAGTTAATTACAAATTAATAATTATACCCAAAGTTGTTGGTAATTTATAAAAATATCCATACCGGCCATTATGAATCAATAGCAATATGCTGAAATCTAATACTAAAAATTCGAATTTTTTTTAAAATATTTGTTAGATTATTTTTTTGATATATAATTAGCATATTTATACTAAATAACCGAATTGCTTGAAATTATGTTAAATTACGTTGAATTACACTAAATTACGCTAAATTACAATAATTATGTTAAAAATTATGCTAAAATACGGTAAATTACGCTATATTATGCTAAAAAAAAATTATTTTGTGCCATCTTTCATAAATCATAAAAAATAGTAAAAAAATTCCAAAAATAATAAAAATTAGTATTCTACAAGTTCATTACATAACTAATTTACTGAGCTACGTAGATTGAACAATAGAAATGAAAATCTTAATCGGAAACTTCAATTGAAGTTTTTAGGCTCTTTTCTTTGTTTTTTGGCAATTCTGAATTTCAAAATTCAACAAAGCATGCACTGATGTCTGCATATTTTCGTAAGCTTTCTGAAAAGTGGTCATTTGCTGAAATCGGACACTCGAGCGCCGTTTTATGGTCCTTTGAAGTTTCGTCGTCGTTTTTTGCCTTCTTAATGAAGATATCATCCCTATTCATATGTAATTTAATGTAATTTACCATCTTTTAGCATAAATTAACATAATTTAGCGCAATTTAGCGTAATTTTCTGTAATTCAGCATAATTTAACATAATTTCAAGTAATTTAGCATTTTTAGTATAAATATGCTAATTATATATCAAAAAAGTAATCTAACAAATAT